>CM049321.1:30595478-31195478 GCA_026874595.1 Sipunculus nudus
GACTAACACTCTTTTTCTTTCAACAATTACAATACAGTGTCTACATTTAATTCCGGGTCCATATAGGATATTTGATAACACCTGTTCCTTTTTTTCAAATTTTTTGGTTACAATTAACCATGTGACCCTGTAATTTTATTTTATTTCAGAGCTAAAGCTTACTTATAAGGAGTGAACCAAGTAGAAAGACAATTTCGGGAGGATTATTTCATTCAACACCGCAACAATCGGTCCCCAATAACACCATATACGGCGAACCTGAAGCCGGTTGTGACACCGACCAAGAAAGTGGCAGTCTCTACCTTGTAACCCCTGGTAGTCGTCAGAGGTAAGAATCTTAGCTGTAGAATTGCATGAGGGTCCAAAACTCTCCAACACAGAGTTCATACGCTATGACAAATCTTTACAAAAAGACATGAATTTTAAAGGGATAAATATTTAAAGCTAGCTATTCACCTGCTTAACTGTAGATTACACGTAATGACTGATTAACTCAGGCATTTCAAGAAATGACTTAAATTTTCAGGCATTCTATGTAATGACTGGTTTTATGGCTCAGTCATTACACAGAAGGCCTGATTTCTATTTCATTGATATGTATGTTACTGCTGGATGACAACACACACTGTTGGCTGAAAATCAGTTTGTTTGATTTTTTGCTGCTGTAACAATGATTAATGCACTAAAACATAGCTGTTATGTAGGAGCACCTATGAGAACTAAATTTCAAGCACTACTTGATGTAATGCAATGAGTACTTATAGTCGGTCAGTGCACGCTGGTTGTCATTATATGAAAGGCCCCTTCTTTTCACAAAACAACAATTCTTCATTATCTATCCGCTAATTATACCACTATTTACTACCACATAGTCCACACTTAAAAACTTTGATCCTAATACGAATTGCAAAATGGCTGCCACAGAAGATCGCTGATTTTCTTTCGCGCACGATAACTCAATAACAACATACTTCAGCTTTCACAAATTTACAGGAATAGTTTGTACATATGAGGGCTCCAGACCTATTGAATAATAGAACTGTTGGAAATCGAATATGGCTGCCATAGCCCGATCGCTGATTTTCTTTTGCAAGCGATAACTCAACAACAACCTACTGCAGTTTTCCCAGTTTCACAGGCATCATTGGTGCCTATGAGGGCTCCAGACCTATTGAATTACAGACTTGCTCAAAATCAAATATGGCTAACAGACTACATTCGGTGTTTTTCTAATGCACACATTATTTCAGACATATCCTCTTTAATATCATTTGATCCAGTAGGATTTTTCCCCTCATGCATATGGATAAAAACCTGTTTCTGTTTGTTAATTTTTTCAAATTTAACTTAATTTTTCACCCATATGTAAACTAGTCCAGCACCAGCAGAAACGCGGTGCCCTCTGAAGACCATTGTCTGACCACATCTAGTTTTTTGTCTAATTTCAAAATCTATGAGGATGTGTGTGATCTGTTCCACTATGCCTATAAATATATAAATCAATACATTGTTTCAAAATACAACGTGAACTCTATCACTTTTTAATAAAAAAAGGTTATGAAGAGGTCCTATATTGTGAACAATGTGAAGTACATGGACAATGCCACCACACAGAGAATATATAGTCCTTATATTATTATTCATGCAATTGTAATATTTTTATTATTTCAAATATACATACGTTAATGATTATATAATCTCTTAATATCTTGATTTCTCTGAATACCAAGGGCTGATGTGGCTGGTGTATATAAATTAGTCTAATTTGGTAACGGTTACTTGATTATTTAATTGCTTGACTGTAATTTGCAGGAATTTAAAACAAAGTTTTAAACTTTGATAATACAATCAGATACTTCTATCTTGTTATTTCAGGTGCAGTTTGTATGAATGACTGTACATGATGGATAACGCAGAGCAACATTAATGATCTATTACAAATGTGACTGATGAACTCAAGGGACAGAAAAAAGTAAAAAATTGACAGTATGATGAATAAATATAATTATCTCTGATATATTGGTTTGTTGTTGTTATAATTTCATTTTAATATGATGTCATCAAAAGACCAACTTAAGAATCAGAAACAAGGAACTTGACCGTCCTGTAACTGACACATGGTTAACTTGTGAAATGATTGTGAATCAATTAGATTTGTTTCATGTTCACATCAAAGTTTAACACATTTTTACCAAAAAAAAATATATTTTTACATGGTAACCATCATCATTGTGTTAGCCACACCATGAAAATGATAAATAGGCTCAAAGAAGAGAGTTGGTACAACAAGGACATGTGGAACCTATATGTGAGAGGAAATCAGTACAGTAGGGGCCCACTAGGAGCCCATGTGTGAGAGATGGTCAGAACAAAAGGGGCCCATGTGGAGCCCATGTGTGACAGAGAGTCAGTAGAGAAGGGGCCCATGTGGAACCCTTGTGTGAGATGGGTCAGTACTGATGGGTCCCATGTGGGACCCACGTGTGAGAATGAAAATATTTCCTAAGTCCACGAGGGCCCGTGTGGGGCCCATGTGTAAAAAGAAAGGCATTGTCAGTACCAGAGGAGCCCATGTGGGGCCCATGTCATGCCCATATGTCAGCCCATGTGCTACCCACGAGGGATCCCATTAGGGCAATGGTTGCAATTTTCATGGGATCCCATGTGGCTTGCCATGTCTAGCCCACCGGGCTAGCCCATGACAACCACATATGGGGCCCACTGGGGGCTGCTGTCTGGGGAGATAAGCTCCTGAGTGTACACAGGAGATAAGCTCCTGAGTGTACACATGAGATAAGCTCCTGAGTGTACACAGGAGATAAGCTCCTAAGCCATGGCTCCACTGATTGTCTCACAATCTGGTGTGTCATCAATTCTCAGATATCCTGACCAGATACACAAGACGATGGAGTTTTATTGTTTAACAATTAAAACGGGGGATAACAAATAGTCTTTTGTTTGGCAAACAAAAGAATCAGGAATACAAAAGAATCACATAAACCACAGAAATCTTGCATCTATAACCTTGAGGTCAAATGTTCACTGTTTAATCCTTTTATTATTGAAAATTAATACAAAACGAGCAAATGATATGTGATGCATTTTATACTGTTATGGAGTAGGAAGGGACATATTTGTGACTTGACATATATTTAAAGGAATATTTCAATATTTCATTATTTAGATCTAAATCTACTTCAGAAACAAATGAAGATCAATTTTGGGTTCAGTCTGTTCTGATATTCAGACAGAGCCAAAGAATTATTAATGGGTCATCAGACAACCAAGTATCTGATGGTAATTCAGTATGTTTGTAGAGCCTTATTGTACTCTCACAAAATAGCTCTGAATCGGTTTCTGTTATGGTTGTATCAAATCATGTTTATATGAGTCGAGGAATAGGACTTCCAGGTCAGTCTATAACTGGATCTGTATAAGGTCAATATAATCTTACGTAAAATGATGACAAGCATAATTATGTCAGATGTCAGGTCACCATTACCATCTGATCCAACAGCAGCTTGTATTAGTGATGTAACTGAGGGTAAATGAATATACATTGATAATGTCAATCCAACTCTGTATCAAAAAGTCTTGCATGGTGCATTGTCAGCCACGTGCATCAGCAACTGCTTTTGATACAAGGTGGGGACATCCCCCAACCCCTCTTTCGTATCAATACTTTCTCATTGTTTCCAACTGTAACTAGAATATCAGCAGAAGCGGACAAAAGCGCTCAGCCAAAAGGACAGTGCTTATAGGTGGTAACAGTAACAAGTACTAAATATCTGTTCTCACATGGATGTATATCTGTACATGTCTCAGTTATAAATTTAAACTGGAGAGGTATGTACCATGTTTCATAACAATCCACCAAATGCTTTCTGAGCTCCTATGTTCTATTCTATTCTTAGCTCTGTGACCTTGAAAAGTAGGTCAAGGTCACCCAATTTTGAATATGACCTAGATTTTGTAAATATGCATCAGCACTGAAGAAATGGTGTTCCTGTGTTGAATACCTTGGGGGATATCCTGCTCACAAGGCCAAAGTTGAAAATCTGATAAAATTCATTAAAAATCAGAAATTGTAGGTGGTGCCCCCAAACTTGTCCGGCAGGTACAGACCATCAGTCCCAATGATAGTAGTAAGTTTTGTGAAAATCTATTCAATGGTTCCTGAGAAATAAGCTTCTAAGTGTTTTTCTATAATCAGCTCTAAAACGTAGAAAAATAAGTCAAGGTCACCCATCCTCAAACCTGACCCAGATTTTGATGATATACATCTTCACTTAAGAAATAAAATTCCTATGGTGAACCCATTTAAAGATATCCTGCTTAAAAGGCCAAAGTTGAAAAATCTTTAAAAAAAAATCAATTAAAAATCAGAAATTGTAAGTGGTGCACCCAAACTTTTGCAGCAGGTACAGACCATCAGTCCCAATGATCATAGTAAGTTTTGTGAAAATCCAACAAATGGTTCCTGAGAAATAAGCTTCTAAGTTTTTTTCTGTAATCAGCTCTAAAACTAAGAAAAATAGGTCAAGGTCACCCACCTTCGAACTTGACCAAGATTTTGTCAATAAACATCTTCACCAAAGAAATAAAATTCCTACAGTGAATCCTTTTAGAGATATCCCGCGCACAAGGTAAATGTTAATGGACGCCAGACCGACAGTGAGTCAGATAGTGGGATGGTGAGGCTTGGGTGATGTGTTACTAATGAGTAAAGTACACACTTGTGCTGTATAGATGAACGTCATGGCAGCTTGAAATGCCTGTCTGCTTATTCCTGGGAGTTCTAAGTGACAGTTGGTATCTTGCTGATTCAACCTTTTTCTTAGTCCTGGACACCTGAGAAAATAAACAGAAAAAAATCTTATAGAACATAAGCCTAATGCGAACCTGTATAATGGCATATACAGCAGGCATAGTCCTTGGTTGGCAGTATACTTGACCATTATTTGAAATTTACTTGAACATTTTTCAAGTATATGTATGACAAATACATGAAGAGCAAGCACTTTTGCAGCGCAAAAACAGATATATGTCTCCCCCCTATGGGCCATCCCAAAACATTAAGGGTAAAATATGCACTATCACAAAACAATGATTCTAGATTTTGGCAGATTTGACCTTGACGGTCAAGGTCACCACTTTTCGTACTCTGATGAGATTTTGGCAGAAAGAACTGGTGTGTCAAATTTAAAGACAAAATGTGAAATACTTCAAAAGTTATGGGGTTCACAAAAAATTACATTTCAGCAGATTTTACCTTGAAGATGAAGGTTAAGGTAACCCAGTTTCAAACTCCTCTGAGATTTTGGTATGACTGTTTAAAATTTTGGAGGAAAGTGTGCAGCCCTTCAAAAGTTATTGTGTTCACAAGAAAAAAACTATAATTTGGCTGATTTGACCTTTAAGATCCGGGTCAAGGTCCCCAGGTTTCAAACTCATGCAAGAACTTGGTAGGAACAATTGGTGCACCAAGGACAAAATGTAACAAGTGACCCATGGGTCATGACGCTCAGCTGACTGGGAAGAGATTCACAAAAGGAAATTTTATCATCAGAATGGTAGATACCCATTCAACTGAAGCATCAAACAGAGTAACCAACAGGCCAAGATTTAGTCTGTATTTATATATCTGAAAAATAGAGAAAAAATGTGTAAACTTTAAAAACTAGAATACGGGTAGCCGACAAGTGACTACGTGTATCTGCCAAAATCAGAGTGGAACGGGTGAAGTGAGGCATGGATTGAGTGGCAAGGGGAAACAGAGTGAGGTATGTTGCATATTAGCATGGATGTCTGCAGCCTAAATGTGTATGTAGGTTGTGCAACCTACCACAAATCCAGAAAGCTGTCCAAGTTGAATACATATGCAAAATTTTAGGCAGAAAAGTCAAACCACTACATGGATATGAGTGATTTTAGCCCGCGGCAGACAAACAGACAGACGCTGTGCAAAAATGGTTGCAGTTTTGTGTATGATAAAGACCTATGTGAGATCTAAACACAAGCACAATTTTGGCCCAATCGGTCAAATGGTTCCTGAGATATTAGCTTGGATGTGTACAGCGTTAACTAGAATGTAGGTGGCGCCACCTGTCATAAAATCAAGAAAGCTATCCAGGATGTATAAACCTGCAAAATTTTAGGCAGTTATGTCAAACCACTACAGAGAAATGAGTGATTTTAGGCCACGGCAGACAAACAGACAGACGCTGTGCAAAATGGTTGCAGGTGGCCCCTCCAGTTTTGTGTATGATAAAGACTTATGTGAGATCTATACACATGCAGCATAAACTAGAATAAAGGTGGCGCCACCTGTCATAAAATCAAGAAAGCTATCCAGGATGTATAAAACTGCAAAATTTTAGGCAGATATGTCAAACCACTGCCAAGATGTGAGTGACTTTATTGCATGGCAGACAAACAGACAGACGCTGTGCAAAAATGGTTGCAGGTGGTGCCACCAGTTTTGCGTATGATAAAGAGCTATGTAAGATCTATACACATGCAAAATTTTGGCCCGATCGGTCAAACGGTTCCCGAGATATGAGCTAGGATGTCATCAGCGTGAACGTGAATGTAGGTGGTGCCACCTGTCATAAAATCAAGAAAGCTATCCAGGATGTATAAAACTGCAAAATTTTAGGTAGATATGTCAAACCACTGCCGAGATATGAGTGACATTAGCGCACGGCAGACAAACAGACAGACGCTGTGCAAAAATGGTTGCAGGTGGGCCACCAGTTTAGCGTATGATAAAGAGCTATGTTAGATCTATACACATGCAAAATTTTGGCCCGATCGGTCAAACGGTTCCCGAAATATGAGCTTGGATGTCATCAGTGTGAATGAGAATGTAGGTGGCGCCACCTGTCATAAAATCAAGAAAGCTATCCAGGATGTATACGCATGCCGAATTTCAGGTGAATTATTCAATTCACTGCAGAGATATGAGTGATTTTAACCAAAGCCAGATGAACAGATGGACAGTGTGCAAACATGGGTACAGGTGGCGCCACCATTTTTTGTGTATGTTATAGAGCTATCCAAGGGCTACATTAGTATAAATTTTATTTCCTGATCAGTCAAACGGTTCCCGAGATATGAGCTTGGAAAGCTGATAAAATCATGTCCCAGAGGAGCTCTCTGGAAACGAACGCGGCAACGGCGGAGGAACCCGGTCAAAAACATAGTATCCACAAAACTTCGTTTTGGCGGGTACAAAAATACAGGTGGCTCCACCAGTCTGCAGAAACTAATAAAAACACTTACAAACATCAATATCCATGCAAAGAATCATGGTGATCTCCCCATTAGTTGTTCAGATACTTCAGCTTTTGTATCAAATTGTCCATTATTCTGAGGGATACTTCGGAGTCCTATAGCTTGAAGGATATGGGTAACAGAGACCTAATTTTAAGTTTCCACAGGCACTTTTCATGGGCCTCCTTGCATGACAAGAATGAAGATTCTAGGTCCAGTTGTTGCGATTTGTACCCTGTTGACAGATAACCACATCTTTAAAGGTATCAAAAAAAGAGAAAAAAAATCGTAAAAATTTGAAAAAAAATAGAGGTGGCGCACCCAGTCTGCAGAAACTGATGGAACAGGTCATGATCAATATGTATGCCGAAAATCATGACCATCAGTGTTGTAGTTATTGAGATACTGCAGTTTTTGTATCAAATTTTCCATTATTCTGGGGGGTAATTTGGAGCCATACAGCTTAAAGAATATGGGTAACAGAGACCTAATTTCAGGTTTCCATGGAGACTTTTCATGGGTCTCCCTGTGTGTCAAGAATGAAGATTCTAGGTCCAGTTTTAATGATTTGTGCCCTGTTAACAGATGTTCATAACTTAAAGGTCTCAAAAATAGAGAAAAAATTCGTAAAAAACCCGAACAAATACAGGTGGTGCCACCAGTCTGCAGAAACTGATGAAACACTCCATGATCAATATCCATGAAAAAAATTATGGTGATCTCTGCATTAGTTGTTCAGATACTTCAGCTTTTGTATCAAATTTTCCATTATTCTGAGCTGTTCTTTGGAGTGCCATAGCTCAAAGGATATGGGTAACAGAGACCTAATTTCAGGTGTCCATGGAGACTTATCATGGGTCTCCCTGTGTGTCAACAATGAAGATTCTAGGTCCAGTCCTTACTATTTGTACCTGTTGACAGATAACTACATCCTGAAAGGTCTAAAAAATAGAGAATAAAAAATTGTGAAAATTTGAAAAAATACAGGTGGCACCACCAGTCTGCAGGTACTGATGAAACACCTCTTGATCAATATGTATGCCAAAAATCATGACCATCAGTGTTGTAGTTATTGAGATGTTGCAGTTTGTTTTTATCAAATTTTCCATTATTCTGGGGGGGTTATTGGGAGCCCCCCATAGCTCAAAGGATATGGGTAACAGAGACCTTATTTCAGGTTTCCATGGAGACTTTTTATGGACCTCTCAGTGTGTCAAGAATGAAGATTCTAGGTCCAGTCTTTATGATTTGTGCCCTGTTAACAGCTGTTCACATTTTTAAATTCGTAAAAAATCGAAAAATTCAGGTGGCGCCACCAGTCTGCAGGAAGTGATAGAACATCTCATGATCAATACGTATGCCAAAAATCATGACCATCAGTCAAGTAGTTAATGAGATATTGAAGTTTTTGTATGAAATTTTTGACTTTTCTGGGGGGTACTTTGGGGCCCCATAGCTCGAAGGATATGGGTAACAGAGATCTAATTTATGGTTTCCATGGAGACTTTTAATAGGTTTCTCAGTGTGTCAAGAATGAAGATTCTAGGTCCAGCGGTTACGATTTGTGCCACGTTAACAGATGACAGCATCTTTAAACGTCTCAAAAATAGAGGAAAAAATTGTAAAAAAATTGAAAAATACAGGTGGCGCCACCAGTCTGCAGGAACTTATGGAACATTTCATGATCAATATGTATGCCAAAAATCATGACCATCAGTGTTGTAGTTATTGAGATATTGAAGTTTTTGTATGAAATTTTTTACTATTCTGGGGGGTACTTTGGGGCCCCTTAGCTCAAAGGATATGGGTAACAGAGACCTAATTTCTGGTTTCCAAGGAGATTTTCATGGACCTCTCAGTGTATTAAGAATTAAGATTCTAGGTCTAGGCTTTACCATTTGTGCCTTGTTAACAGATGTTCACATTTTTAAAGGTCTCAAAAATAGAGAAAAAAATTTGTAAAAAATCAAAAAATACAGGTGGCGCCACCAGTCTGCAGGAAGTGATGGAACATCTCATGATCAATATGTATGCCAAAAATCATGACCATCAGTCAAGTAGTTAATGAGATATTGAAGTTTTTGTATGAAATTTTTTACTTTTCTGGGGGGTACTTTGGGGCCCCATAGCTCAAAGGATATGGGTAACAGAGACCTAATTTCTGGTTTCCAAGGAGATTTTTCATGGACCTCTCAGAATCCCAAGTTACAAGGTTCTAGGTTCAGCGGTTACGATTTGTGCCTGGTTAACGGACGGACAGACGGACGACGGACAAAGAGTGATCGCTGTAGCTCAGATGACTTTCAGTCAGCTGAGCTAAAAACTTAAAGAATTAAGGGGTTCACAAAAATTTTACGTTTCGGCAGATTTGACCTTGAAGATGAAGATCAAGGTCACTTGGTTTCAAACTCTTCCAAGATTTTGGTAGGAACAATGACTGGTATGACTGTTTAAAATTTCTGAGTAAAATATTGAGCCCTTGAAAAGGTTATCATGTTCACAAGACAAGAATGATTAATATAATTTTTTAAAAGTTTAAGAGGTTCACAAAAATTTCACATTGGTAGGAACAATTGGTGAACCAAATTTGAGGTCAAAATGATAGATGTACTTCAAAAGTTATGAGGTTTACAAAACTTTCACATTTTGGCAGATTTGACCTTGAAGATGGTCAAGGTCATTGGGCTTCGAATTTGTCCGAGATTTTTGGATGAACAATGAGTGTTTAAAATTTGGGAGGAAAATATGCAGCCCTTCAAAATTATATTGTGTCCACATGATTTCCTACAGATGACAACGATGACAACAGGCGATGATAGATGATGACACTGAAAACATGTCTCCTCTGGAGTGGGTGGGGAGACATAACAAGCAAACTCATGCAGTTTATGTCCCCGACTTCCGCCTTCAAGTCCGGGATGAATTTAAGTGTGTGGGGACTAAGTGCAAATAGTTAAAACAATGCTCAACATATGGCAGCACTTTGGAGTTACTGCAAAAAATCCAAGTATTGTGGTTGTCTTCTTTTTGTGGTGGTTTCAAATTTGTGATATTCACCGTCAGTCTCTGACCACTAAATTCAAATCACACAGTTTTGAATGCATATATATTAGGCCATAATCATTAATTTCAGAAGCTTCCGATAGTTGGTGACAGTTGAGATTAATGTAGTAATTCCATTTAGTGTCCTGCTTGTTAACAAATAAAAGAGGCCTACAGGCCTAATGCAAACTCGGCAATGGTATTTACATCAGGTATAATGCTTCCATGCTGGAAATTTACTTTTCAAGTACATGTGTGACATTTATATGTACAATGCAAGCACTGAATATTTTGAACTCGAGTGCACTCACCAACTAGAATACAGGTAGTCGACAAGTGACTACATGTATCGACGAAATCAGAGTGGGACAGGTAAAGTGAGGCATGGATTGAGTGGCAAGGGTAAATAGAGTGAGGTGTGTTGCATATTAGCATGGACGTCTGCAGCTGAAATGTGTATGGGCATTAACTTATTCTACAAAAACGGAAAGGTAAGTGGTGCCACCTGTCTGGTTTAAGAGAAATCTTTCTAAGATAAACGAACATGCCAAATTTCAGACCAATACCTTGAGCCACTACTAAGATATGAGAAACTTCACCCAAAGCACAAGTACAAATAGACGCCACAGGAAATAGATTTCAGATGGCGCAACCAGTCTTGAGAACATGATGGAGGAGTCCAAGATCTATGGATATGCACAACTTCTCCTGAGAAAAGGGCATTAATTTATTCTATGAAAACCGAAAAGGTGAATGCTGCCACCTGTCTGCTTTACCAGAAAACTTTCCAAGATGAATGAACATGCCAAATTTCATACCAATTCTTGACCAACTCCTGAGATATGAGCAATTTCACCCAAAGCACATGTATGGAATGTGCGCCACAGGAAAACAATTGCAGATGGTGCCACCAGTCTTTAAGTACAAGATGAAGGAGTCAAAGATCTAAAAATATGCACAATTTCAGGCCAATACTGCAAGTCACTCCTGAGAAAAAGGCATTAATTTATTCTACAAAAATGGAAAGGTGAGTGTCGCTACCTGTCTGGTTTATGAGAATAATTTCCAAGATAGATGAATATGCCAAATTTCAGACCAATACTTTAACCCACTCCTGAGATATGAACAATTTTTGACCCAAAGCACAAGTAGGGAAGGATGCTACGAGAAGATAAATGCAGACCGGGCCATCACACTTGAGTACAAGAGGGAGGAGTCCAAGATCTATGGATATATGCATAATTTCATCCCAATACAGTGAATCATTCCTGAGAAAAGAGCATTTATTCATTTAACAAAACAAAGGAAGGTGGCACCACCTGTCTGGTTTATGAGAAAAATTTCCAAGATAGATGAATATGCCAAATTTCAGACCAATACTTTAACCCACTCCTGAGATATGAACAATTTTTTACCCAAAGCACAAGTAGGGAAGGACGCTATGAGAAAACAATTGCAGACCGGGCCATCACACTTTAGTACAAGAGGGAGCTAGGAGTCCAAGATCTATGGATATATGCACAATTTCATCCCAATACAGTGAATCATTCCTGAGAAAAGGGCATTTATTCATTTAACAAAAACAAAGGAAGGTGGCACCACCTGTCTGGTTTATGAGAAAAATTTCCAAGATAGATGAATATGCCAAATTTCAGACCAATACTTTAACCCACTCCTGAGACATGAACAATTTTTTACCCAAAGCACAAGTAGGGAAGGATGCTACGAGAAAACAATTGCAGACCGGGCCATCACACTTGAGTACAAGAGGGAGGAGTCCAAGATATACGGATATATGCACAATTTCATCCCAATACAGTGAATCATTCCTGAGAAAAGGGCATTTATTCATTTAACAATAACAAAGGAAGGTGGCACGGCCTGTCTGGTTTATGAGAAAAATTTCTAAAATAGATGAATATGCCAAATTTCAGACCAATACTTTAACCCACTCCTGAGATGTGAACAATTTTTGACCCAAAGCACTAGTAGGGAAGGACGCTACGAGAAAACAATTGCAGACCGGGCCATCACACTTTAGTACAAGAGGGAGGAGTCCAAGATCTATGGATATATGCACAATTTCATCCCAATACAGTGAATCATTTCGAGAAAAGGGCATTTATTCATTTAACAAAAACAAAGGAAGGTAGCACCACCTGTCTGGTTTACGAGAAAACTTTCAAAGATGGATGAACATGCCAAATTTCAGAAATTTCAAATTTCAAGGTCCCTACTTGAAATTACTTTGAATTAAACAGACTTGCATTGACTTGTTAAAAATAATACAATGGACTAATCATGAATCAATCTAGCCATATGGTTTTAGAGAAGAAGTTTTTAGTAGCCCTCAGTATGATACAAGCACTGATGGCCCCTGTACAAAAAGGCTGATGCAGGTGGCATCACCAATACCTCAATTTCAGATATGACTAATGTGACCAACATTGGCATAGAATTTGGTGATGATAGGTCCACATTTTTCTAAGATTTTAGTATGCTTTTTGGACAAGAGACTAAGTTCAACTTCCTGTAACTCCGCCAAAAAATCACCAAACTGAAATCATTTAAACAAACTTAAGAGAGATTGTTTCTGGCATAATATCTGTGAAATATAAGATAATTTGGCTGGACGATTTCAGAGATGATTTTAAAAGTTTTTTTTCAGCATTTTCCCTATCAAACTGAAGTTAATGCAGATACCCAAAAAATCAGCTCTATCTGATAAAGTTTGACATGTGACAGATTCTTACATGCAATTTGGAGCTGCTAGCTCTGACAGTTTCTGAGATAGCATGGGTAAATGTACATACAGCGCCATCGTAGGTTTGAGAATAAAACCAGTATTTTGGAAGTAATGCTGTTTATTCCTTGCTTGGTATATAACATGTCTTAACAGTTGGGGAATCTGTGCAGGACTCATTCATACAGCCTAAGCTTCCCACTCAGTGCACAGCTGGGCTGTCATTGGTCAGTTGGTCAGTTCTTAATTTGTGTGTTTCTGATTCCCATCAAATTTAAAAATTACTCACTACTAAATAGGAATATCTCACTCAAATTATAAGACAGATTTGAACAATTTACAGACAATTTACACTGTAAAAATAAATATGCCCTATACACAACTTGATAAACTTTTAGTATTTTAAAAGAATCTGTGTTAAAAATCTGAAAACCATATGTTACTGTCTTTGTGAATGTGGTGCTATGTGCATAAAATAAATATGCCTGATATAAAACTTGATAAACTTTTAGTATTTTATCAGAATCTGTGTTAAAATCTATCTTAAAACAATATGTTACTCGCAAATTTTTATATTTGACCTTATTATATCGTTATGTTATTTAAGTCTGACAAATTTGAGAAATTGAACTTTTGAATCATGTTTATATGAATGTTTTCTGATTTATGAGTGCAAAGATATTGTCAACTGAAAATTTTTATAAAACATGCACTGGTAACACCTACAGTACACTGGACTTAGGCACTGAGCTACAGGCACCTGATATCCTTCATGGTACTTACTATACGTCATTAATCTTCAGCCACGTAGGGATATCGAGCTGGGTGCATATACTTTAAGTACTTTAAGTCATTCTGGGAGAATGAAATGGCCCATTTATAACAAGTGGCCCATGGGCCATGACGCTCAGCTAGTATAGACTGGGTGCTCATTTTTTTTATTAATGTTATATTGTCTGTGAGAATAGCCTATGGCTAAAGTTATAGTGTTGAAAAAATTGACAGAAAATAAAAATTTCAGGATTCATAGGAGACCTGCCCAGGACCCCCCTGGATTTCACAATAGAGGGTTCCAAGGAAAATGGATACAATTTGTACCCTGTCTGTCTGGGTGCTCAAAATCATGTTTCTGGTTCATGGCTGGCAGAATATAGGTCACCATGATCCAATTTCAGGTTTCCAAGGAGAATAACCAAGGATTTCCCTGAATGTCATGTTAGAAGATTTTAGGCCAAATGGATACAATGTGTGCCCTGCCTAAATTTCTGGATGCTCAAAATCCTGTTTTCGGCCTGTAGGTCACAAAATGTAGGTCACCATGACCTAACTTCAGGTTTCCAAGGAGATTTGCCTAGGACCTCCCAGGATGTTGCATTAGAAGATTCTAGGCCTAACAGATATGATTTGTGCCCATCTGACATTCAGAGTGCTCAAAATCAGGTTTTTGTCTCATAGGTCACAAAATGTAGGTCACAATGACCTGATTTCAGGTTCCAGGGAAATTTGCCTAGAGCCTCCCAGGAAATTGTGTAAGAAGATTCTAGGCCTTACAGATACGATTTTTCACCATCTGACATTCAAGGTGTTCATACGACGTTTTCCTATAGGTTGCAGAATATAGGTCACTATGACCTAATTTCAGGTTTCCAAGGAGATTTGCCTAGAAACTCCCAGGATATTGAGTTAAAAGATTCTAGGCCTCGCATATAAGATTTGTCCCCATCTGACATTCAGGGTGCACAATATCATGTTTTTGGCCTGTAGGTCACAAATTATAAAATAGGTCACCATGACCTACAATCAGGTTTCAGAGTAGATTTTCCTAGGACATCCCTAAAAGTCACATTGGAGGATTCTAGGCCTTATCGATTCAATACTTCAATATCGATACTATTTGTGCCCCATCTGACTGTATGGGTGCTCAAAATCATGTTTTCGGCCCATAGGTCACAAAATATAGGTCACTATGACCTAATTTCAGGTTTCCAAGGAGATTTGCCTAGAAACTCCCAGGATATTGTGTTAGAAGATTCTCGGCTCCACAGATACCATTTGTCCCCATCTGACATTCAGGGTGCTCATATGACATCTTTTCCCTATAGGTCGCAGAATATAGGTCACAGTGACCTGGTTTCAGGTTTCCAAGGACATTTACATAGGATATCTTTAAATGTCAGGTTAGAGGTTTCTAGGCCTAATAGATACAATTTGTGCCCCGTTTGACTGTCTGTGTGCTCAAAATCATGTTTTCAGCCCATAAGTCACAAAATGTAGGTCACCATGACCTAATTTTAGGTTTCCAAGGAGATTTGCCTTGGACCTCCCTTGATGTACAGTCAGAAGACGGTTACGATTTGTGCCCTGTTAACAGACGGACAGCCGGACAGACACCGGACAAAGGGTGATCGCTATTGCTCAGATGACTTACAGTCAGCTGAGCTAATAATACCGGTTGGCTTACAATACACGCAAAAACAGTACCCTTTGCAGGGATGTGCTGATGTCGGCAGGTGCTTCAGGCAGCTTTTCCTCCCCTCCCCCCCCCCCCCAACCCAACTTTACTGGAAAGTGCCAATGCCCGCCGGGGAGTAATGTTTAAAAATTACGTGTAATTTGTGCCAAGCTAGATGACATCCAGTTCTGCTCAAATGAATATTGAGTAGACGGTACTCTTTCACACTGTGCCATATTAAGTTATTGTTAATAAATAAATTTTGCCATCTAACATATAGTGAACGTTAAGCCACAAGGGGAACCCGACCATGTAACTGTATAAAGGCTAATAACTACCAAAATCATGACACGCCAAAAATGTTTGATTGGCTAGTGATGACATAAATATTTGAATATATTTGAAAGGTTACAGTTCATGGTGGTGCCAAACTGCCGTAGAACAGTTGAATATGATGTTTGGCTTCAGATGTTATCTGTTCTGTTCTGAAGTTGAAGTAAGGGACAATTTCTGGTGGATACTGCTTCATGATTTTTGGCCACCCAGATGTGATATGATTCTTTAGCACCTGCATTGTGTGGTCTGACATTGTTGCTGATTTGATCTCATCCAGTTTCACTATTGCTGCTACTTGTGCTTCAATGTCTAATTCTGTTTTGTCAGTTTCTCCTGATTTAGCCATGTTAGTCGATAGGGTTCCTCGAGATAACATATCTGCAGCATACATGTACTTGCAAGGTGTGTGACTGATTTGAATATCTTACCACTGAACTTTAAGCCAATTTCTCTGTAAACAAGGTGGGCAGTCATTCAAAGCTTTCTTGAATATTGACACGGTTTTTGATCCGTTTCCACTTGCATTTGTTTACCATAAATGTACTGTTGAAAACCCTCAATGGAAATTGTATTGCCAAGGTTTCACGTTCAATGGGAGCATATTGGCTCTGAGTCAGGTAGGGTATCACGGATATACCACTGGACCTGAGATGTAGCGCCACTAGCTGAACCAGCTGGGAAAAAAACCCCAGGAGCCAGGCTCAGCCCAAAGGGGAGGGCTTGGAACTGGTAGATTTTTTCCTGATAGGCGAACCTCAGGAAAGGTTGCGACCCCCTGTGGATGGGAATGTGGAAACGTGCGTCCCTAAAGTCCAGCATGAACGCCCAGTCTCCTAGACTTACTGTTTGAAGCACAGAGTTGACTTTGTGCATTCAGAACCGAGGTGGTTCTATGAAGTGGTTTAAAGCCTTGAGGTTGATAATTGGCCGCCATTTGCTGTTTTCTTTTTGCAAGAGAAATAGATGTGAACAGAATCCCAGAGACCAGGGATCTACTGTCCTTTTAGCTAGCTTTTGTGCATCTGCAGTATCTCATTATCTAGTGTCACTCTCTTTATTGGGTCTGCCAACACAGAGATCGGCCTAGGCTCTGTCATGCGAGGAGGCATGGGTGCAAACGTGATTAACCCGTGCTGAATGGTGCGTAAACAGACTTAAATGCGAGTAATTAAATGCCAACCCTTCAAATATACTGCAGCCAGCCTCCTACATGTCTGGTGTCAATTATGCGGCTTAGGGGTGTGAGCCCTCTCCCTCCCCCCGGCAATTGGTGCCTCCTGGCAGAAAGGACTGTCTGCCATGTGATGACTCCAAAAGTTAAGGCGATCTCCTTGGTTTAGAGCAATCTGCAAACTGTTGTGCAGGGGGCTCTACTATGACTGCCTTGTCCTCCCTCTCTGCCCCCGGTATCGCCCTGCCATATACCTCTTTCAAATGGCCCCAAAACATGAAATTGCCAGTGAAAAGGCAGGTGTAAAGTACTTGTAATTTAGAGATGTGAGGCCAAGGTGATCTACTTTCAAGTGAACGTAAGGCTGCCTCTTGGTGAAGGAGAATAACATTTTGTACTATCCTCCACACCAATAAACTGAGTTCCTGTAAGTACAGGAGCATACTCTGGACGACACCTCTCACAGTTTCTTCAGCGCGGTCATAAGATAACAGGCTGATTAGCACTCAGGAATCATTAAGTAGACCTGCCGCATAGTTGCAGAAAGTTTTAAGGTCTGCCATGGCCTTATCTGAGACCATGATAAGCACTGGGGTTAAAGGTGTGCTGTCCCTGAAAGGCTGGTCGGCACAAGCACCATGGCACATGGCCACTGAGGGAACCGCCTCTTAGGTCTGGTATGGTGTCAGTTTGGGCAAGTTTGTTTGTTTGTAATAGCGCAGTGACCATAACAGCCCTATTGATCATGGTTTTGGTGGGTTAACTTCTCGACCTATGATCAGGGAGACTTCACCCAAAACCACCTGCCTGTGGTACTCCACACGTAAGTCCGCCAAACTCCATACAAGTGGACTTAACAGGAGGAATGGAAGCACCGTAGGGGAGTACAAAACCATCCTGGACCCTGGGAGTTTGCAAGTCTGCCGCAAGCTGCCTAAACTCAGGTACTTTAGCGGCATTAGCTGGATAGCTAACCATATACCAGGCTGCCTGGTCTAGAAGGTCTGCGACCAAACCACCTTCTCCTTACAGACTTAAAATCCAGGGGTTCAAGGAAGTTCTGCCTCTCTTTGGTGTCTTGGAGAACTTCCAGGCGCTCTTCTTGGCTGCCAGGCTATGTCCCGAGACTTGGTACTTGGACCATCTTGCTCGGGCCTATCGATCCTGACAGATTGTGCCCTGCCGCCTGAGCAAATCTATCTGACAAGCGAGGAAGCAGGCTGGCGTACGTCTCTGCCTCCGGCGCCAACTGTAAGGACTGTGGACTCCAGCGGCATTAACTGGCCTGGACCTGCAAGTGGAGCATAAACTTTAGGAATAGCAGCCTGACTCAAGGTCAGGCGCTGTTCTTTCGCAAAGTCAGACCATACTGAAGCTATAATGGCTTTAAGAGCTTTCCTGGATATCAAATCCTCTGGAGCTAGAGGGGGAACCTCGAGCCCTGTCTGTGCTAGGGACCTAATTTAATTAGAAATAAATTTTGTCAATAAACTCATAATTCAAAGATGCGAGACATAATAATGTGAATCTGGACAGAATAGATAAATTTGTTAGCAATAATACATCTGTTTTGTATTATTAAAACTATATACCTATAGAGGTATTTATATGATGCATTCTTTCTTCATTCCTTTCTTCCTTTCTTTCTTCCTTTACTTCTTTTTTTTTTCTTTCTTCTCTCCTTCCTTTCCTTTCCTTCTCTCTTTTTTTTCTTTCTATCCTTTCTATTATCCTTTTTTCCTTCCTTCCTTTCTGTCCTTCTGTCCTTTTTCCCTTACTTCTTTGCTTCATTTATTGTATCTGGCTTTGCCTTTACTTTATGGTTGGTTGATTATGGATGTGATGAAATAGTAGTTCCTAAGTCATTATGCACTCAGAGGATATGGTTATAACAGCACTAAACATAGCCTATTGACAAAGACAGCAAACGGTCTTTGATCACAAAACCATGTGAGACGATGTAAGGCCTCAAAAGGCCTAAGAACATACCAAATGGCAAAATGTGAAAAACTATTGACATTAGTTGTCCGACACTACATGTCTTTGAAGATGAGTTGCTGTCAGCCTATCGTCCAGCACCTGAACGCTAACTGCTTTCATTATCTCTCACCACGTGCGACTGTTTCCCTTCATATGTCCATGTCAGTGAACTGTTTCTGGTGTATCTAGCTTATGGTCATTGTGTTTGTCTGTCAACATGGCTACTTCTACGGAACTTTCCATGCCACCATTCCAGTACTAGCCTGGACATTCGGCCTCACAACGCTGAATTAAATGGATTGCTTGGTTTGACAATTACTAAGTTGCTGCTGGCATTGAGTTCCTGTCCACCAACATGCCTTTCTTCTTCACGTGGTTGGGGAGGAGCTACATGGTATTTTTTCTACGTTGACTGAACCAGCAGCCACATCAGGTGAAACTAAATATGACACTGCCAAAAAGGTATTTTCAGAGTTTTTCACACCAAAAAGGAATTTAGAATTTGAACTGTTCCAGGTCAGGCAGACACAATAGGAGCAAGGTGAGGATCTTGACGGTTTTTATTGTCGGCTTTAACATCTGGCAATTTAACTATGAATTTCATGACAGTGCCCGGGAAATCAAATCCCAAATCATACAAAAGGGCTCTTCTTATAAACTCTGTTAGGACAGTATGGCAAAACCAGACCTGTCACTAGGTGCACCTTTGCAGTAGAGACTTACCCTTGAGGCAGCAAGATCACTGTCAAAGTTGATTGAAGATAACAACCATCTGTGAATAGACTTACAATGCCTTTTACCAAAATGATTAAACCACATAAGCCACAGAGACATTTCAGGAAACGTTCAGCAGTAGCAAAAGACAAAACATTTTATAATTGTTGTTGGCCTTGGCCCCATTCCCAAAAAAGACGCCCTGCTTACAGAAAAACATGCAGGAAGTGTTGCAAAGCAAATAATTTCACTGCTATGTGTCGTGGTTCACATCAATCATGGAATCAAAAACAAGCATACAGCATTCTGACCACTGATACCCCAACAGTATATGATGATATGTACCACATAAACATACTACCTAGCCAGAAAGATAAGTACTAGGTTAATGTCAAACTGAATAGGGTAGACACACAAATGCAGAATGACACTGGTGCATCAATATCAATAATTAATGAAGCTACGTTTGCAAAAATTAAGGGAACAAGTTTTGTCTCTCTCAAGAAAGAAAATTTAACAGTCATCCAGTCATCAAAACTTACACATGAGACAATGTGCCATCCTTTGGTATGGCTACTATCATGGTTCAGCTACAGGACCAAATAAAAGACTTGAACATTTGTGTAGTCCTGGGAAGTGGACCAAATTTATTAGGATGGGACTGCTTGGCTCTCATTAAGATCAACTGGCAACAGATACACCAGTTATCACAGGATAACAGCAGTTGGCCCCATTTAATGATGTTTTCAATGAAGAGCTTTGTACCTGACAAAATGTTAAGGTGAAAAATAAACATAGAAACAGAATGCACGCCTTGCTTCAATAAAGCAAGACCAGTGCCTTTGGCACTGAAGGACAAGGTTACAAGTGAACTGGCTATACTCAAGCAAGAGGGTGTGATAAAGCCCACTGCCCCATTGGACTTGGCAGCACCTCTGGTACCAGTTTTAAAGAGTAACGGCAAAATCTGTCTGTGCCGTGAATACAAACTCACCGTAAATCAGGCCAGTAAAGTTGATAGGTATCCTATTCCAAACATTGAGGAACTTTAAGAAAAGTTGTCGGGGTTAGAAGTTTACAAAACTTGACCTAAGTCATGCCTACCTGCATTTCTTTTAGAGGAGGACTCACAGAAACTTACCGCAGTCAATACACCAGGGGTTGTATTACTACACTAAGCTACTGTTAGGAATGCGAGAATGCGATGCATCCCTCCATGGATTGGGAGTTGTGCTTTCCCATGAAAATGAGGAAGGTTTAAGGCCAATTGCATAAGATTCTAGAATGCTTGCACCTGCTAAACGTAAGTACACGCAGCTAGAAAAAGAAGGACTATCTATTGTGTTTGGTGTCAAAGGCTTCCACAAATATCTATATGGCAGGAACTTTGTGATTTATACGGACCACAAACCTTTACTTGTGCAAAGTAAATTTCCACAATGGCTTCTGGTAGGATTCAAAGGTGGGCACTCCTTTTGGGAAACTACAACTACAAAATGGTACATAAGCCAGGTAAGGATATCTCAAATACTGATGAGCTAAGTAGATAGTACACAACCAAATGACATTCATGAACCACCTGAGGTAGTTTTCTCCATGGACTATATCACATCAGGTAACCCGATCACATCTCAGGATATTGCCAATGAGACGCGTAGAGATCTAATTCTCAGTTGTGTTGTTCAGTATGTTTTGCAGGGTTGGCCAGTCAAAACAACTGAAGTAGAGCTCAGGCGATATGCTTCAAGAAGACAAGAGCTATCAGTTAAGAGTAACTACCTGCTCTGGGGTAGTAGAATCATTGGTGCCATATTGTGATGCAGTATTAACAGAACTACACATCACACACCCTGGTATTGTAAAGTTAAATCTAAGAACTTAGTAGATCCTATGTTTGGTGGCCAAATCTGGACAACGACATAGAACTCACAGTCAAGCAATGTACTTAATGCAAAGAGCTAGGGAGAAATCCACCTACAGCTCCCTTACATCCCTGGTCCTGGCCTACCAATCCCTGGTACAGCATTCACATCTATTTTGCAGGGACCTTTTGAAGGTAAAATGATTCTTATTATTGTGGATGCTGACACCAAATATGTGGATTCACATGTCATGTCCGGTTGCTCTTCTGCAGCTACCACTGACCGCTTTAGAAATACACATGGTTTACCATACTTGTTGGTCTCAGAAAATGCCACTTGTTTCACTAGCCCTCAGTGCTGCTTATTAGATTTAAGCCTCGCTCTCGTCTGGATCTGCTTCACCCAGATACAGAAACAGATGTTCAAGTCCAACAGGACAAAATGAAGCAGCATCATGACAGGCATGCTAAAGCTCGTCCTTCTTCTGTGGTGATCGATGCTGTGTATGCTCCAAAATTTGCTGGGCTTACCGGCTGGCTTCCGGGTGTGGTTCAAGACCAACTTGGTCCTGTTTCTTTTGCTGTTCAGTTGGTTGATGACAGAGTATGGAGACGCCATCAAGACCACCTGAAACGTAGGTATCCCATCACCCTGTGAGGGTGAGGAGGTGGAGTACAAAGTTGGGATAACTACACATTCTACCAGTGCTACCACCCCTATTAACCCTGCTACTGGTAAACTGTTGCACATTCTTCTCAGAATACTTGTGGTTCAAACAACAAAACAAGCAGTGTTGCACTTCGCAGGTCAGCGATAGCTCACCGCTCACTTGACAGGTTGGATTTTTAACTGAATTACCATGATTTGATATCTGTGCCACCATAGATTATTTACCGGCAAAATAGATACTATAAGTAAACTGTGTTTCAAATTACTTGATTAATTATTTTAAGTGTTAATGTCATTTATGTTAGAGATTGCTAAACTTGAAAATGGACTGATTCAAATGGGTATATTTATGATAGCAATCTAACATTTACAGTTAAACAGGCCACTTAATTTCTGCAACAATTTTTATGAGTGGACTGGTAACCATCATACTTGATTGTGATGCATGCATCTTACATCTTTACTGTGAATAATAAGTGGAGTTTTAAAGTAGGTATTGAGCGTAATTTCAGCAACTTTTAAGATTCTAAGCCTTTTGTAGTTTTAAGAATGACTATAGACCTGTTTGTTAAACATGTTACACATAATTAATATGGTCTTGTACAGATCCAGTTCATACTCCTTATAAGAGCACTATATTGCTAATGATAAGATCCAATGTTATCAAAATATGTACATCTTTATTAATTTCTTAATATATTATGCACACATAAGATCGCTGGAGATTAATATAAATGACTCATCATCCAGAAACCTTTGATAAATCTGTTTCATCCCTCAATTAAAATTCCATCCTTTTGTACTACACTAGTGGCAGCATCGGGTAAGTGGTTTCTCATGATCTAGTTTATACTGCAGCTCCACTGGTCTTGGTTGACCAGCTAGTTCATGTCCGAGCAGATTTAATATGTTCTCACGACATGATATACATACTTATATTAGTGGGCGGAAAATAAGGTAAAAGGGTTTAAACGTTAAAACCTTTATCCATCAGTCATTTAAACCTGTGGTTAGGCTATTAAATTAGAGAAACGATGATGGTGTTACCATACCAGGGGTGTATCCCTAATGAGGGACGGTCATAGCTGAAACCAATAATAATGATGATGGTAATAATAATACTTCTTTCCTAATATTATCTAAATATTTTGTCAAAGTTAAGTTGAAGAACACACCGATGTAGGTGCATTAGGGCACTGAAGTAATAATGGGTAACACAGAAATGCCAGGCATTAATGTGTCTGAATTATACACATCTTACACTGATCACAGAGCTTTAATGCCAAAGTGATCCAAGAGACAAATAATTTATTCACTAAGGAAAGTATGATTAACTGTTATTACTTAATCTGTTTGTTTAAAAACATGTGGATTCAAACAACCAGAGAAGTGATACATGTACTTTTATTTAAACAATACGTAAGTCCCATTGAGATGTGCCCAATGAGTAAGTCCCTGCGGCCTGTGTCCCAAAAATATACGTCACACCTGCCTGTAGTCAATTGATCTAGGTAGCAAGATATATCATTTAGTAAAGGATACTGGGAGTTGGTAAAGAATGATATCATTCCACACCTCCTTTATTACTTTACATCCCTCCATAGGATGGTGATTACAGTAAATTTTACTGTTTTTTGTTTAACTGTTTTTTTTTTTTTTTGCTGTTGACTATATTCAATAATTCCTTTTAACGAAATGGTACAACAGAAAATGCATTCCCAATGAGACTCGTTAATCATCAAATAAGACAACCTTAGATTCCACTGAGACTGGTTACTCATCAAATAAGACAACCTTAGATTCCACTGAGACTGGTTAATCATCAAATAAGACAATCTAAGATTCCACTGAGACTGGTTCCTCATCAAATAAGACATTCTTAGATTCCACTGAGACTGGTTACTCATCAAATAAGACAACTTTAGATTCTACTAAGACTGGTTACTCATCAAATAAGACAATCTTAGATTCCATTGAGACTGGTTACTCATCAAATAAGACAATCTTAGATTCCACTGAGACAGGTTACTCATCAAATAAGACTATCTTAGATTCCACTGAGACTGGTTACTTATCAATTAAGACAATCTTAGAATCCACCAATACTGGTTACTTATAAAACAAGCAAATTCATGGAATTAAGGTCCCCTGCTTTGGGATCTTGTTATCTTTAAGCAAAGAAAATTATGACATGTGGAGAAAATCTTGAGGGCACATGAAAACTTAAAACATCTGCAGGTGAACATAAAAACTAAAACACATTGAGAAATTGGACCAAATTTTGATAACTGTGTTTTTGAGCTGGAGAGGTTATTTTTCAGAAGGACACTCCAAACCAGACAGAGGGACAGACAAGCCCAAATCATTTTCTTCGTACCGTTGAAGCGGGGGACTACAAGCAAATTCAAGCTTTCACTTTCAAGTCCGGGATGATTTTAAATTTTGAGACTGGTTTCTCTTCAAATAAGGCAACTTAGAATGAGCTGATGCAACTCTCTTCTCTCATAAAGTAAACAAAGTCTTACATTTAGAAAATGAGTTTCAGACAATAAAAATAATAAATACCTAGCATATAAGACTTGTTTATGAGCACGGACAGCAGTTTTTGTAGGTCCAACCAGAAACGTAAAGTCTGCCAGTTTCTGATCATGTTGAAGCTCGGACAAATCCTGAATCAAGCTGTCAGTCCAGCTTCCCATTTTCTTCTGATGTTATACTTTGCTCTCAGACCATGAAGTCCCTGCTAAAAAGATGTCAGATGTCATTATAACAAATTACACAATATATGCAAATAATAACTAGAATACGGGTAGTCGACAAGCGACTACGTGTATCCGCCTAAATCAGAGTGGAACGGGTGAAGTGAGGCATGGATTAAGTGGCAAGGGGAAATAGAGTGAAGTGTTGCATATTAGTATGGATGTCTGCAGCCAAATTGTGTATGAAGGTTGCCCCCCCCTACCACAAAATCCAGAAAGCCGTCCCAGTTGTATACATATGCAAAATTTAAGGCAGGTAAGTCAAACCACTACATGTATATGAGTGATTTTAGCCCGTGGCAGACAATCAGATGGACGCTGAGCAAAAATGGTTGCAGGTGACGGCACCAGTTTTGCGTATGATAAAGGGCTATGTGAGAACTATACACATGCAAAACTTTGGCCCAATCGGTCAAACGGTTCCCAAGATATGAGCTTGGATGTCTGCTGCATAAACTAGAATGCAGGTGGCTCCAAGAGAGCTGTCGGGGATGTATAAACCTGCAAAATTTTAGCCAGATATGTCAAACCACTGCCGAGATATGAGTGATTTTATCCCATGGCAGACAAACAGACAGGAGCTGTGCAAAAATGGCTGCAGGTGGCGCCACCAGTTTTGCGTATGTTATAAAGCTCTTCAAGGGCTACATTTGTGCAAAAAAATTTTCCTGATCGGTCAAATGGTTCCCAAGATATGAGCTTGGATGTCTGCAGCGTAAACGTGAATATAGGTGGCGCCAGCTGTCATAAAATCAGAAAAGCTATCCAGGATGTATACGCATGCCGAATTTCAGGTGAATTGGTCAAGTCACTGCAGAGATATGAGTGATTTTAACCCAAGGCAGAAGAACAGATGGACACTGTGCAAACATGGTTGCAGGTAGCGCCACCATTTTTTGTGTATGTTATAAAGCTCTCCAAGGGCTACATTTGTGCAAAAAAATTTTCCTGATCGGTCAAACGGTTCCCGAGATATGAGCTTGGATGTCTGCAGCGTAAACGTGAATGTAGGTGGCGCCACCTGTCACAAAATCAGAAAAGCCATCCAGGATGTATACGCATGCCAAATTTCAGGTGAATTAGTCAAGTCACTGCAGAGATATGAGTGATTTTAACCCAAGGCAGACCAACAGATGGACACTGTGCAAACATGGTTGCAGGTGGCGCCACCATTTTTTGTGTATGTTATTAAGCTCTCCAAGGGCTACATTTGTGCAAAAAAATTTTCCTGATCGGTCAAACGGTTCCCGAGATATGAGCTTGGATGTCTGCAGCGTAAACGTGAATGTAGGTGGCGCCACCTGTCACAAAATCAGAAAAGCCATCCAGGATGTATACGCATGCCAAATTTCAGGTGAATTAGTCAAGTCACTGCAGAGATATGAGTGATTTTAACCCAAGGCAGACCAACAGATGGACACTGTGCAAACATGGTTGCAGGTGGCGCCACCATTTTTTGTGTATGTTATTAAGCTCTCCAAGGGCTACATTTGTGCAAAAAAATTTTCCTGATCGGTCAAACGGTTCCCGAGATATGAGCTTGGATATCTGCAGCGTAAACGTGAATGTAGGTGGCGCCACCTGTCACAAAATCAGAAAAGCCATCCAGGAAGTATAAGCATGCCAAATTTCAGGTGAATTAGTCAAGTCACTGCAGAGATATGAGTGATTTTAACCCAAGGCAGACGAACAGATGGACACTGTGCAAACATGGTTGCAGGTGGCGCCACCATTTTTTGTGTATGTTATAAAGCTCTCTAAGGGCTACATTTGTGCAAAAAAATTTTCCTGATCCGTCAAACGGTTCCTGAGATATGTGGGTTTATGTGTGGAAACAGACGCACAAACGGACGCAGAGCGTAGAGGAAAGGTCAGAGGTCAAAACAAAATCGGGGTGCAGCAGTTCACATGTGACCCGAACATAATCCCGGGTTTCGTAAAATTCCGCCCAGCGGTTACGGAGGAGTTCTCCGGAAACCTACGCGGCGGTCGCGGCGTCGGCGGCGTGCAGCTGAAAACATAGTATCCGCAAAACTCTGTTTTGGTGGATACAATTATACAGGATTATTAAGCAAAGTACCAGGCAGCACTTCAGGACATGGTAATATGCCAGGTTTTATGTTATGTTTTGTTACATGGTAATATTCCTCTGAAGGTTTTATGTTATGTTTTGTTACATGGTAATATTCCTCTGAAGGTTTTATGTTATGTTTTGTTACATGGTAATATTCCTCTGAAGGTTTTATGTTATGTTTTGTTACATGGTAATATTCCTCTGAAGGTTTTATGTTATGTTTTGTTACATGGTAATATTCCTCTGCCAGGTTTTATGTTATGTTTTGTTACATGGTAATATTCCTCTGAAGGTTTTATGTTATGTTTTGTTACATGGTAATATTCTTTGAAGGTTTTATGTTTTGTTTTGTTACATGGTAATATTCCTCTGCCAGGTGTTATGTAATGTTACATGGTAATATTCCTATGCCAGGTTTTATGTAATGTTTCATTACATGAAGATATTCCTTTGCCAGGTTTTATGTAATGTTTCATTACATGGTGATATTCCTCTGCCAGGTGTTATGTTTTTTTACATGTTAATATTCCTCTGAAGGTTTTATGTTATGTTTTGTTACATGGTAATATTCCTCTGAAGGTTTTATGTTATGTTTTGTTACATGGTAATATTCCTCTGCCAGGTTTTATGTAATGTTTCATTACATGGTGATATTCCTCTGCCAGGTTTTATGTAATGTTTCATTACATGGTGATATTCCTCTGCCAGGTCTTATGTTATGTTTTGTTACATGGTAATATTCCTCTGCCAGGTTTATGTATGTTTTGTTACATGGTAATATTCCTCTGCCAGGTCTTATGTAATGTTTCATTACATGGTTATATTCCTCTGTCAGGTTTTATGGGATATTTCATTTACTTCTTGCATGCTGCTTTATCATACTAGAAATGTTATATGCCAAGTGAAATCTTTGAAATCAGAATTGTAAACTATCTGTGAAATAAACTGGATTATAGTTTATTATCTTTGTTTATTTTATAATGTTTATGTTATGTTCTATAATAACTAATATGAGGCATCTCCATGGCTAGGATGGTGACACTTGGTAGTCTGCAGAGGTGGAGGAAACCGGAGAATCTGGAGAAAACCACCAATCTTGGATGGGCCACCACAACCAACTCTAATAGCAACTCAGGGGATCAAACCTGGGTCACCAGGGGAGAGAGCCACCAAGGGTTATTGTGAATTTCTATACATTCAGTGTGCATAAAATAAAATGGATTAAAGTGAGGATGCACTGTCAGGCCTTGTGTTTTTTAAGGTTTAACCCATGGGATATGTAAATCCTTTCTGGAGCATGTATAGAATCAGGTCATTTTGGATGGTGAATAATAAAATGTATGGATTAAAGATACAGTGACGTCTTGTTATAATGAACATGTTTGTTCCGTTGGAATTAGTTCTGTAAACTAAATTCTGTTTTAATGTTTTGGGAGTAGGCAGTTTATGTGGTATGACAGAAAACTTATTAAAGCACACACACACACACGTGAACATTCATTCAAAAAGAACAAATAGTTTATATCAAATAAAATGTGTTTATTACATAATGAACATATATATATATATATAAAGAAAAAATTTAAAATGATAATGTACATAATGAACATATATATAAAGTAAAATTTACAAAATTAATGTACATAATCTGTTGACAAATTCTCTTAAAAAATCTGTGATGCTAGCCTGTTTACATTCTTATTGTGAATCCAGCACTGTGGCAGCCTGCAAAAAGATACTCCAGTATGTTAGCCCTATCCGCAGCATCATGTTGCTGTTTGAAGAACCCGATCGTGGCCTGCAGACCATCTCTGGCATCAGCCCTCTTTACTGGTTCAACCGGCGAGTCATTCACATCTCTATGTCACCATCCTCCTCCTGGACCACTGTTGCTCAAACGATTGACAGAATACTTGCATTGTCTAACTTGGCTTTGGTTTCTGCAGCTGAAATGACCACGTCATACTGCTCTGCTCCCAGTGGTGTTCCAAAAACTTTCCATAACAAGATTCCTGATGTCTGCCTCAGGATATCGGAGACTGTTGACTTTCCCAACATTACATTCCATAAGCCGTGGAAATGGTTGATGATGGTCTCAACAGAAGCCTTCAGAGGCGTTTTCTACCACTGGTCAACTTCAGCTTTCTGTGCAGCAGAAATAGCAAGGCGACGACTCTTTGAGTATTGCTGGCAGTTGATCCATCCTGAATATTGTGGCATAATTTGTGTAGTCTGACAGTCTATATTTAACCAAACAATTTGACATCGATCTCACTTACTAATCAAGCAATACCCAAGATGTGAACACGTGTCCACTCAACCACGACAGGGAGTAAACAGTGGTGACATAACCACTCAACCATGACCTGGATGTATTAATGTACTAATTAGCCCGTCATTGTTGGCTGGGTTTAACAAAGATCAAACGACTGGGGAAACTTGGACCTGCATGACCGCCACTCTAGTTGGTTATAAAGTTTCTGAGTATAGGGGTCAGGTTCATTTTGTTTCATGTAAATCCATTCGGATCCAGAACTTGAGTTTTCTGTTATATGGTAGCCAATTTTAACTTTCAATCATTCGTTCCCTAGAGATTGGTCCGTATCTGGAGTCTTCCGTTGTAACGGATCCCATTATAACGAGACTTCACTGTATCTAAAGGTGTACTGTGACCTCTGTTGTGTAGCTTAGAATATGTCTGAAGGGTAGAGATCATCAGTGCAGTGCTGGCACTCTGCATATAATCAAAAAAGTATAAAATTTTAAAAGGAACTTTATGGAAAAAGTATGAAAAAAGTAATAAGGCCTACAGGCCTAATGCAAACCTGTGCAATGGGATAAACATCAGGTATAATGCTTCCATGCTGGACCATTACTTTTCATGTACACTTGTTACATGTATATATGTATAATGCAAAGATTTATGCCAATAACTGTAATAATTCACTCGGTCTCTATTAATTTCACAACTTAACTTAAAACTCACCATATCATAGCTTAGCTATTAAAAGGTAACTTGATTACATAATTGCGCAAATAACTTGGTTTCTTGCGTTCTCTCTGTGGCCTTGTGTTGTTTTGCTCATCTTGCATCTGGCCTGATTGTTAGCCTGTTGTTCTACAATTGTTTGTGGGAATATTTCCACCTTGGTTTCTGTCACATTTGCTGTGTTTCCTGTGCAAATTTTACTCTGTTTCTCTCATACAGTTGTGTGTTTGCACCTTCTATATGTATATGTATCTAATATACATGTGTTATCACTCAACTTGGATTTTACACTACCTCTATTCCAATCTCTTTTCTCGGGATTCTGGAAGTACACAGACTGGTTTGGTTTTGATGGTTTCAAATTCTTTGTTCTCCTGTCATGTGATTTTTTTACCGTTTGTCTGTGTTGTTGTCTCCTCTGTTGAAATTTGTGGATTCAGTTGTCATGGTCCTGCTTAAGGTTTGGTATGACGGATCATGTAGACCTTCAAAACACAATTTTGCTAGGGCTGCACTGAGTATCCTGGCGAGGGGTATTTCGAAGCTCGAGAAGTGCCAAAAATTGATCACCATCAGTTTTCTTCAGTATATTCTTGACTGTCTTTACAGCAGATTCAGCCTTGCCTTTGGCTTGATGGTGTCCTGGTGAAGTAATTCTTTCATATGGAAGAATGGGCGAACACATTCAGATACCTGATATTTGTTCTCTGGCCAGCCTTCAACAATGACTCTTAGTAGCTCTTGCAGCTCTTGTTTCCTGTTTTATTTCAATATATCACTCATCTGGCAAACTCTCATCTGTGATTATGTTCATGACTGGTGCTCGTGTGTCAGCAATACTTTCATCGCAGTAAGCTCTACTGAGTGTAACAGCAATGACTATGTGTGATCCTGGTAGGTGTATTCCAGTTTGATTGAATATCGATACAGACGCATCATCAGACTTTGTAGTCTTTTTGGTGCTTGGCTCAGGGGTTTGCAGACAATCTGTTCTAGCAGTTTATGACCACTCTGCACTGTGATCTGTCTACCACATGTATATTGGTTGAATCAAGCCTGTTAAACAATGTCAGTCCCACTGGTACTTGTCCCTATATAGTACACTATAAGCACAGTTCATCAACAAAAGCCACTGAAGATGTATGGACATCCAAATTTCAGGCAGACACTTCAAACCACGAGCTATGTGGACAGATGCATGAACCCCAAAAACAATTGTAGGTGGCCCCACAAGTCTTGTATACAACAAAACTATCTGAGATGTATGAAAACGCATAATTTCAGACTGATGTGTCAAATCCCTCCTGAGAAATAGGCAGGGACATACACTGTGCAAAAACCATTGTAGGTGGCACCACCAATCTTGTGTACGAGAAAGCCATCAGATGCATGGACAGACCAAAATTTCAAGCAGATACATCAAACTTCTCTTGAGTCAGATGTACCAAGCTCAGCTGAGGCCGGAAGTTTCCCCAAGTCAAGTGAAGCTGACTGCTAGCTGCAGCTACTGCACTGAGTGAACTCTTGACCTGCACCTGGCTAGACTGAGTGAGTACCTGGCTGCACTGAGTGAACCCTAGACCTGTTGCAAAATCTGATAGAGTTGGCTACTCTGCAAAAGCTATAAATAGATCTAGACAATCTTGGTCTGTTGTCGCATCTGAAATAGCTGGCTGTCTGCCAAGCTATTTATAGACACAGTCACAACCTAAGAATCTTGGCCTGTTGGTAACTCTGTTTACACACACTGAAAGACTTTGACAACATTGCTCAAGCTGACATATCATTAAGAATTTTTTATCAAAAGCTTTAAGATAATAACAGATGCCTGATGAAAGCTAAATCAGAATACAGATTTATTTTATTCATGGATTTATCTTACACATAAGTTGGATATGGACATCAATTATTTATGTTTCCTGTACAGCTCTGCTTATATACCCAAAGCTCAGTCTGTAAATACAATAAATCTACTAGCTTTGTTTATCAAAGTATCTCACAGTCCAATAATGTGGTCCAAAGACATAGGTCTAATAATTCTGCCAAAAATTATTTAAGTTAAATTGAACAAGGTCACCTAAAAGTCATTTTTGTGCAATGATACAGAATTTGAAAACAATGATTTTTGCAGAAAGGACTGTTGCATCCCCTCAATCTGATATTGGCTTACTTGGCCACAAGACCAACTTCAGCTTTCTATGACTAAAAAATCTCAATGAACCAGATCTATTTAAATACAAATGAAAGACCCCTACAGTAGGATAACGAAGAATTAAACCATTCGGTTGACAGGGGGATTAATTGTCTAGGGATACTATGGCTTCTGCGGTCTATCTGTTCATCTACCTAGGGTAAAAATCACCCATATCTCAGCAGTGGTTTGATTTATCCAGTTATCCACCTGAACGTTTGCATACCAGTATGTATACATCTTGGATAGCTTTCTCATTCAAATGACAGATGGCACCACCAAATGTTTATTTGGCAGGTATCCATGCTCATATGCAACACATCTCGCTTTATTTCCCCTTATCACTCAATCCATGCCTCACTTAACCTGTACCACTCTGATTTCAGCGGATACACATAGTTGCTTGTCCACTACCCATATTCTAGTTTTAAATTATTTTCAAACCCTGATATGAAAAGCATTTCTTTGGGTTGTTACAGTAACATTAAAGCTGCCCATTCACCTACCTTTTGAAAAAGAATTTTATGTGATTTCTGGCTTCCTCTGTGTATATATTAATGATCTAAGGGTAATTTTGGTTATGAAAAGTTCTTATAACGCCTCTGTGAATGATGTATGAACTTGTTTATCAACATCCTGTTTGTGAACACAGCAATGTTGACAAACAGGGAAAAACATGTAGCCTAAGGTTGTAGGTTACATATATGCGGAGGTAGAGAGGTCACTTGTTGCAAAATGCCATTTGCAAAGCTCCGACTTATGGGACTTGCTGCCAGATGCCCTTGCTGAATTTGATTTGATTATTTTGGCATGCCCCCACAGATTATAAGCATATTGATATAAACAAAACAAGCAGTCTGTGTACAGTGATATCCACGTTTTCTGGCCTATATTTATAAAAGCTCCAAGGGATTACCTTTAGTTTATAAAGGTAAGATAGGTGATTAAGCCCCTTTAAGATGAAGGTAGCCACTTTAATTTGGACACCCATAGTGCATTTTATCAGCCTGGCTTCCGGAAGTGTGTTATCAGCTGTGTTTCAGAGCACTCGTTGACTTGTGATGTCATGCCATGGACACTTGTTCATTTCAGTCATGTTCTGGGAGATGAAATGCTGCACATGTACATTCCAAACATGTATAATTCATTTTAAACAGTAGGGACAGGCGGTTTGCTTTTCGCTGTTAGGTTCATCGCATGATACAAGGTTTCCTTGAGTTTGTAACATATCTAGGCCAGGGAGTGCACCACGAGAAAACAAGGGCAAAATATGAATGTTAGTGTTCATGTTAAACAAGAGTATGAATAAAATGAATTCCCCCCAGGGTATCATATTTTAATTACTTGCTGCCATGTTGCATTTCTGACTCACACTGGTCAAGAAAGCAACACTGGCTAATCTAACCACCTAAACTAGAGAGCATGGATCTCCGGACATGCATGTTGATAACTTTAGTCCGAGTGGACAATGATCAGTCTGCTAGAGGGCGCTCTGTGTCTTGATTAACTTCATATCACACGAATCCATGACCCAATTTGAATATATTTGGTCATACTTGCTGACAAATAATAGTCCAGGTGGACAATGGTCAGCCCACAGCCACTAGGGGGGCCTTTAATAATGATGAAAATGAAAAAAACAAGGCCTACAGGCCTAATGGGAACCTGTGCAAAGTTTAGGAGTATGAATGGAGGTTTATTTTTAAAATTTAATATTGATCCTCCTAAGTCCTGCATATCTACCTTAGTCATTATGATTTCAGCAAAATGGACGTTTCTGACCTGCAAGTTTCGGACTAGGACATTTTAAAACCAGAATATGGGTAGTCGACAAGCCACTATGTGTATCCCATAAATCTGAGTGGGACGGGTGAAGTGAGGCATGGATTAAGTGGCAAGGGGAATACAGCGTGGTGTGTTGCATATTAGCATGGATGTCTGCAGCTTAAACGTGAATGTAGGTGGTGCCACCTGTCATAAAATCAAGAAAATTGTCCAGGATGTATAAACCTGCAAAATTTCAGGTGGATAAGTCAAACCACTGCCGATATATGAGTGATTTTATCCCAAGGCAGATCAACAGATGGTTGCAGGTGGCGCCAAGAGCTATGTGAGATCTATACACATGCAAAATTTAGGCCTAATCGGTCAAACGGTTCCCGAGATATGAGCTTGGATGTCTGCAGAGTAAATGTGAATGTAGGTGGCGACACCTGTCATAAAATCGAGAAAGCTGTCAAGGATGTAAAATACCTGCAAAATTTCAGGTGGATAAGTCAAACCACTGCTGAGATATGAGTGATTTTAACCTAAGGCAGATGAACAGATGGATGTTGTGCATAAATGGTTGCAGGTGGCACCACCAGTTTTGCGTATGATGAAGAGCTATGTGAGATCTATACACATGCAAAATTTTGGCCTAATCGGTCAAACGGTTCCCGAGATATGAGCTTGGATGTCTGCAGAGTAAATGTGAATGTAGGTGGCGACACCTGTCATAAAATCGAGAAAGCTGTCAAGGATGTAAAATACCTGCAAAATTTCAGGTGGATAAGTCAAACCACTGCTGAGATATGAGTGATTTTATCCAAAGGCAGATGAACAGATGGATCCTGTGCATAAGTGGTTGCAGATGGCGCCACCAGTTTTGCCTATGATGAAGAGCTATGTGAGATCTATACACATGCAAACTTTTTGCCCAATCAGTCAAATGGTTCCCGAGATATGAGCTTGGATGTCTGCAGAGTAAATGTGAATGTAGGTGGTGCCACCTGTCATAAAATCGAGAAGGCTGTCCAGGATGTATAAACCTGCAAAATTTCAGGTGGATAAGTCAAACCACTGCTGAGATTTGAGTAATATTATCCCAAGGCAGATGAACAGATGGACGCTGTGCAAAAATGGTTGCAGGTGGCACCACCAGTTTTGCCTATGATGAAGAGCTATGTGAGATCTATACACAAGCAAAATTATGGCCCAATCGGTCAAACGGTTCCTGAGATATGAGCTTGAATGTCTGCAGAGTAAATGTGAATGTAGGTGGCGCCACCTGTCATAAAATCAAGAAAGCTGTCCAGGATGTATAAACCTGCAAAATTTCAGGTGGATAAGTGGAACCACTGCTGAGATTTGAGTAATATTATCCCAAGGCAGATGAACAGATGGACGCTGTGCATAAGTGGTTGCAGGTGGCACCACCAGTTTTGCCTATGATGAACAGCTATGTGAGATCTAGACACATGCAAAATTTTGGCCCAATCGGTCAAAAGGTTCCTGAGATATGAGCTTGAATGTCTGCATAGTAAATGTGAATGTAGGTGGTGCTACGTGTCATAAAATCGAGAAAGCTGTCCAGGATGTATAAACCTGCAAAATTTCAGGTGGATAAGTCAAACCACTGCTGAGATATGAGTGATTTTAACCTAAGGCAGATGAACAGATGGACGCTGTGCATAAATGGTGCAGGTGGCACCACCAGTTTTGCCTATGATGAAGAGCTATGTGAGATCTAGACACATGCAAAATTTTGGCCTAATCGGTCAAACGGTTCCAGAGATATGAACTTGAATGTCTGCAGAGTAAATGTGAATGTAAGTGGCGACACCTGTCATAAAATCAAGAAACCTTCCAGGATGTATAAAACTGCAAAATTTCAGGTGGATAAGTCAAACCACTGCTAAGATATGAGTGATTTTATCCAAAGGCAGATGAACAGATGGACGCTGTGCATAAGTGGTTGCAGGTGGCACCACCATTTTTAGTGTATGTTATAAAGCTATCAAAGGGCTACATTTGTGCAAAATTTTTAGCCTGATCGGTCAAACGGTTTCCGAGATATGTGGGTTTATGTGTGGAAAGAGACACACAAATGGACACTGGGCAGCAAGGAAAGGTCAGATGTCAACCAAAAATGAAGGCGCAGCAGTTCACATCCGACCTGATGATAAACCCGATTTGCTTAAAATGCAACCCAAGTTTTTTCAAACAGTTGAAAGATATAGTTCCAATAATCTGGGAATTCTGCATCTAAACATTGTATCCAGACGTCTAGACGCTGTGTCTAGACGTCTAGACACATTGTCTAGACACCCCCCCCCCCCAGCCAGGTCAGTTGCCATGGTGATGTCTGGACCCCACCTGTTTGTACTGAGTGACCTCTTGACTTGGCTGCATGAAGTCAAATCTGTTTTCAAATACAGAAAGCCTTTTTCAATTGACAACAATGCTTTTTTAAAACTGTATTTACCCAATCTATTCTTATAAAACTGGCAGAACCCTACCATAGAATAATTCTTGTAAAGTTTAAACCAATCAGCTGAACAGTTTCATCATAAATCAGTGTATGAGCTAGAAGAGTTTAAAATTACATTTTTGCTTGTAAAAAACACATCAATGTAGGTGGCGCCACCAATACCTCAAAATCAGATATGACATATGTGACAAACATTGGTATAAAATTTGGTCATTATAGCTCTAGCCGTTTCTGAGATTTTAATTTTAGTGTGCTTTTTTTAACAGATGACTAAGTTCAACCTCCTGTAACTCGGCCAAAAATCTCCGAACTGGAACCATTCGAACAAACTTGAGAGAGATTGTTCCAGAGATCATTTCTGTGAAATATGGGACAATTTGGCCAGACAGTTTCAGAGAAGAAGATTTTTAAAGGTTTTTAAGCTTTTTCTCTATAAAATCTAAATTAATGCAGATACCCAATAATAAGCTCTAGGCCACCAAGTTTCACATGTGACAAATTCTTACATGTAATTTGGAGCTGCTAGCTCCGACAGTTTCTGACTTACAGCCATGGACCGCAGAAAGCCAGCCCTGGACGGCGGACGGACGACGCTGCGCCATCGCATAAGCTCACAGGTTCGCTAACAAGGGACCCATGGGTCACTGTGCTCAGCTGAAGTTGACCTTGAAGGTAAAAATCTAAAATAATATCAAATGGAGATAAAGTGTAAGAGGAAGAGGTAATATAGGCCATGGTTGGTTTATCTGATTGGTTTACACATTTGTTCAAGTGAACCTATTTTTTTGTATTATATATATGATTAAATATATATGTATTTTTTTCATTTTATAAAATTATACAGTTGAAATATAACTAATTATAACATACTTACAGGGTAAGCAAAGCCTGATCTCCAATTCTGCTAAGACAGGAAAATAATGAACAAATGTTTGTATTAGATCCTCATTTTTTTATCACACATTTTTTTTTATTATAAGTTTATATTTCTATACATTTCCAATACAAGGGACCCATAGGTCACTGTGCTCAGCTGAAGTTGACCTTGAAGGTAAAAATCTAAAATAATATCAAATGGAGATAAAGTGTGAGAGTAAGAGGTAATATAGACCATGGCTGGATGATATGATTGGTTTGTATTGATGAGCAAGAAATTGTTGCAAATAATATTTTGTGACCTGACCATGTGTTTCCTAATGTTGAAACTGAAGCATGTGAGCAGTTTGTGAAAAAATGATCTGTACTATTACCATTATCATTAGTTGGCTTTTTGATTAACTGTTGACAGTTCAGAGTTCACACATTTGTTCAATTGGATCTAATTTTTATAATATATATTATTAAATATATGCATTTTTTTTATTTCATGAAATGTATACAGTTGAAATATAACTAATGTCCCTAGTCCACAGATGGGACTTGTTGGTGATGGTTGGGGGGGGGGGGGGGAGGGTGGAATGATGGGAGTTACAACATCTCTGTATTATTATAGTGTATATACATAGGATTTTCACTTAATTCAACAATGCTTATAGGATAAAAAGGGTCATTCACAATTACTTAATATTTAAAACAAGTGACCCATGGGTCATGACGCTAAGCTCCCAAGCATGACCTGTGACATCATGGGCTGCGATTCACAACTTTGTTGAAAAACCTATATGCCAATTTTGTTGAATAAATTTACGTTGACATAAATATATATCACATATGTCTGGTTAAAACACAGTGAATTGATTGTCTGAGGCAAAATGTATGGTTGTTGAGCTATAAGGAACTAATCCCAATGCTTGCTTGATACCTGTCAGTCTCAGAAGGAATACCACACAGGCCAAATATAAGATCAAAATATATAGCAAAAAATCAAGGAAATCCATGCAAGAATTATAGTGAAACAGGTGCTCCTGTATTAATTTTTATTCAATACAAGCCGACTGTACTGAGCTTTCATAAATGATGGTCATATCTATTAAGAAATCTTTGACCCAATGCAAGATTACATTAATATACATCCCACTGCATTCACTTTAATAGTTCTTGAGTTAATATGTTCTAAAGGAATTTAAAGATGACATCCTGGTGGCCTTATTAGAATTCTGACAGGTTGGAAATTGAACAACAAACATCCTCTAAAAGGGACCAAACATTGAAAAAAAAAATCACAGAAACTGCATTGGCAAAAGGATTTCTGAGCTGGCTACCTGGCAGACATAATGGATTTCTGACAAGTCTGACATTTGATATCACACATCCTCAAATAAGAGACCAAACTTGTGGCAATCGCTCCAAAGAATGTTACAGTTATGAATGTCCAAAACAATTCAAAAGGCATGATCAGGTTGGAGAGCTCTCATATCAGATTTATGGACATGCAAATGTGAAAAGTGGAAGTCAAATATTTTTAATTATCACCTTGCATTTCAATGGGGTCAGCAGGGTAGGTAAACTGCAAAACCTGAAAGAAAAGAAATGCAGAAAATATCACTAAGAGTCTTGTAATCAAATAAAACCATCCTAAATCCAGGTACAGACCCACATATTATCAGAACAAACACTTGCTGGTATATCTGATGATTTGTATACCGTATTTATACGTGTATAAGACGACCCCGTGTAAAAGACGACCCCCCCAAATGTTGTGCCTCAAATTTTGGTTCAAATTATTTTTCACCATACTAAGTTGGAGCTGCCAGCTACTGAGGATCAATTTGTTAGCATAATGATCACTTCAACACTGATGATTGAAATGGGATTTTATAATTTTTTATTCTTAAAATGGTCAGTGGTATATTTTTTATGATGCTACAAGTGAAAACAGGAAAGTAATATAGAAAGGTATGGAGCAGACCAAAACGGAATTAATTAAACATATCAAAGAATGAGTATTATGCAACAATTCAAATTAATATCATAAGAGACATCAAAGGGTCAATTTTAGGGCCCAAATTTGGGTAATAAATTATTATCCAGGAGATGGCACACACTAAGAATTAACATGTCAAGAGAATGTGCATCACAGGGCATTGACACCTTCTTCTTTAAAAAAAAAAGAAAAATTTATTTCAAAGAAATGTCAGTCTTCTGCATAATTTGAAGGAGAACACCCCAAACACCCACTGCATATCAGCATCCACATCCACAAGTAGCTTAAGGTAGACATGTGACAGTGCATGAAACCAAGGCTTCCATGATGCTCTACTTAACTAGATTTCCTAATTTATTATTCTGTGTTAAGCTTAAACTATCTAAAATTACATTTTCCTGGCCTGTCAACAACCATGTCACAGTCACCAAATTTTCCCACAAAATATATCACGTTTGCATAAATGACGTCAGTCAGGTTCGAATTTATTCCCTTGTACCAATGAGGAAGGAAAAACGTAATTAGGTAAAGACCCAGTAAGACTTTCGGAACTACGTTATTTTACAACATTTAACTGTGTGCAAGTTCAATGTTACCTTGTAGAAACTAGGGTTTCCATGTGGTTACTATTCAATAGACCATTTCCCAAGAGGATATAGGCACCAAATCCAGAAATCTGGGGTTTTGTTACAAAATTGTGAGGAAATTCGGCATATTTATATCCCGCGGAAAGTCGGTCCCTTTCTTGAACTTTATTACATTCATTTCTTGACGTAGTCCAATAATACAAGCTTGACAAACATTGAATTTCGCGTCACCTGAGGGAAGGCTGTACTCTCGGACCTCAAGTACCTGGGTAAGCCCCGCAAGCTGATAGCGGCATCGACAATTATATCACTGCGTACCTGGATAAAGTGAATTGCCAAGATATTTTTTGGCAAAATATACTTTAAAACATATATTTTCAGGATTTGGAATTCCGTTTCGATCTGTCAGTTCCGCAATTCCGTCCACGATCGCGGGAAATCACTGGCTCTTCTGTCAGAAGGGCTTCCATGCATTGATTCCATTAAAATTCCTGTGTCAATGCGGTGTAGCTGCTTATTTATTCTGGGAGGAAATTGGGCTTGGGCAACATGCACTCACACAATTTAAAGAGATAAAATAACACTTTTTGCTGGAATAAAATTTAAAACCTAAACCTTCAAATAATCAGGACTGCATATTATTATCTAAACTTATAAATGGAACAGTAAGGTACTTACCAGGCTAGATAAAAGGACTGCTCTTTGGTAGTGGGTGGCTCCTCACCTGGGTAGCCGACACTGTCGTAAAACCAACCCCAAGGTGAAAAAGAAGCCATATACCCTCTGCCTGCCACAGAGGGCAGGCATAGGGGTCCACTGCTCGATGATCCAAGAGAGGGTGAATCGCCAGGGCAAGGGAGTTTTATCCCAGAGGGGCAGAGGGCGAAGTCCTTAGCTGCCTGTGATTGGCTATGGGGCATCTCTAGATTGACTGTCAATCAGTGTTGATACCCCACCCCTGGCCAGGCCAAAAGGGCAAGAATGTTACAGCGGCAAGGGCAAACCTTTTCTTATCAATTATTTAACTATGTGCGGATGTAAATCTGATGTATAATAGATAAATTTAAACAAAAACAAAGCACTGTTATGTTCTTTATTGTGTGTACATTACCACCATACGGACATGATCATCGATATTCACGCCGTCCAGTTCGACCGACGTAATAATGCTGATTGCCGTAAATTATCCTTGGCGGCCCTGAGGACGCTGAAAAACTTGTACCCTTGTATAAGATGGCCCCCCTTCTTTGCCAAATATTTTTAGGATAAAATTTGTCGTCCTGTACACGAACAAATACAGTAATAATATTCATATATCTAGAAAACTAAGTTTATTGCTAAGATTCCATGAAATAAACTACAAAATGTTCCCATCATCTTATAAATCAGTAGCTAAACCTTAACACTTTACTCTCATAGTCTTAATGCCAAAGCATTCTGGGAACAGTGTTTTTGTTATGCCCTAATGATATGTCCTTATCACACCATGAGCTGATACAAATGGAGTCATGTATCACAAGTGTCACTAACAATTATGGGCACACAGTGAGATATACCAGTTGGAGTGCAATGGTTATATATACAAGAAAAATAGAGATGGTCTACAAAGTAAGTTTTTATTGTGACCATCCCTGACCTATGACCTTGGCCTTTTGCCAACATATCAATTGGATTCTTTTCAAAGTGATGGATAACTACTAACCACCTAAAAATGGAGTAATCATTTGGCAACCAACGTGGGAATAACTTTGACCTGCAACCTTTAACCTCCTGACCAGCTGACCCCAAAATCAATAAGTTATTTCTTCAAGCAAAAAGACCCATACACATGTTTGAATCAAATTGAGTGATGCATAGATGAGGCATATGTGAAAGACTGAAAGTTTGGGATAAACAGTTTAGCTTGAAATATGTTCAGAAGCATTTGGAACAATTTAGTATTGTGACCTTGACCTCTGACCTTTTGAACTCAACATTAATAGGGTTCTTCCCCTATTGGTAGGTTAGCCATACATGACAGATGGAAGGTATAGGTTGAAAAGTTTGCTTTAAAATGACTCCACGCAAGAAGTGGGTGCTGTGAACCTTTGACCTCAAAATCAACAGGTCTTTTTCCCTGTTGGCAGAGAAGCAATATGTCAGTGCTGGAAGGTTTGGAATGAAAATTCTAGCTTGAAATGTGTCCACAACCTTTTTAAATAAGTGGATCCTGTGACCTTGACCTTTGATTTGTGACCTCAAAATCTATAGGATTCTTCTCCCACTTGGTAGGTGAGCCATATGTGAAAGATCAAAGGACTGGAATGAAAGGTTTGGCTTAAAATGCATCCACAAGCTTTTCAAAGAAGTGGGTCCTGTGACCTTGACCTTTGACCTTGTGACCTCAAAATAATTATGGTTCTTCCCCTGTTGGTAGGTGAGCTCCACCCACCTCGAATACTGTTGCTAGGTTGGACATTAAACCAAGAAAGTGTGCTGTTTATACACGTGGAACTGGCACTTCAGTATATCGCACCAGACCCCAAACAGTATTAATTTTACCAAGAATGCATCCTTAGGTTTAAAGTGTACATATGGAGGCTACAGAGATGTTTTAAATATAAAATTGAGAAGTTTGATGAATTTACACCTCTTTCTGCTTGATACAGCCCGTGTCAGAGAACAAATCAGCTGACTCCTCGCATCAGCCATTACACCTGAGCAGTTGGTTAAAAATGACAACTTGTTCAAGTCTAGCAGAACAAATTTGAAAAAAAAAACAAAGTAACAGTTATTAAAATATTTTGTTATCATCAAGGGTGCAGTTTCAACAAAAAATTAAAGATGACAACATAAAAAGTGTTGCTTCCATATACAGGTTAAAGTGACACATGCTGTCATGGGGGGGGGGGGGGAGAAATAATTAATTTTTTTTTAGAAATTCTTGCTACATATGTATTGCTCATGCAGAGATTTTATAACTTTGGAAGTTGGTATTGTCAAATCATCTAATTAATTGAAATTAATAATAATAATCAAACTAGTGTCAATATTAGTATTGAAACAATAAATTACCAGGTATTGAAAAACAAGTGAAATCATAGATGATCTGTAAACATCACAACATATTTAATCATATATCATGTATGTTAAATAAAATTTAATTACTGAGATAATTATTGAATTTTAAATTGTGCCTTTATTTATCCATAATTTGCTTCATATTTAACAAGTGACCCATGGGTCATGACGCTCAGCTGACTGGGAAGAGATTCGCAAAAGGAAATTTTATCATCAGAATGGTAGTATATACCCATTCAACTGAAGCATCAAACAGATTAACCAACAGGCCAAGATTTAGTCTGTATTTATATATCTCAAAAATAGAGAAAAAATGTGTAAACTTTAAAAACTAGAATACGGGTAACTGACAAGTTACTACGTGTATCCGCCAATATCAGAGTGGAACGGGTTAAGTGAGGCATGGATTGAGTGGCAAGGGAAAAATAGAGTGAGGTATGTTGCATATTAGCATGGATGTCTGCAGCCTAAATGTGTATGTAAGTTGTGCCACCTACAACAAATCCAGAAAGCTGTCCAAGTTGTATGCATATGCAAAATTTTAGGCAGAAAAGTCAAACCACTACATGTATATGAGTGATTTTATCCCAAGGCAGACAAACAGACAGACACTGTGCAAAAATGGCTGCAGGTGACCCCTCCATTTTGTGTATGATAAAGACCTATGTGAGATCTAAACACATGCACAATTTTGGCCCAATCAGTCAAATGGTTCCTTAGATATGAGCTTGGATGTGTGCAGCATTAACTAGAATGTAGGTGGCGCCACCTGTCATAAAATCAAGAAAGCTGTCCAGGATGTATAAACCTGCAAAATTTTAGGCAGTTATGTCAAACCACTACAGAGAAATGAGTGATTTTAGGCCACGGCAGACTAACAGACAGACGCTGTGCAAAATGTGCAAAAATGGTTGCAGGTGGCCCCTCCAGTTTTGTGTATGATAAAGACCTATGTGAGATCTATACACATACAAATTTTGGCCCAATCATTCAAATGGTTCCCAAGATATGAGCTTGGATGTCTGCAGCATAAACTAGTATGTAGGTGGCGCCACCTGTCAAAAAATCAAGAAAGCTATCCAGGATGTATAAAACTGCAAAATTTTAGGCAGATATGTCAAACCACTGCCCAGATATGAGTGACATTATCCCACGGCAGACAAACAGACAGATGCTGTGCAAAAATGGTTGCAGGTGGCGCCAACAGTTTTGCGTATGATAAAGAGCTATGTGAGATCTATACACATGCAAAATTTTGGCCCAATCGGTCAAACGGTTCCGGAGATATGAGCTTGGATGTCATTAGCGTGAACGTGAATGTAGGTGGCGCCCCTGTCATAAAATCAAGAAAGCTATCCAGGATGTATATGCATGATGAATTTCAGGTGAATTAGTCAATTCACTGCAGAGATATTAGTGATTTTAACCCCAGGCAGATGAACAGATGGATACTGTGCAAACATGGTTACAGGTGGCGCCACCATTTTCTGTGTATGTTATAGAGCTATCAAAGGGCTACATTTGTATAAATTTTATTCACTGATCGGTCAAACGGTTCCCAAGATATGAGCTTGGATGTCATCAGCGTGAAAGTGAATGTAGGTGGCGCCACCTGTCATAAAATCAAGAAAGCTATCCAGGATGTATACGCATGACGAATTTTAGGTAAATTAGTCAATTCACTGCAGAGATATGAGTGATTTTAACACAAGGCAGATGAACAGATGGACACTGTGCAAACATGGATACAGGTGGCGCCACCATTTTTTGTGTATGTTATAAAGCAATCCAAGGGCTACATTTGTATAATTTTTATTTCCTGATCGGTCAAACGGTTCCCAAGATATGAGCTTGGATGTCATCAGCGTGAAAGTGAATGTAGGTGGCGCCACCTGTCATAAAATCAAGAAAGCTATCCAGGATGTATATGCATGACGAATTTTAGGTGAATTAGTCAATTCACTGCAGAGATATGAGTGATTTTAACACAAGGCAGATGAACAGATGGACACTGTGCAAACATGGATACAGGTGGCGCCACCATTTTTTGTGTATGTTATAAAGCAATCCAAGGGCTACATTTGTATAATTTTTATTTCCTGATCGGTCAAACGGTTCCCAAGATATAAGGGTTTATGTGTGGAAACAGACCCACAAATGGACGCTGGATAGAGAGGAAAGGTCAGAGGTCAACGCAAATTGGTTAGGCACCAGTTCACATGTGACCCGATAATTGGTGCAAGTTTCGGAAAAATCGGTCCATTAGTCTCAGAGGAGCTCTCTGGAAACGAACGCGGCAGCGGCGGAGGAACCCGGTCAAAAACTTCGTTTTGGCTGATCCAAAAAACAGGTGGCTCCACCAGTCTGCAGAAACCAATAAAAACACTTAATGGTCAATATCCATGCAAAGAATCATGATGATCTCTGCATTAGTTGTTCAGATACTTCAGCATTTGTATCGAATTGTCCATTATTCTGAGGGATTCTTCGGAGTCCTATAGCTTGAAGGATATGGGTAACAGACCTAATTTCAAGTTTCCACAGGCACTTTTCATGGGCCTCCTTGCATGACAAGAATGCAGATTCTAGGTCCAGTTGTTGCGATTTGTACCCTGTTTACAAATAACCACATCGTTAAAGGTCTAAAAAAAAAAGAGTAAAAAATTCGTAAAAATTTGAAAAAAAATAGAGGTTGCGCACCCAGTCTGCAGAAGCTGATGGAACAGCTCATGATCAATATGTATGCCGAAAATCATGACCATCAGTGTTGTAGTTGACGAGATGCTGCAGTTTTTGTATCAAATTTTCCATTATTCTGGGGGGTATTTTGGAGCCATACAGCTTAAAGAATATGGGTAACAGAGACCTAATTTCAGGTTTTCATGGAAACTTTTCATGGGTCTCCCTGTGTGTCAAGAATGAAGATTCTAGGTCCAGTTTTTATGATTTGTGCCCTGTTAACAGATGTTCATATCTTTAAAGGTCTCAAAAATAGAGAAAAATTTCGTAAAAAACCCGAACAAATATATATATACAGGGGTGCCACCAGTCTGCAGAAACTGATGAAACACTCCATGATCAATATCCATGCAAAAAATTATGGTTATCTCTGCATTAGTTGTTCAGATACTTCAGCTTCTGTATCAAATTTTCCATTATTCTGAGCTGTACTTTGGAGTGCCATAGCTCAAAGGATATGGGTAACAGAGACCTAATATCAGGTTTCCATGGAGACTTATCATGGGTCTCCCTGTGTGTCAAGAATGAAGATTCTAGGTCCAGTCGTTACGATTTGTACCCTGTTGACAGATAACTACATCCTTAAAGGTCTCAAAAATTGAGAAAACAATTCGTAAAAATTGAAAAATACAGGTGGCGCCACCAGTCTGCAGAAACTTATGAAACATCTCATGATCAATATGTATGCCAAAAATCATGACCATCAGTGATGTAGTTAATGAGATATTGAAGTTTTTGTATGAAATTTTTTACTATTCTGAGGGGTACTTTGGGGCCCCATAGCTTGAAGGATATGGGTAACAGAGACCTAATTTCTGGTTTCCATGGAGACTTTTCATAGGTCTCTAAGTGTGTTGAAAATGAAGATTTTAGGTCCAGTCGTTACGATTTGTGCCACGCTAACAGATGACAGCATCCTAAAAAATCTCAAAAATAGAGGAAAAAATCGTAAAAAATTGAACAATATAGGTGGCGCCACCAGTCTGCAGGAAGTGATGTATCATCTCATGATCAATATGTATGCCAAAAATTATGACCATCAGTCAAGTAGTTAATGAGATATTGAAGTTTTTGTATGAAATTTTTTACTTTTCTTGGGGGTACTTTGGGGCCCCATAGCTCAAAGGATATGGGTAACAGAGACCTAATTTCTGGTTTCCAAGGAGATTTTTTATGGACCTCACAGAATCCCAAGTTACAAGGTTCTAGGTCCAGTGGTTACAATTTGTGCCTGGTTAACGGACGGACAGATGGACAGACGGACAGACGACTGACAAAGAGTGATCGCTATAGCTCAGATGACTTTCAGTCAGCTGAGCTAATAAATGTATGCATACTTATGTGTTAAATTATATATATTAATTTGTTAAAATCATTTAAAAGAAAATTATTTCTTTAAAAATACTACATAAACACAACATGGCATCTTATGGATTACAACTTGAATTACTTTTTTCAAGGAATTTTTTGTATTTTGGAGTGGAAACAGCTTTACAATTAAGGAGATACAGTGAAAACAATAACAATTACTGCATAACACCTTGTAAGATTTGGCATGAAAGGCTGTATTTTTTTCTTAGTATTTCATGTCACACTTAATAAGTTCAATGGGCTTCTTTCTCTCTCTCTCATTTGCAGCTGTTCTCAATAACATGAATATTTTAATTATTATTATAACTATACTGATTTTGTGAATTTCAATTTTTTTGTATACATTCAAACCTCTGTGTTATCTTGTGACATATCACACATGTACATCAAGCCTTTGTTCCATGATGCCAGGGTACAGATTGCATAATCTCCTAGCCATGGTCACTGGGCCCCTTATTTGTGCAGGCCAGGTTCTAATCTGTTAAACTCATTAGGGTAAAGGTGTTGATCTCATCAGGGTGACCGCTAATGGGGGTCCCGTGATGTTTAGTCAGCTAGGAGCACACACAGATAGATGATATCAGGATAACATATAATTACACTGTATGTAGACCTTGTATATATCAAGGTATAATCAAACTCTCCCTTCATTTCATTGGCCAGTACAGGGGTGGAGTTCACCTTACCCGTCTGACCAATGGAGTGAATGGGGTGATGTTATTGGTTATATTCCAATGAGAGAGAGAGAACAAAAGCCAGGGTATAATCATGTGTGGGGAGATTCCTTTTTGGCCACTATGCACTGAGGAAACTTTTTATGTATTGTCATTTTTATATATATTTGGATGCTACTGAGGAATAAAAATGGTTACTCAAGTTGCCTGATTCATCTGTTGTGGCTGTGTGCCATAAGTGCACGAGAGAACGAGAGCTTGAGCGGGAGAAGTTTAGTAAAGTAACATAAGTTTACAACTTGGTGGGGTGGGGGGGGGGGGAGGGTGGAGTTTGTTGGTGATATGAGAGTAACTGTAAACCTGTCACAGCAGGGCATCTCCCCCAGTGACTGTAAGTCTGTACAAATCAGGAACCATGGCATAGCCGACTTCAAGTGACCAGGAGTGCGCTGCCTGCATCAGGACAAAGCAAGTGACTGCAACAGAACCTCAAGAAAAAAATCAATAACTAGCCTAATTTTCAAGCTTTATTTTCCAATTTCAGATTTAAACAAATTAAATACTTATGTTTACATGCTGTGAAAATTAATCAACAGTACTCACAGGAAAAATAACGTGCCATGGTCAAAGTTTGGCAAAATTTAAGGTACTGATTTTATTTTTATGCTAATAACTTAAAAGATTTACAAAATTCAGATCTCATTTTGGGTATACAAATGAATCTTAATTAAACAATGTTATATACTTGGAAAAGTCTCTAGTTTCAAAATTTTTCATGTTAAGTGAGTAAATATTTTTCCTGATTTTTTACAAAGTCCATTATGTTCGGGCCCATAACTTAAAGAAATTACACTTTAGAGACTTAATTTCTGGCATGTATATAGGAAACATATAGGAGAATACTTCTGGTAAATATTAAGAAAAACAGATAAGTGGTTTTGATATTAGGCAGTCCTGAAGTGTGATAATAGTTTCACCATAGGGTAATTCTGAAAATGTTATGTTGTGTTTTAGGTAGTTATATGAAATAACATCTTAATACACATATATACAAGCCTGATCAAAATCTATATATTAATAGCGCAAGGCGATTTTTGTGATTTTCCGTATCTTCTCTGATACCGCCGTATGGATTGCCGTGATTTTCGACACACATATGCTCTGGGTTTGTCCGAAGAGATTCCACCCACTTTTATTTACAATATTTGCGTATTACCTGCATAATTTATAATTTTTATATTTGCTCTCCCGCGGGTGCCTCTTTTCTTTGTGTCTTTGGGCCCCGTAACACAATGGCCATAGAGTGTGTGATGGCGGGACAGTTTTACTCCCGGGGGCCCTATCTGGGATTTTCTTATATTTCGAGGTGACCCGCCCGAATTAATCCCCATTCGTGATCCCTTCTCAAAAGGCAACCTCTGCGCAGCAAAAAGGTCTATTGTGCACAAGAGGAGAATGCTTAAAAGGGGGATCTTTCAAAGAATGAAAATTTTCCGAACAGTAGTGATTGCAGGGCAGTGTGTAAAACCCGGACCCACGGTCCCCTGACCCCGATAACCAATTTCCTCATTTTTCATCATTTAAACCGAGAAAACCACTATTGCTGATGAAAAACAGAGCAAAGTCCCTAAATGTTGCAGCTTTGAAAATGACCGATTCACTGGAAGATTTAAGTTTACAAACACATTTCTATGAAGATAGACCTCATTTAACTTGACTTTGCTGACTGTTCCATTTTGACGGACAGTAACCACCGCTCATATTTTTAACTAAAAGAGGAATAATATAGCTTTCATGTCACACACTAAATATAATTTTTGTTTTATTTTAAATGAAAATTTAATAGTGCGGGCACACTGGGGGAAATTTATTCGATGTGCACTAACAGTCGTTGCGGACCCAAGACTGATAATTCCGAGCTCTTCCACATAACAAAAGGTTTTGTGTTCCATTCATACCAACCATGCAATTTAAAGTTGGCAATAATATAAATACCGAAAGGAAATGTTGATTACTTGCATTTCAAGCAACTATAGGTTCCAAAATAATGATTTTGTAAATGTTTTAGTTATTGTACTTCTTAAAACGCTACACAAATGTAATAAATAGCATATATAAAATTATGAATAAAAACTGAGACATAAAAATGTAAAAATACAAATAATAACACAATAATAAATCACATGGGTGTTATGGTTAAACGTGATGTGAAAATATGTACTAAAGAAATGGTAATACAACGAGTAAACGGGGTCCGTGTAATCCGTGAGGTCCGTGCGCCAGGGACCGTAAGTGTTAATTATCAATTTTTTGGTGCAAATCAGACTATTTCTACTAATTTTTAACCAAACATAATATTAAATATGTCTTTATTACGTTTATGCTAAAATATCTGGATAAATTACCATGAAAGTTTAAGAATTACAATTTTTTTCTTGGGGTCCGGGATCCGGAGTCCGTGGGGTCCGAGTTTTACACACTGCCTGAATGCAGTGATTGTCTTACTGGAAAACATTGGCTTAGCTTTCAAACAGGAAAGGTCCTTGGGAATGCGTGATATTTAAAAAATATTTACAGCCTTTATATGTACCATATAATATAATGCTACCACGAACTTTTGCGCAGCGGAATCGCCCGACCATGTGAGTGCTCAGTTTTTGTGCCTGATAACAGGAATGCAATTATCGAGAACACGTCTCATGCAAGATAACAGGTTCCTTTACTGGCGGATTGACGGGGTCGGAGGGCAACTTTAAATGGCGATGTTCAGCGTAATATATTTTCATATAAAAATGACTTTATTTATCACTTCTTCGAAAATTCTCCGGCCAATCGCTTGGCTTCATTTAGTTTTATGCATAACACCATGCATATAATGAATCTATATATTAATAGCGGAACGCGATTTGTGTGGTCTTCCGTATCTCCTCTGGACATTACGGATTGCCATGGTTTTCATCATACATATGCTCCGGGTTTTACAGAAGATATTCCACCATTTTACAGGAACATATTCGTCCAAGTCATCCAGACTCCGACACAAGGTCAACTCAAAAACAGAATACTTATACCAAATGTCAGATTCAAAGAGATCTTATGACGGTAACATTGTATAACCAAGACTTTCATCTATGATAAGCTATTTGACATTAGAACTAAATGCTCGCCCCAAACCATGCGTAGCACGGGTAATTGCTAGTATATCATTAATTAATGTGGAATCTTAGGTCAGTCAACCATGTATGACGTTTGCTGCCCTGAATGCAATTAGAAAACCTCTTATAGTTTGTTAATTAGAAATGGGTTTAACTTCAAGACAGCATGATTGGCGTGTTGGCAGGTGAACATAATAGTTTGGCATATTTCTAGTTTGATTGTATATTCATTATGTAATAAGTGTTAATTCATCTTCATGACATAACATGTTGTTGAGACATGAAAAGTACTTAAAGGGAAACAGCCTGAAGCAAAGGATTAGTTTTTGGACTTTAAGATTAGAGGAACTCAGATTCATCAAGTCCTCAGCTTGGACGGCCAGTGGCACACAGTTGGAATAACCACAGTTTATGTTGATCCAGTACTTCCAGTTTGTAATTGTTATTTTCTATAGAATCATCTTCAATAAATCAACTTATTATACAACATCACTGGGATCTCATTTATTCATCTACAGACCAGCATATACCAAACATCCCTGCGATAATAGGTTTTTGAATAGAAATTGAGGTTTTTCCTTAATATCTCCAAGGAAAGAAGTCATATGGATCCAATTTTCGGTATGGTAGGAGATTTTGGGGACATCTAACTGTATGCCAAATTTTATAGTATAGTATTTATATCAAATCATTACATATTATGTATATTTTATATGCTGGAAACAAATTTAACATAGACAACATAATTATTTTGGATATATAATTTAACAAATTCCATGTATGATACTGAACAAGTGGATTAGAAACAGGGAAATTGCTGCAACCCATCCCCCCCCCCCCCCCAGCACCAACCCCTCCACCTGCTAAAGAGTACGCTCGAACACTGAGAATAACTGTCGGCGTACATTGAAATACTGTTTTCTGTTTCAAATTGGCTTTGCAATTGAAATTCTGTCTAATGAAGGGCACATATACCGTGACAGTTCAAATTTCTCACCTTCCACACTAGGGCTTCCCTCCAACAAGCTTTTCCTGGGTCTAACCTGCTAAAATACAGAAAATAGCACCTTATTTTACTGGTCATACCATGACTTGAAAAACATGTGTAGCTCGATATTTAGACCTGCAACTGGTCGAGGAATAATTTTTTTTTCATTTTTTATCACGTTTATTAATGTTCAGAGATCATTTTATAATTCATGTATTGGCTCCTTTTGTGGGGTGCAAATACTTGACTTTCTTTCTCCAGGGGGCCCCACTATTACTAAGGGGTAAGGCCTACATGAGAATCCTCCTAAAATTGAGCACACAGAAGCCACCTGTAGTGATTACTGGAACTGGTCATGGCAGCAACAGGGCTGCTGGATATAGGGTCAACAGAGTAACAGTATAGGGGTTGCTTTTACTTGGGGTATATTTATGTAAAATCAGAAACAACAAAATTATAGGGACCTACGCAGGTCTATTCAATATTGTTTACTTCACCATCTTGTCTCCAGGTCCTCACTGAATAAACCAATTCAGATCAAGCAAACATATTCCAAATCTCATTTTATTATCATACAACATAATTGCCGATGAAAAAAATATTAATATAGATTTTACATTAAATGAGCTCAATTTCTGGAGGAAAAACATTTCTATATCTATTTTTCCACTAAAGAAATGAGGTAGTGTAATTTGCTCAAAAATTATTGGCACATCTATGAGAACTGTCAACTCGGCAGTGATGTCACACACATGGAAATCCCCTGTGACTAAAATTTCTAGATCTCAGTAAAAGCACAGTATTTCTGCCACTGTCAGTCCCAAATTTTCAGCAGAGAATAAAAACAAGTGACCCATGGGTCATGATGCTCAGCCGACTGACATGTTGACAATATGTCCGTGCACAGGAAACTAATTAGGATAATATAGGTGGCATCATCATTCCTACTTTGGTATCAAATTTTCAAATATTCTGGGGTGTGCTTATAAGCCCCATTGCTCATAGAAGATGGGTAACAGAGATCTAATTTCATGTTTCCAAGGAAACTTTTTATGGGCCTCCCTGGAGTTTAAGTTAGAAGATTCTAGGTCCAGTGGTTATAATTTGTGCCCTGCTTTGGTATCAAATTTTCAATTATGCTAGGGGTGCTTATAATCCCCATAGCTCAGAGAATATGGGTAACAGAGACCTAATTTCAGGTTTCCAAGGAAATTTTTCATTGACCTTCCTGCCCTGTTAACAGACGACCCTATCTTTGAGGGTCTCAAAAATAGAAAGAAAATGCATTAAAAATTGGAAAAAATCCAGATGGCGCCACAAGTCTGTAAGAACTGATGAAACACTCCATGATGAATATGCATGCAATGAATCATGGCAATCATTGCACAATTTGTTGAGATACTAGAGCTTCTGCATCAAATTTTAAGTTATTCTTTGGGGGGTCTACTGAGCCCCATAGCTCAGAGCATACTCATAACAGAGACCTAATTTCAGGTTTCCACGGAGATATTTTTATTGATCTCCCAGCATGTCAAGATAGAAGATTCTAGGTCCAATGGTTACTTTTTGTGCCCTGTTAACAGATGACTGCATCTTCCAATGTCCAAAAAATAGAAGATAAAAAATCATAAAAAATAAAAAAAATACAGATGGCGCTACCAGTCAGCAGGAATTGATGAAACACTTTATGGTGAATATGCATGCAGAGAATCATGGCAATCAATGAACCATTTGTTGAGATACCAGAGCTTTTGTATCTACTTTTTAGTTGTTCTTGGGGGTACTTCAAAGCACTATAGCTCGAAGAGTATGGGTAACAGAGACCTAATTCCAGTTTCCAAGGAGTCTTTTAATGGGCCTCCCTGCATGTCATGACAGAAGATTCTAGGTCCAGTGGTTACATTATGTGCTCTGTTAACATATGACCGCATCTTTTAAGGTCTCAAAAATAGAGAAAAAATTGTAAAAAAAAAAAAAAAAAATACAGGTGGCGCCACTTGTCTGCAAAAACTGATGAAAAACTCCATGATCAATATCCATGCAAAGAATCATGGTGATCAATGCAAAAGTTGTTCAGATATTTGAGCCTTTGTATCAAATTTTCCATTATTTTGGGGGGTACTTCAGAGCCCCATAGCTCGAAGAATATGGGTAACAGAGACCTTATTCCAGGTCTCCACAGAGACTTCCATGGGCCTCCCTGCATGTAACGAGAGAAAATCCTACGTCCAATCCTTAGGATTTGTACACTGTTAAGAGATGACCACATCTTAATGTCTCAAAAATAGAGAAAAAAATTTGTAAAAATCGTAAAAAAATAAGGTGGCGCCACCTGTCTGTAGAAAGTGATGAAACACTCCATGATCAATATCTATGCAAAGAATCATGGTGATTAATGCATTAGTTGTTCAGATACTTGAGCTTTTGTATCAAATTTTCCATTATTCTGGGGGGTATTTCGGAGCCCCATAACTCAAAGAATATGGGTAACAGAGACTTACCCAGGTATTTAAGAAGAATTTTCATGGACCTCCCAGAATATCAAGTAAGAAGATTCCAGGTCCAGCGGTTACGATTTGTGCCCTGTTAACGGCCAGACTTACAGTCAGCTGAACTAAAAACAACATGCATTACTAGATCGGAGTTGTTCATAAAATTCAGTCCATGATGTCACATGTGTACCAGCCAATCAAATCAGGCCAGTCTTGGATCTGGATGAATTCCTTTCACAAAACAAATGCATGTGGAACAGGACTTAACCTACAGACTCTGTGTCTGTGCAAGTCATGTAAATTCGGTTTATAATGGGCCTTAAGAACTGTCACGTTTACATCTAAGGCGAAAATGCCACTATTTTTAAATTACCACAAGGCCAAACTATGTAATATTTGATAACAATATAACTACAGCATAAAGCTGTACAACTTTAGTTCTATTGAATGCACATGTATCTGGTCACGTTCTGATTTGAAGTAAAATTTTTGTATATTCTATGACCTGTTTCATTTTTTTGCTTGTATGCTGTATGACCGAGGTCTCGCTTGTTTGCCTTCCCCCTGAAATATCATTAGCAGGAGCCCCAGGCTATCGTGACAATACAGTAGAACGCCTGTATTACGGTCACCATTGGGACTGGATGAATGTGGCCTTAATACAGGAGTGGCTGTTATACAGGACTTGACCAGGATAGGAGGGTTAAAATGTAACACAAAACCAAGTTCAAATCTTTATTACAATAAAAAAAAATTAACGTATACCGGTATACAGAGTATTAGTAAACTGTTAAAAAAATAAAATATTTACAATCACGTCAAAGTGATTGGGACAGAGTATGCGCAACATTTTATACATGTAACAATGTTTAATTTGAATTCATTATTATTAATGTATGAGTAAATTGTGCTATGTTTGCCACACTGTTTTCATTTGATGTATGTGTTCACAAGGATATTAAAGACAGTTTAAAGATCCACAGTTTGCCTAACATTTTTCTGATGACATAATCATCGAGACCCGCTGGTTGTCCTTCGTTAATTAAATGACAAACACCTTGATTAAGATCAAGCTCGCACGACTGATTCCCAAACATACACGCAGGTGGGAACACATGCCTTACTATTGTGCATACTAATGAGGTTGAGTTGGGGAGTGCGACGCTGGCTACGTGTCAAACAACTCAGTCACAGTCGAGAAGTGCCCGCTCGATTTGTTGACCCCATGTCACGGAGTCACTGCCCCTCACCGTAATTGAGGCGTTTCCCGGCCTGCGGGACCGAGAGACCTGGCCGTAATACGGAATAGAGGAGTGACTGTAATTGACAACAAAATGATTGTGAAATATAACAGTCGAAAATTCGGGACCAGAAAATTTGACCGTAACAGACATATTTACCGTTATTGAGGCGTGGCCGTTAGCAGGCGTTCTACTGTATATATATTTGTTTTTATTTCACCTATATCACCAAGTTTTCTTTAAATTTATGGGGAGGGTATGAGAGGGGGTGTCCCCCTCCCATGTTGAGAAAAATTTTAAATATGTGATGTTAAGTGGACAATTACATTTTGGAAATACATGGAAAGTAACATGTTGATGTTAATGGTGAAAATGCTCATCTATGTTTATAACTTGCAAAATATAATCACCTTTTAAACGTAATTTTTGAGGTTAAATAATGGTTAAAATGTTCAAGTCATATGTCCAACTATTAACCAACTTCTGTGGTATAGGCAATTTGTGTATCAACTGTGGAGCTGTAGTCGACCCCAGCCTAGGCCGAGCTCGTTAGGCTGACGGGAAGGTTGTGCCTTACTCACAGAAAAATGTAACTGAGAGGTTCCTCAGTGTTATGACCCAGCAGAATGTTATAATGGAAAGACTCCTTCCCTCATTATAGAAATATTTTGAAACGATCTTTAAATGAAGCAAATCACAAAGCTGATCATTAATATCCTCAACTTATGAACTGGAAAGTAATAAACTGTGGATAACTTAAGAATCTAATTCAGGTCTGCCAAAGGTAACTGACAGAAAAAAAGAGTAAGTGCTCCAGAAAAAAGAGTACATGTCTTTGAAATAAAGAGTGAAAAAAAGAGTAAAATAAGTGTCAATTCCCCATTTTTTTATCACAGACTGAATAAAGATGTGCTTTGCATAACACAATTGTATGTACATATATATATATATATATATATATATATATATATATATATACATATATATATATATTGTCACCCCTAACTTAACGTGAAAACTTTACAACGGATATATCCTATAAAACAATAGGATGGGTTTACGCTCGCCACTTGATTTCACTCATCAAGAAATTAGATCCCGGTCATTACAGGTGACATTTCCAGGTTCTTTTAAGGACGTGTATTAAAATACCAGACAATCATACACCTAGATCAATAGAAACTATGAGACATCAGGTTAAATTCACAAATATAATTCAAGACAATACTTACAGAGACACCAATGTGAGTGTGTGCCTTGATGTGTCAATACGACAGCTCTTCACATTAAAAATACAGAATATTTAATGAGTCCGTGGTTTGTATAAAAACCAATAAAGTCCAGTTCCTTCAGAGATCTCTGGTTACTGTTTTGTGTAGAATCTAGCGTATGGTTAGCAGCATATAGTCTTTCTGAGTTTAGCGATCTTCAACTGATCTTGCTTGTCAGCGACCCGGGTAGGATTACGTTCACATGAATGCAATAGCGCTCTTTGTTTACGCAGAGCTTAGAGTCCTTGACCTTGCTCGTGTAGCAATGGTTTCTCGGCTTACGGCGGTTATGTATTTAGGTCAAGCTGAACTAGGCCGGCAGGTGACGAGCGCGCTCTCTCACTTTATCGCCAATACGAAGCTCTGTCGGCAGCACGGCTGAGTTCTCATGAGCTGGGTCCTTGCTACATGTAGAAGCTTGCTTCTATGCCGTTTCTGGCGTTTCAATGTTCCTACTCCCGTGCGTGCGTGCTGCCACCTCAAGCTTCAAGACCCAACTCAAGGCAGCTTCCAGCGTCTCTCCCTGAACTCTGACGTCACAATCGTCGTCACAATACGGCGATCCGGTTCTCTGATTGGCTTATGGCTCAAGTGTCCCATATAAGGTTATATGTGACCTGGTTTGACTGCTAGCGTCACCTTGGCGACCCACATACCAGAATTAATACACTCAATGCGTGACACAGATAAAATCAGCTGATAGCCGATGGGATTTCATATATATACAATCAAGACCTGTCAACGCTTTAGGAAGACGCTTCACGTCAATATCAATAGAGAACAGACTTCGTTAAACTATGATACAAAACACCGTACATATTGTCACCGATTTCTGGTGACATCACCCCCTCCTTTTAAGGAAAATACACAGTATTTTCTTGATACATCGTATCGTTCTATCTTACAGGGTCCAGCTAAACATATTTACATGTAGCAATACATAGCAATACATAAGGGTCATGTAACAAGTTGTCATTAGTACATGCCCAAGGTCTATGACACAGGGCAAAATCTTGTACATGTTTAGACTTAATTGGCTAAACATTATAGCTCATTACATCCTAACACTCAGGCAGTCTGCTAAGAATATCAGGTCCATGGTTTAGTTTACCTGACACTGCTTCAATATCAAATCTAAACTCTTGTAGAACCAGTGCCCATCTCATTACTCTCTTATTAGCACATTTTGATTTGCTAATACACTTTAATGGTTTGTGGTCGGTCTGAATGGTGAACGGTCTACAAGCCAGGTACATCTCAAATTTCTGTACAGACCATACAATTGCTAATGACTCTTTCTCGATGGTGGAGTAATTTCTCTCCCTGGGCAATAGTTTACGACTGGCATAAGCTACTGGGTGCATGATCCCCTCGTGTCTTTGCATCAGGATACAGCCAATACCCACATCAGATGCATCACATTTCAAATAAAATCGTTTACTGAAATCAGGTAGTTTCAGTATGGGAGGGTCTGACAGTTTAGCCTTTAGAGAACAGTACGCGTTCTCGTGTACGGGTTTCCAGTCTAGTTTGTTAGGTTGACCTTTACGCGTTAGATCAGTCAAGGGCACCGCTATTTCCGCATAGTTTGGCACGAATTTTCGATAGTACCCTGTAAGACCTAGGAATGCTCGCAAAGCCTTCTTTGTCTTAGGTCTATCAGTGCTCTGTTTCCCCGTCTACACCATCAGGATCATGTATAGAATCAGGTGCGCCCTTGGCTACCGCTGCCAGAATATGCTGGGGCTCGTTTCTAGCATGGTACCGTTTCAGCATATTCACGTGGAAGGTTTTAACCTTATCGCCAATCTTAATCCGATAGTCTAAGTCCCCAACCCTGTTTACAATAGTATAGGGGCCTTTCCACTGTACCATTAATTTGTTCCGCTCCGTCGGGAGTAACAACAAAACTTCGTCTCCGGCCTCAAACCTGCGCGTGCATTTACCTCTATCATATAACAGTCTGTGTCTGTTCGCTGATTTGTTCAACGCCTCTCTAGCTAACGCGCATGTGTCGCTTAGTTTGTCTTGTAGGTCCAGGACGTATTGGTATGTGGTTTTAGTCTCGACGCTAGTATCTTGCTTGGTCCACAGATCCCTTAGAATCCGCATCGGTCCTCTAACGATCCTACCATAGAGCAACTCAAAGGGTGAGAACCCTGTGCTCTCATGCGGCGCTTCTCGGTATGCAAAAAGCACGGCGCTGAGGTACCGATCCCAATCTCGCAGTCTTTCCTCGCACATCCGTTTCAACATTAACTTTAACGTTCCATTGAATCTCTCCACCATTCCGTTGCACATAGGATGGTAAGGAGTAGTGGTGAGCTGTCTTACAGACAAAACACGGCTAACTTCTCGCATGAGGTCTGACGTAAATTGTGTTCCCATGTCAGTAAGCACCTCTGACGGCACTCCTAACCGCGCATAAATATCAACTAGCGCATCAGCCACAGAGACTGTATCTATGTTCTTTAAAGCAACAGCCTCCGGATATCTAGTGGCATAATCCATAACGGTCAGAATATACCTGTGACCTCTCTCGGACGCTGGATGGATCGGCCCAACCAGATCCATCGAAATTCTACGCCAGGGCTCATCAATTAATGGCATCTGGCCTAACGTAGCTCCAGGCACCTTGCCTTTCGGTATGGTTTTCTGGCAAATGGGACAGGACTTGCAAAACTCAGCAATGTCATTATACATCCCTTTCCAGAAAAACTGAGTTCTCACGCGGTCGTGCGTTTTGTCTATGCCCTGATGGCCCGCCATAACCGCTTCGTGGCCCATCCTCATTACGTCGTACCGTAACGTCTGAGGTACCACCACTCGAGATCCATCTTGATCTCCCCGTTTATCACTCACAACCCGAACTAAATATCCGTCCTCAATTCTAAACGGACTATCATTTCTAGCCTCTCTAGCTAGCCTCCAATACGGAGCTAAAGACCCATCCTCCTCCTGCGCCTTCAAAAATTCGGCCGGACTCACATCGGCAACTGGGCTTGCAACATTCAAGCTACGCGTCGGTATCTGTTTCTCTCGTGCAGCGCTCCGTGTCTCCACCGCGGACGACACCTCCTTTTGTGACTCTACACCGTCACACACTATGCCTGAGGACCGCTCAGACTTCCACGTCGGGTCCGGATCATACGGATCACGCGCTCCCGCTACGTTACCTAGCGCTAAATCACATACAGCATCCCCGACCACCATTGCCTCGATAGTACCGACAAAGTACGCACAGTCCACATTAATCCTAGCCGTAGGAAATTGTCTTACAGACCAGTCGAACAACCTACACTCGACCTGGTGTCCGGTGAACTGATTCGGCTCCACGTACGACTCACGTATTCCTGCCGAGGAACATCCCGAATCCCGCAGCACCCTCGCTGACTTACCATTCACCAGCCCTTCACACACAGGTAACGAGATTCCGCCTTCTGTCTGGGCAGCAAATCCTAACGACTGACTCGGACTCTCTACTTCCGGTTTCACGTTACTGTCTCCGTTTCCGCCTCGACTACTGCCATTGACATAGTCTCCGGTTTCTGTTTTGGGTTATACGGGGGGCTAAAATTAGTCCTATACCTCTGCTGATCGCCAGCAGCACGCCCTACTTGAGGGGAAGACCTAGGCCTCGACCGGGCACTAGTCTTACATTCCCGCGCCTTATGTCCCAGTTCATTACATAAATAACATCTGATGCCTCCTGATGGCTTAAATGTCTGACCGCCCGGACTGCGCTCAACCTCTCGCTTCTCTCTAGGCTGAGATACCGGTTGCGCTGGACGCGGCACATTATTGCCATAACGAGGACCTGCTGTAAGGCTGTGTACACCGTGAGCCTCCGTATAACTCTCGGCTAAGTCTACCATACTATCAAAGTCACGACACCGTCTCTCTTTCAAAAACATAGAGAGATCCCTACTACAGCAGTTTACGAACTGCTCACACATCAACAGGTTAACTACCCCGTCGTAGTCACCTCCGACCCCTGCCATCCCTATCCAATGGTCTAGGTATCCACTCAGTCTCACCGCAAACTGACTCGGCGTTTCGCCTCGCTCAGGCCTACAAGTCCGAAACTTGTGTCGATAACCCTCTTCGGTCATTTGGTATCGCTTTAACAAGGCTATCTTTAACTTATCGTAATCCATGGCCTCACTAACCGATAACTGTGTGTAAGTCCCTAGCGCCTTACCCCGCAGTAACGGACTCAGGTGTAACGCCCAATTCTCCCTATCATAGCCTTGACATACAGCTAATCGTTCAAATCGCTCAAGAAACGCATCTAGCTGATCGTGAGCCTCATCAAAAGGTGGAAGCTGGATTTTCGGGAATACATCCCTACTTCTTCTTTAACCCCAGAGTCAGACTTTAACCTTAGAACCTCTAATTCGTGGGCTCTAGCCTCTCGCTCGCGCTCTAATTCCCGCTGCTCACGCTCTAATTCCCGCTGTTCCTTCTCTATTTCACGTTGCCTAGCTCTTTCCTCCCGTTCCTCATCCGCACGCCGTCTAGCCTCAACATAATCTTGTAAAGCCTGGTCCTTAAGTCCCAAGGCCTGTCCGCATCTAACAAGTGACTCTAACGTTTCCATGGTAACGCTCTAACCTAGTAAGATTCCAGTATCTAGTAATATCCGCTCTTAAAAATCCGTAAATACGTACTGTTAAAGCCAACCTAACGAACCGGCGGTATCCGTACAATAACACTACGGTAGCTCTACGCATCAAAATCTACTTATACGGACGGACGGACGGAAGGTCGGACGAAGGGTCAGACGGATGGACGGATGGATATCAAGATATCAATAAACACCATGCACCTATGATTACCATGCCAATCGGGAGGGGTAAACTTACCTGTCAAGAGACCCTACCACGTGACCAATCACAAACTAGTGTAGAAAAAATTATACCAGGGCGTATCTAACAACATCAAAAATTTTCACTCTAATCTGGGTTTATATCAACCCAATAATGATGTCCAGGTATCACTGAACTAGCATTACTCACAAAACATGCATGTGTTCTAGCCAAATCTACAAGGTATATGCCGATCTTGAAACAATGTTGTGCTTCAGGTAATATTCTCACTGAATAAATATTAACTCCTAACAGTGGGGTAATTTCATTGTGCAAGTATACACTACAACATCAGTTTGGTGTCATTTCCAATTATTAATTCAGATCAACTCTAGTTTGAGTATATGAATGTCTGGTTTCAGTACTGTTTTCTCAGTTCAAAACTTCTGAAACTTACTGTAATTAGCCAGTTTTTTAAGGCTAATTATATCCTGGCACGCTCGCCATACAATGTCACCCCTAACTTAACGTGAAAACTTTACAACGGATATATCCTATAAAACAATAGGATGGGTTTACGCTCGCCACTTGATTTCACTCATCAAGAAATTAGATCCCGGTCATTACAGGTGACATTTCCAGGTTCTTTTAAGGACGTGTATTAAAATACCAGACAATCATACACCTAGATCAATAGAAACTATGAGACATCAGGTTAAATTCACAAATATAATTCAAGACAATAATTACAGAGACACCAATGTGAGTGTGTGCCTTGATGTGTCAATACGACAGCTCTTCACATTAAAAATACAGAATATTTACTGAGTCCGTGGTTTGTATAAAAACCAATAAAGTCCAGTTCCTTCAGAGATCTCTGGTTACTGTTTTGTGTAGAATCTAGCGTATGGTTAGCAGCATATAGTCTTTCTGAGTTTAGCGATCTTCAACTGATCTTGCTTGTCAGCGACCCGGGTAGGATTACGTTCACATGAATGCAATAGCGCTCTTTGTTTACGCAGAGCTTAGAGTCCTTGACCTTGCTCGTGTAGCAATGGTTTCTCGGCTTACGGCGGTTATGTATTTAGGTCAAGCTGAACTAGGCCGGCAGGTGACGAGCGCGCTCTCTCACTTTATCGCCAATACGAAGCTCTGTCGGCAGCACGGCTGAGTTCTCATGAGCTGGGTCCTTGCTACATGTAGAAGCTTGCTTCTATGCTGTTTCTGGCGTTTCAATGTTCCTACTCCCGTGCTTGCGTGCTGCCACCTCAAGCTTCAAGACCCAACTCAAGGCAGCTTCCAGCGTCTCTCCCTGAACTCTGACGTCACAATCGTCGTCACAATACGGCGATCCGGTTCTCTGATTGGCTTATGGCTCAAGTGTCCCATATAAGGTTATATGTGACCTGGTTTGACTGCTAGCGTCACCTTGGCGACCCACATACCAGAATTAATACACTCAATGCGTGACACAGATAAAATCAGCTGATAGCCGATGGGATTTCATATATATACAATCAAGACCTGTCAACGCTTTAGGAAGACGCTTCACGTCAATATCAATAGAGAACAGACTTCGTTAAACTATGATACAAAACACCGTACATATTGTCACCGATTTCTGGTGACATATATATAAATATACTGACGCATATCATTCCCATTATTGACAATAATTTTTAACAGGGTGCGACACATGCAGGGCATTTGCACACAGAAAAATGTGAAATGTCCCATTCTTGTTCTAACTGGACTATTAAAGTAGGAGAGAAATAGTATATATCACACTTCTTTGATGAAAAAAGTGCCGCTGAAGAAAAGTAATTAGCATTGTTTTCAGGAAATCCTAAAAAAAGAGTAACTCTTTTCAAAAAGGGTGATTTGGCAGGCATGTTATTGCTAGGGGAAAGGAAATAGATAAAATGAGAGATGTTTCAGCTCAACCGGGGGGGGGGGGGGGGGGGGGGGGGGGGGGTAGCGCCCCTCTGGATCCGCCACTTTATCATATATGGTTTCATTTCATAATTATAAATTACCAAATGATGGTAAGAATAACAAGGCCTACAGGCCTAGTGCGAACCTGTGCATTAGGAAATACACCAGGTATAATGCTTCAATGCTGGACCATTACCATTACTTCTATGTACATGAACAATGCAAGTACTAAACATTTTGAATAAGAAAAAATTACACAAACATCACTGCTGAAATTCTGGCACGGGTGCACACAACACAAAAATGATTGTTGCTGGCACCACCAGTCTTGTATACAACAAAGCTATCAGAGATATATACATATGCCCAATTTCAGGCTGATATATCTAATTCCTCTGTAGAAATAAGCAGGCACATACACTGTGCAAAAGTCATTGTAGGTGGCGACACCTGTCTTGTGAACGAGAAAGCCATCAAAGACACATAGACTGGTCAAAATATCAGGCCAATACATCAAACTTACCTTGAGTCTGATTCATGAGGTTGAACAGGCTTAGGTGAGAAAGGCAGTTGCCCCGAGTGAACTGTGACAAATTTACTAGCTCATGACCTGCACCTGGCTAGACTGAGTGAACTTTCGACCTGTTCCTGGCTGCACTGAGCGAACTCTTGACCTGTAGCACAATCTGATTGAAAGAACCATGTCCTAGGATAATTCTTTTGAAAAATTGAATGATTCAACTTGACAGTTTCATCATAAACATTTTACGCTGAAAGAGGCTAAAATTATGAGGTTTTTGCTAATAAAAAACAGGTCAATGTAGATGGCACCACAAAATCTGCAACTTCAAATATGAGCCATGTGACCAACATTTGCACAATACTTGGTAATGCTAGCTTCTGTCATTTCTGAGATTACTATGTCAGTATGCTTAATTGGCCAAATGACTGTTCAAATTTGTGTAACACCACTTAAATTCATCAAATGCAAACCATTTGAACAAACTTGAAAGGGCTTGCCTCTGGGATCATTTTTGTAAAATATTGAACAATTTGGCTGGACCGTTTACAAGAAGAAGACTTTTAAAGGTTTTTCAGCTTTTTCCCTATAAAATCTAAGTAAATGCAGATAGCAAAAAAATAAGCTGAATCCCACAACATTTGATATGTGACAGATTATTGCATTAAATCTAGGGATGGTAGCTCCTGCTATTCCTGAGAATTTATGGGTTAATGTACAGATGACCAATGACCCCGTACAAAAAATGGTCAATGCAGGTGGTGCCACCAATACCTGAATTTCATATATGACTCATGTGACCAACACTGGCATAAAATTTGGTGTTGATAGCCCCAGCCATTTCTGAGATTGCCATTTTAGTATGCTTTTTTGGACAGTTAGCTAAGTTTAACTGAGCCAAAATTCACCCAACTTGAACCATTCTTGAACTAAGTTAAGCTTCCCAAAACTCAGCCAAAATTTACTGAACCAAAATCATTTGAACAAACTTGAATTATCAACATCTAAGGATAATTTATGTGTGAGATTTAAGAATTTATTTAAGAGTTATGGCATATGACTAAATTCAGCTTCCCATAACTCAGCCAAAAGTCACTGAACTGAGACCATTTGAACAAAATTCAGAAAGCACTACCCTAGGATCATTTCTGTGCGATATTAAACAATTTGGCCATATGGTTTCAGAGAAAAAGTTTTTGTAGCAGTCAGTATGATACAGGCACTGATGACCCCCGTACAAAAAAGGCCAATGCAGGTGGCGCCACCAATACCTGAATTTCAGATATGACTCATGTGACCAACATTGGCATAAAATTTGGTGATGATAGCTCCAGCCATTTCTGAAATTGTAATTTTAGTATGCTTTTTTGGACAGATGACTAAGTTCAACTTCCTGTAACTTGGCCAAAAATCACCAAACTTAAACCATTCGAACAAATTTGAGAGAGATTGTTCCAGGAATCATTTCTGTGAAATATTGGACAATTTGGCTCAACAGTTTCGGAGAAGAAGATTTTTAAACCTTTTTTAGCTTTTTCCCTATAAAATCTAAGAAAATGCAATTAGCCAAAAAATAAGCAAAATCTGATAGAGTTTTTTCAAAGACTAATTTTTTGCATAAAATTTCGTGATGCTAACTCTTGCCATTTTCAAGATAGTATAGGTTAAGGTACAGACGACGGACGACACCACACCATCGCATAAGCTCACAGGTTCGCTAATAAATTGGTTAAATCACTAAGGGAGTCCATTGGGAGCAAGAGGGAAAAATCATGGGTAAAATGAATGGTGATCTAAATCATATCAATCTTCCAGATATCTTTTTTCAAATTGTTCTCAGGTTTGTTTGAAGGGCTTTCAGGTATTTCACTTACATGAACATCCAGATGTAATATGAAGTTATCAGAGTTCTTATTCCTTTAATATAAATTTAAATGTCCTTGGGCATGAAGGGTTAGTGTTTAAAAGTTTCCTTTCTTCATTCAAATCTGGGGCATCGTTGTCACTAACAAGGAGCCTAAAGGACATATTCAGTATAGGGAAAAGAATCTCTGAATGCAGAGGATGTTCTGGGCCATTTTGGGCATACAAAGCTATGAAACATAGGGAATGGGATGTGGAGATGCATGCTGTGTGGGAAGTAATGAATGTGAAAACCTGAAAAGATTCCCACCACAGAAAGCCTATACTTATTGTTATTACTGACTGTTCTGTTTAAAAGTATTTCTTCTTTCAATGCTTTTACTCACTTTTTCCTTCGCTTTAAAATGCTAAAATGACTAGAGAACATTTAACAATTATCTCGTGTACTGTATATTCTCAGCTCCCTTTTGTGTCTTGCACCCTGTCAGTTAGGGATGAATTCCTATGTGCAAAACCTATAACACAGTTTGACTCTACAATACTATGTTGCGCTAACTTGGAGATACCAATGTACCATGGGTAAAAGTGAAACCTTGGCTGTACCTGGCTTGAACAAAACCATTTGACAACCCTTCCCCCCCCCCCCTCCCCCCCATCTTGGATTATTCTATCTGGAATTCACACTTGTGTCAAAAATGGATTAAAGTTCATTCAATTTTTGGAAGTGCTACATTATAGAACTCCTAATTCAAGTCAACTTTTGTTCTGTTTGTTGTTACACATGAATTTCAGTCTGTAATTCTTTCAACTATTTTAATGTCCTGATTAAAATCAATGACTGTACAGACAGTATTTAACATTCAATTGAGGTGAAATATATATATATATATGTATCTCCGGATGTGAAGACAGCACATAATACTACATGGTGCAAAATTTCACCCAAGCTACTGTTCATTTTGTAATCGCAACAGAAGTTTTGAACATTTGACAGGAAAAACAAATATTTGAGCCCCATTAGATACAAAAACAAATATATATGCATGGCTGAAAATATAAAGCTGAAAAAACGTCAACAAAACAGCACAGTTAAAAGCCTTCTCCACCATCATCATGGATAATTTACTTTTGAACTAAATTGAACCTAGTGGTCATTCTTTGTTTTGAAAATAAATACATGACAGAAATAAAATATAAATCAAATAAAAAATATTTTTACATATTTAACCCAATTTCCACTTTTGAAGGTAAGTGAAACCACTTTGAAACTAACATGGGTAATGTCATTTCTTCTCAAAAAGTGGCCTGATAAGAACACCATAAAACTAATTCATAATATGTTAGTTGTATCACCATTTGATCTTTACTTATTTTTAGTAAAATTCATTAATAAGTGGCTGCAAAATTTGATTTATCTATTCAGTTAAAAAATTGTCATTTGTGCTCACCTGAAGAGCTGCAATCGTATTTACATTTATTTTATCTCTACAAAACATAATGCATGAACATGTCTGTAAACCCTTCAATTAACAGTTAAAAGCATTTTAATATAAATTGACATCAACACAGAACAAGGGACCTATGGGTCACGACGCTCAGCTGTTATATATGATAAAAAAATAAAAAAATATTTTTTAGAAATGAGGCACATGCTAGTTTTGTGTGGTAATAAATATAAGCTGTATTATGAGTTGTGGGTGTTTAGCTTATGTATGATTTTGATAGTATCTTTGGAGACAGGGAAGAGGATTGATTTCATTTATTTTATTCACAAATGGAGTGCTATTGTCACACAGATTTTGACTTGGCCATATAACTTATAAGCAGAACATATAATATAAGAGTTTAACTATTTATTAAAAAAATTACAAATATTGTCCCAAATATTATTTTTATTGAAAATAATAAGAGAATCATATGATTTTTTAAAATGAAATATAACTGATATGATTATTAAAATAATATTAAAGAATATATTCATGAATGCATTCATGAATACATTTTGAAAGTATTTGCACGAGTATTCATATACTTTCATTTTTACCTGAATTCCCATTCTTTATGCAAGAAATTTAATAATGGAGTACATAATCATATTCGTATTTAAATACAATTACAAAGTATTTGCACCATGTCTGGTATTTATTCAGTTTTCACCAAACAATGATTTTGAGAATCCAGAATATACAAAATTCACACATTTAAATAATGATCATAAGTACCTGGTTTTATGGCTTTTATTTATATTAAAAAATAACTGTAAAAAATTCATTTTGGACTAATTTCACATCAATGTACACACTAGACACAGTAGGAATCTAGATTAATATTATCAACTGCATCTTTGTCTATCATTAATTTCCTTCATATAATCCCTAATGATTAGTAATGAATAATATGATTTACTTCTTTATCATTAAAAATGAACTGAAAAATGCCATAGGTGACTGCATGGTGTTATTTGGAATATGTGACATTCTACCCATCGATACAAGATTCTTATATCATCAGTAACTGCAAGTTAATTTCCTGTTATTATAAACTAACAAATTCCTTTTCTATTTTTCTTTAATTTGTTATTAAAAACCAAGAAAAATTTATTAATTTATTGTTTATTGTTATGTTGTTGGTTAAAACTACTAGATGAGTTGGGTTGGACACCTGGATCAACTGTGGCTGGCCATAAGCTGCCTGGATTCTCGCCTCAAGCGTGCATAATTTGATGAAAGGTCAACAAGGTCAACATACAGGTGACTCAAGGGGGCTGGAGAGAGCCAAAGTCTGACAGGGTCTCATAAAAAACATTAATAAAAGCTACAATATTTGGCCAATTTCTTTCAGCTTTCTAAACTAAATAGCTGAAATCCTTATGTGTGCATGATATGAAAATTATATCAACAGTGCTCTCAGGAAACAAACGTGCCATGGTCACAGTTGGGCAAAATTTAAGGTACTAATTTTATATTTATACTAATAACTTATAAAATTTGAAAAATTCAGAACTAATTTTGGGTTTTCAATTGAATCTTGATTAAATAATGTTACATCCCTGACAATAAAATCTCTAGCTTCAGCAATGCCCTTGTTAAGGGAGTAAATATATTTCTTGATTTTTTACAAAGTGCATTATGTTTGGGCCCATAACTTAAAAAAAATACACAATACTGACATCATTTCTGGCATGTGCATAGCGAATGTATAGAAAAATATGTATATTATATATGATCAAAGTCAGATCAGTGGTTTTGATATTAGGCAGTCTTAAAGTGTAACAATGGGTTTTTAATGGAAAAATGAAGTTTTTCATTGATATCTCGAAGGAATTAAGTCCTAGTGACCAAATTCTTGGCATGGTAGGGGATTTTGGAGAAATCTAACTGTATGCCAAATTTAAGGAACTTAGAGCTGAAGCTCGGGAGCTGAGCTCTAGCAAACTGCATAACACTAGCAATATGTGACATGGTGCTTGAAAACTTGAATAAAATCTACAGTTTTTGATCAACTGGTTTCAAATTTTTGGTGTTAACAGTTGAAATGCTAACAAAAACATGCTGTGAAAATTAAATCCACAGCAGTTACAGCAAAAAAACGTGCCATGGTCAAAGTTGGGCAAAATTTAAGGTACCAATTTTTTATTTTTGCTAATATTTTAAAAAATTTAAAAGATTTTGATCTAATTTTGGTTATACAATTTAATTTTGATTAATAAAAGTAATATTACTGGAAAAAAAGTGCTTAGCTTTAACAAGTTTTGTGTTAAGTGATAAAATTTCTTTCCTGATTATTTACAAAATGCATTATGTTTGGGCCCATAACTTTTTTAAATTATATAATACAGACCTTATTTCTGGCATGTACATAGGAATTATATAGAGGATTATTTATAGGAAATATGAGGAAAAACAGATGAGTGGTTTTGATATTAGGCAGTCCTGAAGTGTGAAAATAGGTTTTTAATAAAAAATTGAGGTTTTTCCTTAATTTCTCAAAGGAATGAAGTCGCAAAGACCCAGTTTTCGGCTTGGTAGGAATTCTTGGGGACATCTAAAATTATGCTGAATTTTGGATTCCTAGGTCTTACGGTTTCAAAACGTGCCACATCTACGGACGGACGGACGGACGGACGGCACGACGGACAATGGACCACGACTATAGCTCAGATGACTTATAGTCAGCTGAGCTAAAAAGTAATCAGTATCAAATGACTTTCCAAAATCATCTATACATTTACATATTTTCAATCATAATAATGATAATATAAATCCAATTTTAATGATTTTTGTTTTTATTATAAATGCAACCCTCTGTTGACAAAATATGCCTGAATTTCCAGTTAAAGCTCTTTATTCAAAAGCACATAAAACCATATATATTCAAACTGGGCCAACTTCAACAGAAAAGCTTATTTCCTTACAACATATTAAAATTACCTTGTTAACGTGGACTTTTAATTAATTTAATTCCCAAACTATTTAAAAATGCATGCAAGAGTACATAAATGTGCTTTAGCAAACTTGAAAACATGTAATACGAATAAGGTTACCAAAATCATCGTTAGAATAATATTTCTCTCATCATTTAAAAAATAATTAAATTAATAATCAATCATGTGAACATCTTGAAAATATGGCCAAAGTGTGTAAATTTTAGATGAATAATAGATTTTTTATTGATTAGGAACTTTTAGATATTTTACATACAAGGTTTCATGTTTGTCCAATGGATTAGGCCCTTTTTTCTCATTTTTCTACTTCACTTAAGGCATCAGGTCTTTTATGCAAAAGCAATTTTGACTAAATATAATCAAACTGGGTCCTCAATTCATATGATTTGTACCATCCAGACTTATCAAACTTGTCATGAGTGAGGGTGCAAGTTGATCAAGACCCAAAGTGCCCCCTAGTGGACTGACGCAATATTGTATCATAATTTTATAAAATAAAGATTAACGAGTGTTTCGTGTTTCAGTCAGTTTACTTGCGGACACGGCAGCAATTAACGCTGGCTATGACACTGCCCCTAGTAGCGCAAACTGCAATCAGAGCATTTGTCAGGTGTACAATTAAACACTCTTGCTTGCTTTATTTTACAAAGAAATGGCACAATACTGCATTGATGTATTCAAAAGATGATAGTTTATCAATTTATGCCAGTTTTTTGTTTCAAATTCGAATTTAACAGGTTTTTTTTTTGGTGTTTCGGGTGACCTGCATATGGCCACACTGTCAACCAGACCAGTATTTAGTCTGTTTCACTACCCCTGTCCACCTGATTTTTGGCGATATTTTTGATATAAGACAACTTATTATTTCTATTATGACATAATGGCAAGATGTCGCTGCATGTTACTAATAGACAAGTTACTCATAAAATGGTATTAAATTGTTTACAGGAATATGACATAAGGTAGGCTATAATTTCATTTATAGTTAAATACGAAAAAATTTGACATTCATATACTAGCAAAAAAATTAAAAACAGGTGGACAGGGGTAGTGGAATGGTGAAAATAGATTGTCTAAAACACTATATGGTATATGAATTATTCAGGAATGAACTTCAGGGGATAAAAACACAAGTTAACCCACATTTAAATAAAGATAAATGTGGGTTAAGTCCCTAAAAAAGTGAACCCACATTTTTTATTTTTACGAATTACAACTTTATGATCCCACATTTATTTTGTGCAAAGTGAACTAATTTTTGTTATTTTTGTCCATGACGTCACTTTTCACATCCAGAAATAAAAGCCAATTTAAAAAGTGACACTCATTTTTTACTGTATATTTCTAACTTATAAAATACTTTTATAATATATTATTTATATTAGCATATAGTAGAAGTCTACTAAGCTTTGAACCCACATTTTTTTGTGAGAAAGTGTGGGTTCACTTCATGTTCTAACTGATCTATGTATGTTTATGATGAACCCATATATGGTGCATTTGTGAACATGACGTTGTGGGGGTCACGTGACTAACATGGAGGCATGAGGATGTGTCAGTGAGGGTCTCCGGAATATTTATTCTTGTAGCCTGAAAAAATTTTGCCACCAAAATCTCAAAGAAAAGCAAAAGGGACAGATAAGGTTGGTGATACTGATATGTCTGAGTCCATAGAGTCATATTTATCCTGAGAACCTGAACAGCCACCTAGCACGCCATCAACAGGTGAGGTACCTGAGGCGAGCCATGTTGGTATCCGTGCCCTTGAGAACCTGTTGATCGACCTAATAACAACAGTCGCTGAAAGCATTCAGACTGAGTGTGAAAAGATTCCCAAAGAATTAACTGAACAGTTCGAAAATACAAATAGCTGTAAATCAACTAGTGAGACATGGTAGGGAATACATGTACAACATTCTTGTGAAAGGGGTAAAAGAGGAGAAAGGGGAAAATATACAACAACAAGTGATAACTGAGCTAGAATAACAAGGTGCAGGTAGAGCAGGGGTATTGAGTGAACAGATCGAGGTGGCGCATAGAATTGGAAAATGGCAGGATAATAGGGACAGGCATATTCTTGTAAGACTGTACAGCAGAGAAGATAGGCAGGAAATATTGTTCAAAACAAAAGGCAGAGGGCCATAAAGTAAAAATTATGATAGCTAAAGTTTTGACAAAGGCAGACTGGGAAATAAAGAAAAAGGCTTTACCTCAAATGAACAGGGCATACAACGAAGGAAATAGGGTCAGATTTTACCGGGGAAAGATGATTGTGAATGGGGGCTTTGTTGCAATTGAATAGGGGCACTGGGTGACGATGAAAATATGTCCCAGTGACCAGAAAAGTGGACCTCTGGAAATCAAATAGACATGTTAATTTTGTGGTGAGTACGAAACCGCAAATAACAATAGACTTGTTTGAGAAAACATCCCAACATGAACATAGTGGATACACACACAATTGTTTGGTTTTGAAACTCATTGGCGTCTAACTTAGCAAGAGTTCCACCTATCGCATATTTTTAATATAAGTACAAGACATTTGATACAAACGCCATCTGTAGGGTCAACGCAACATCACTCACAGGGTATTAGAGACTTTTAGGTGGTTATCAGAGACTTGGTCTTGGAATTTGATAACACTGAAAGGAAATCTACACTTAATCATGTTGAGTGTGATTAATACTTATTGCTGGACTCTTTTTTACAATAATCTGGTTGTAAGTAATGTTTATGTAACTTGAAAATCTATTGATATGACTGAAAATTTGTGTCCTCACAATAAATTAGCTACAGTGTGTACCGTTTGACACACAGGGTGCGTAGTCCTACTATACTGTACTGTGCCTGTGGGGAAAAGGCAATTAAAAACAATAAGGTGGCTAATACTGGTACTGATATTAATATTATCATTATTATTGTTGTTATTAACAAAACTGTATTTTCAGGCATCAAAATTTAATTATGAATTCATTTTTTTTAAAGACTAGATTTAAATTTATCTAATCTAGCAAACTCTGATTTTATAGAAATAATGGAGATCATAGTGTTAGTCATGATAAAACATCGAGCTATGGTTCTTGACTTTGGTTCAATGATGAGATCACTTATTTACAGTGTCTTTAGAAAGGCACAAGAAGTTATTGAAATGAAGTCTACTGTATTAAGTAATTGTAATATGACAGCCTGAGAGGTAAATTGGAAGTGTTCAAAATCTGTTTTGATATTGATGTATTACAGGAGACTCCGATATTGTATGAATATGAGTGGGTATTCATAAGTGAATGTTAAGGGAAATGAAACAAAAAAGAAACTAGAATACGGGTAGTCGACAAGCGACTATGTGTTTCCGCCAAAATCAGAGTGGAATGGGTGAAGTAAGGCATGGATTGAGTGGCAAGGGGAAATAGAGTGAGGTGTGTTGCATATTAGCATGGGTGTCTGCAGCCAAAATGTGTATGTAGGTTGCGCCAACTCCCACAAAATCCATAAAGCTGTCCAAGTTTTATACATATGCAAAATTTTAGGCAGAAAAGTCAAACCAGTGCAGAGATATGAGTGATTTTATCCCAAGGCAGATGAACAGTAGACGCTTTTAAAAAATTGTTGCAGGTGGTGCCACAATTTTTATGTATGTTATAGAGCTATCCAAGGACTATATTTGTGCAAATTGTTTTCCTGATCGGTCAAACGGTTCCCGAGATATGTGGGTTAATGTGTCAAAACAGATGCACAGATGGACGCAGAGCACAGAGGAAAGGTCAGAAGTCAAAACAAAATCGGGGCGCAGCAGTTCACATGTGACCCGAACATAATCCCGGGTTTCGTAAAATTCGGCCCAGCAGTCACAGAGGAGTTCTCCGGACACCTACGCGGCAGCGGTGGTGGCGGCGGCGGTGGGCTGAAAAAAACTCTGTTTTGGCGGATACAATAATAGGAGGAGACAAGAATACAGCATTAACAATTAAAGATAAAAAGGGTGGTACATATAATATTTAAAAAGTAAGAGCAATACATGAAATAGTAAACATAAAAGGAAACATTGTTCTACAAGATATATGGAGAATAAAATATTCAGAACAATATCAGTATACATGGAGACAGTCCTATAAAAAAACTAGAATACGGGTAGTCGACAAGCGACTACGTGTATCCGCCTAAATCAGAGTGGAACGGGTGAAGTGAGGCATGGATTGAGTGGCAAGGGGAAATAGAGTTAAGTGTTGCATATTAGCATGGATGTCTGCAGCCAAATTGTGTATGTACCCCCCTACCACAAAATTCAGAAAGCCGTCCAAGTTGTATACATATGCAAAATATAAGGCAGATAAGTCAAACATTACATGTATTTGAAAGATTTTAGCCCGTGGCAGACAAACAGATGGACGCTGAGCAAAAATGGTTGCAGGTGACGCCACCAGTTTTGCGTATGATAAAGAGCTATGTGAGAACTATACACATGCAAAACTTTGGCCCAATCAGTCAAACGGTTCCCAAGATATGAGCTTGGATGTCTGCTGCATAAACTAGAATGCAGGTGGCGCCACCTGTCATAAAATCATGAGAGCTGTCGGGAATGTTTAAACCTGCAAAATTTTAGCCAGATATGTCAATCCACTGCCGAGATATGAGTGATTTTATCCCATGGCAGAAAAACAGACAGGAGCTGTGCAAAAATGGCTGCAGGTGGCGCCACCAGTTTTGCGTATGATAAAGAGCTATGTGAGATCTATACACATGCAAAATTTTGGCCCAATCAGTCAAACGGTTCCCAAGATATGAGCTTGGATATCTGCTGCATAAACTAGAATGCAGGTGGCGCCACCTGTCATAAAATCAAGAGAGCTGTCCGGGATGTTTAAACCTGCAAAATTTTAGCCAGATATGTCAATCCACTGCCGAGATATGAGTGATTTTATCCCATGGCAGACAAACAGACAGGAGCTGTGCAAAAATGGCTGCAGGTGGCGCCACCAGTTTTGTGTATGATAAAGAGCTATGTGAGATCTATACACATGCAAAATTTTGGCCCAATCGGTCAAACGGTTCCCGAGATATGAGCTTGGATGTCTGCAGCGTAAACATGAATGTAGGTGGCGCCACCTGTCATAAAATCAGAAAAGCTATCCAGAATGTATACGCATGCTGAATTTCAGGTGAATTAGTCAAGTCACTGCAGAGATATGAGTGATTTTAACCCAAGGCAGACGAACAGATGGACACTGTGCAAACATGGTTGCAGGTGGCGCCACCATTTTTTGTGTATGTTATAAAGCTCTCCAAGGGCTACATTTGTGCAAAAAAATTTTCCTGATCGGTCAAACGGTTCCTGAGATATGTGGGTTTATGTGTGGAAACAGACGCACAAACGGACGCAGAGCGCAGAGGAAAGGTCAGAGGTCAAAACAAAATCGGGGCGCAGCAGTTCACATGTGACCCGAACATAATCCCGAGTTTCGTAAAAATCCGCCCAGCGGTTATGGAGGAGTTCTCTGGACACCTACGCAGCGGCGGCGGCAGCGGCGTGCAGCTGAAAACATAGTATCCCCAAAACTCTGTTTTGGCGGATACAATTATACTAGAATAGATAATTTTCTAACATCGTCATATAATATGATAAGGTTTCAAATGTTACAATGATTCCTACCTTTAAATATGAACATTCAGGATTTATTTTTTCATTCAAAGAAGCTAGGACTGAAAAAAGGGGTAGAGGCTATTGGAAGTTTACTAATAATCTTCTACAAGATAAGTTATATATGGAGATGATGAATTCAAAATAAGAAGAATGGGGGACAGAAGATCCAAATTTACATTGGGAAATTCTAAAATATAAAATTAGAAAAGAAACATATTATTAAAAAAAATAAATGTTGTGATAAACGAGAGAAAGAATTATGTTTAATTGGAGAACTACAAGAGTTAGGATACAAAGAGAATGAAACAGATAGATATATTCAACTCCAAAATGAGCTGCAAAAAATATATGAAACTAAAACTGAAGGAATAATAATGAGAGCAAAAATCAGATGGATTGAAAAAGGAGAAAAAAGTATCATATATTTTTATAATAAAGAAAAAAGAAACGGATTAAAGAAACATATAAAGAAATTAGTAGATGACAAGGGACACATTATAACTGGCATTTAAAACATTTTAGATGAAGAAAAAATATTTTTGAAACAACTGTAGGCCTCTAGCAAATCTACAATAGATAAAATCAAAGAAAAATTACTTCTTTAAAAATAAAGATATTCAAAAGCTTACCGATACAGAACAAGAAACATGTGAAGGCTACTTGTCTGTTGAAGAATGTTTTAAAGTTATGAAAACTTTAAAAAAAAAAAATCACCAGGAAATGATGGTCTAACTGTTAAATTTGTTACTCGTTTTTGGGACAAATTGGGATTTAATGGTTGAAAGCTTTAACTTCTTTAGATAGTGGAAGTTTAACACCCTAACAAAAAAAAGCTGTCATTACTTTGGTGGAAAAGATAGATAAAGATTGAACTAAAATAAAGAACTTGAAAAATGGTCACTCCTCAGGGTATTTTAAAATTGAAAGAGGAGTTAGACAAGGAGATCCACACTCACAATACCTTTTCATCTTATGTTAAGAAATGATAGCTTTATCTATATGTAGACTGTAGTAAACCAAAAATAAATGGTATACATATAAAGGAAAAAGAATTAAAACTTGTATTATATGCAGATGATACAACTGTTATTGTTCAGAATATAAACTCTGTTAAAGTTTTACTGGATTTGTTTAAAAAATTTGCAAAATATTCAGATCTAAATATTAACAAGAAAAAAAAAACAGAAGCAATGTGGATAGGGAGATTATAAGACAGAAACCTTAAACCATTAGGATTAAGGTGGCAGGAACATATTAAAGTTTTGGGTGCATTTGTGTCTAACAATTTTAATCATATTTGCAAATGTAATTTTGAACCAAAGATTCGAAGTATCTATGAAATAACAAATATATGGAAACAGAGAAATTTAAATCTTTATGGTAGGATCATGATAGTAAAAACTATGTGTTTCTCTAAAACTGCACATTTAACATCAAACTTTACATTGCCAAAAGAAGTTAAAGATAGACTTAATCAGATACTTTGGAAGTTTATATGGGAAGGGAAGATAAGGGGGAAAGTTAAGAGGGAATTACTAACAAGGGACCAATGGGTCATGGCGCTCAGCTGAAGTTTGAAATTTTTGTAAATGTAAAATATTCTATTGTAATGTTTTTCATTTATATAAGAATATGAGAAGCTAGGAGGAAAGGGGCCAGAGTGTGGCTCATATTGAGTCCTATTATGCATACACATATATTTTTTTTTATTTTTAAATCACAAATGTTTAAAATGAATTTAAAAGAAAATAATGCCACAACATGGCATCTACAAGATTATTCCTTGAATCACTATTAAAAAGTTTTGCTTTAATTTTCAGCTTTAATTTATTACTGGAATTAATAGTCAATTTCACACCTGATGAAGTTTTTACTCTTCTGAAGTAAGGAATTACTTATTTGATGAACATCCACACTTTCATAGCAATACACCACTTTGTGGACCCAATTAAATATGCACCTTAATCATTGTAACCCTGGTGGTACAATACAAAATCGAAAATGTAGCATAGCCTAGAATAAGAATGAATCAAATACAGAAAATAATAACATTCATCTAGTTTATGCACCATCTGCGGGAGGGGGGGGGGGGGAGTGCAGAGCAGAGGGGAAGCCTGCTGGTAGTGGCCAAGCTGCCTGGGGTGGGTTACATAATGCAAGTACTACTAGGTGGGCTAGATGTAAACAACACTTGAAATGGTGTATGAAAACTTGAATAAAAGCTAGTCTCTTCAATCAATTCCTTTGAAATTTCAGATTTTAAAAGATTAAATCCATATGTATATATGCTGTGAAAATTAAATCAACAGTGCTTACAGGGAAAAAACGTGCCGTTGCCAAAGTTGGACAAAATTTAAGGTATTGATTTTTTATTTATGCTAATAACTTGAAAAATTTGCAAAATTCACATCTAATTTTGGGTAAACAATTGAATCTTGATTAAATAAAGTTATATTCCTGAAAAAAAGTCTCTAGCTTCAGCAATTCTCATGTTAGGTGAGTAAATATATTTCCTGATTTTTTAAAAATTGTATTATGTTTGGGCCCATAACTTCAAAATAATACAGAAAACTGACCTAATTTTTTGTATGTTCATAGAAAATGTATGGAAAAATATGAATACTAAATATGATGAAAAACAGATCAGTGGTTTTGATATTAGGCAGCCTTGAAGTGTAACAATGGCTTTTTTATGGAAAATGGAACGAAGTCCTAATGACCCAATTTTTGGTATGGTAGGAGATTTTGGGGACATATAATGGTATGCAAAATTTTGGAATCGTAGGTTCAACAGTTTCAAAACGTGCCCTGTTAACCGACGGACGGCCGGACGACGGACAAAGGACCCCGACTATAGCTCAGATGACTTATAGTCAGCTGAGCTAATAAAACCAATATCTGAAGGTGGAATGAATATGTTGGACATTAACAGTTATATTATGACACAACATATTATGTGGATAAAAAAATATTTAGATCAACTGAAAAAAGATTGGAATTTTTTTTTTTTTAAATTATGTCAAAGTTAAGGAAATATAGGGCTATTATTGCAGTGCATTCATGATGTTCATACGTTGAAAAATAAATTGCCAGAAACATATATAAATGCATTATTAGCATGGAAAGATATCCACCAACAGCACCTACCTAGCCCTATTGTGTGGAATAATAAAAATATAACAGCTGCTGGTAAACCAATTTTCAGTAATTCATTGTTCGAAGCTGGACTAAAATATGTAGGACAGATGTATAAAAAAATTGGGATAGTTTTAAATTTCAACTACTGGGTGAATAAAGGAGCAAAAAATGTTGATTATCTGATATATTAAACAATAATAAGCCAGGTGAAAAAGGTAGTTATAAGGATGAGGTGCACTGGAAGAACAGCCTGGTTTATATACAAAAGAAGGGACAAAACAGGTAGAATGTATTGTTTCAAAGCTCAGTTATATGAGTATATGGTCAGCCAGATTAATTTTGGAAAACTTGTATGTAAAGAAAAATATAACCTAAAATATAGTATAATGGAAAATGATTGGCAAATATTATATAATACTCAGGGCTGTAGTCGGGCGTACACGCGAGTATACGCCGTATACTCACTTATTTTAGAAAGCAATTCAAAACATGTAGCGTGTAGGCACTTATTTTGCCTAACAAGATCGTTTATCAACGTGTATTTTTTACAAGTGATTTTTTTTAAATATATATATTGCTTTGTCACTTTGAATCTTGCCACAATCGTGTTTCCATATGATTTGAAATTGCCGGGGTCTTGCTCAGTCCTGCGTATCACGTGCGGTAACTTGAGCCGGGTCAGAACTGATACACTGTATCAAATACGGTCATCTGACTGTGAGAGAAGCCTTAGTTCATAGTCTTAGACCACATAGTGTATACAAGATCTCTCTGGACCAGAAACAGCATACTTATGTCAAAATATGAAAAGGCAATCTTCTCTGGAACAGTTCCTTAAGCCAAAGCGCAGTAAGGATATTGCTGAAGGTAAGAATTTGAAATAATATATTACCCCTACAAAACATTTATGTCTGGACAATTTAGAGCTCCATAAGTATACCTAAATATGAACATTTCAAAACCTGATTAGCACTCAGGAAAAGATGTAAGTTTATGATTACTTGCCAGAGGGTCTCTCATCCGGGGAATTTAAAGCTTTCAATTTCATCCCAGAGCAAACATTACAGAGGCCTGTCATTCTTTGTTTCCCCTATACTGGAGTCAAACATTTATTATGTGGAGACTCTTAGAATGCGCCCTCAAACACCATGTCAGATACACTCGGACCAGTCGCCCACCCTAACATTTTGTTCTAGATCCGCCACTGCATATATATATATATATATATATATATATATATATATATATATATAATAATAATAATAATAATAATAAATAAATAAATAGTTCAATCTAGGCCTACTCTTCATACTCATAGAGTCGCAGGTCTGAGAAGGACTATTCGTGCATGATACATGAGCATGCTCCACTTGTAATATGCATGAAGCATGTATTAATGATTAAGACTTGGTTTGTGTGCCCTACTGCATTTAGCCCTGTCGAGGCCCATACGTTAGGGGTAGGCAAAACTGGCTAGATAAGTAAAAACTAGAATCTAGAGACCAGGCACGACCCCCCACCCCGCCCTCCAGTTCCGCTTGACACCGACAGTGCACAATGGTAACAAAAACAATATCCAAGCAGATAATGCATATCTTGTGAGTTGTGACTTCTTTATTAAATTTTATTGTCGAATTCTAGGGACGTAACTCGCATGTCTCTGGAGAAAGTTTCAATTCCCCTCTGATATTTACATGACTGCCGCTTCTCAGTCTCGTATGTTGTCAGTTTCAAGTGATTTCAATTTCAATACCGCAAATCTGAATAACGCTTGATTTCTTCTCTGAAACCAGACATCAAACGTTCAGAATGTCAATTTAAAGGTTCCGCATGTTATACGGTGTAACGTGTTCATGGTCATATTTGTTAATTTCATGCAATCTGATGTATATTTCTTTTTCAGCTGATATCATTTTCAAATAAAAATGGATGATTCCATCTTCTTCGAATGCCAGTCATTTTTTTTAAATTATTACCCCCTGTATGTGTAATGGTTGAGTCCCATTTAATGGTTAATGTATTAAAGTTGTATCTGGTAGCAATATTATTCAAAGACTTTCAACGTCCCAAAATGGGACGCCCTGAACAAAGGGGGCGTAAAAAAGTAAAGACATCCACCAGGTGTCATTGGTATCAATCCATGCAGAGAGCCTACAAAAACACATGAACATTTATGAATAGGATATTACAAAATCTGTCTCGTTTGAGTGCCTAAAATTGCTCCAATTTGATTTCTTAATCATCATATTTTCAAAAAACCCCCTCCCACACCCTCCCCCCTCGGGCGCGAAGTGCCTTCGCCCCCTCATTGCAAATGCCCTCATAGTATACCCACTTAATTTTTTACCACTACAGCACTTATAATACTGGACCTGCATTGTATAGAAACAGAAAAATTAGTGAATTTCAATATAAAATATTACATGAGTATCTCTTTCTAAATGACAAACTTTCCATATACTGCCATACAGCGGTGGAGAATATAGATAATTTCTTCTTTCACTGTTCAGTTGTTAAAATATTTTGGAGGACAGTCAGTGATTTATGTAGAATTTCAAAAGATTTATTAACAGAACAGAAATGTTATTCTTTGAATACCAGAAAGAAATAAAAAGAAAGAAAGTCCTTTTACATGCAAAATATTTTATTTATATAACACAGAAAATAAGTAAATTGAATACAGATAAAAAAAACCTGATTTACAAGAAAAAAGTGGAATGTGGAGTAAAAGATGGAAATACAAATGAAAGGTTATCCCTTTGGGATACCATAGTTGATGAACTGTTTTTATACACTGTTTAATTATTAACATCAATATTAAAAACCATAATTTTGGGAAAATCATATAATAAAATACAAAAGTGTGAGAAAAGTAGCAAATTTATTTGATAGTATGTATAAAGATTAAGGAAAATGTGTGTTCTCTTTTGCTGTGTATTTGTGTTGTGCAGTGAATATGTTTTTTTGTGTTTTTTTTGTTTGTGTATGTAATTAGTGGTAGAAATGTATTTTGTATTGTCTTGAATGTTTGTATTACAATGTATTGTCAAAATAAGGCCTACAGGTCTAATGCAAACCTGTGCAAAGTTTAGGAGTATGAATGGAGGTTTATTTTTAAAATTTAATATTGATCCTTGTGTCCTGCATATCTACCTTAGTCATTATAATTTCAGCAAAATGGACGTTTCTGACCTGCATGTTTCAGACTAGGACATTTTAAAACTATCAGTCAGGATATTTTGGATATGTTCTTTTTGCCAGGGAGGATTATTGGGACAGATGAATAGACAATTTGGCAGCATGGTTTTGGAGAAGAACATTTTTAAATGTTTTTTTTAGCTTTTTACCTAGAAAATGCAGTTAACCAAGAAATAAGCAAAATCCAATAGAATTATTTAGATGACTAACTTTTGCAAAAAATTTGGTGATGCTAGCTCCTGCCCTTTTTGAGATAGCTATGACACATGGCAGAGGACACCACATCATCACATAAGCTCACAGATTTGTTAAAAATGCAAACCAAGTTTTTTCAAACAGTTGAAATATATAATTCCACTAGTTCTAATCTAGACATTAAGATTATTTCTAAACTCTAGACAAATCTTCTAGACACCAGACAGAGCCAGGTCAGTTGCCATGGTGCTGTCTGGACCTCACCTGGTTGAACTCAGTGACCTCTTGACATGGCATTTTGAAACTTGGCATGTTGTCAAATCTGTTTTCAAACACGGAAAGCCTTTTTCAATTGGCTACACTGCTTTTTTTAAAGCTGCACTTACCCAATCTATTCTTATAAAACTGGCAAAACCCTGCCATAGAATAATTCTTGTAAAGTTAAAACCAATCAACTTAACAGTTTCATCATAAATCAGTGTATAAGCTAGAAGAGTGTAAAATTACATTTTTGCTTGTAAAAAACAGATCAATGTAGGTGGCGCTACCAATACCTCAGTTTCAGATATGACTTATATGACAAACATTTGCATAACATTTGGTAATGATAGCTCCAGCCATTTCTGATATTTAATTTTAGTGTGCTTTTTTGGACAGATGACTATGTTCAACCTCCTGTAACTCGGCCAAAAAACTCCCAACTGGAACCATTCGAACAAACTTAAGAGAGATTGTTCCAGGGATCATTTCTGTGAAATATTGGACAATTTGGCTGAACAATTTCAGAGGAGAATATTTTTAAAGATTTTTTTAGCTTTTTCCCTATAAAATTTAAGAAAATGCAGTTAGAACAAAATTTTTTAAAATCCGATAGAGTTTTTCAGATTCCTGATTATTGGCAAACATTTGGTGATGCTAGCTCCTGCCGTTTTTGAGACAGCTATGGTTAACGTACAGACAAAGCAAGAACGCAAGACGGACTAAGCAACACCATCGCATAAGCTAACAGGTTCGCTGACGTTGTGTACAATTATCACATCCTAGAAAAATAAGTAAAGAAATGACACACATTTTCCTATATTTCTTACACAATTGATAAAATATCAATACATTTTTTATGGTAAGGTATAGTAGGAGCCTATTAGTATTAGGCATTGAACCCACATTTTTTTTAAAACAAAAATGACAGTTCAAAATGTCGGTTCAGTTGATATTTTAGCTCCTTTTCTTATTAAATAATAGGTCGAATTTTGCTCCCACTTTGTTACCACTCCATCAACCTCTTATGACAGTAAGACTATTTTATCGTAGCCATGTATGTGTTTCTAGAAACAAGTGACCCATGGGTCATGACGCTCAGCTGACTGGGAAGAGATTTGCAAAAGGAAATTTTATCATCTGAATGGTAGTATATAACCATTCAACTGAAGCATCAAACAGATTAACCAAAAGGCTGAGACTGTGTCTGTATTAATATATCTCAAAAATGGAGAAAAAATGCGTAAACTTTAAAAAAAATACAGGTGGCTCCACCAGTCTGCAGAAACTTATAAAAACACTTAATGGTCAATATCCATGCAAAGAAGCATGGTGGCATCTGGATTAGTTGTTCAGATACTTCAGCTTTTGTATCAAATTTTCCAGTATTCTGAGGGATACATTTGAGTCCTATAACTTGAAGGATATGGGTAACAGAGACCATATTCCAGGTTTTTACAGACACTTTTCATGGGCCTCCTTGCATGACAAGAATGAAGATTCTAGGTCCAGTTGTTACAATTTGTACCCTGTTGACAGATAACCACATCTTTAACATTTCAAAATAGAGAAAATAATTTGTAAAAATTTGAAAAAAATAGAGGTGGCCCATCTAGTCTGCTAAAACTGATGGAACATGTCATGATCAATATGTATGCCAAAAATCATGAGCATCAGTGTTGTAGTTATTGAGATACTGGAGTTTTTGTATCAAATTTTTCATTATTCTGGGGGGTATTTTGGAGCCATACAGCTTAATAGATATGGGTAACAGAGACCTAATTTCAGGTTTCCATTGAGATTTTTCATGGGTCTCCCTGTGTGTAAAGAATGAAGATTCTAGGTCCAGTTGTTATGATTTGTGCCATGTTAACAGATGTTCATATCTTTAAAGGTCTCAAAAATAGAGAAAAAAAAATTAAAAAAAAAGCCCAAAAAAATATATGTGGTGCCACCAGGCTGCAGAAACTGATGAAACACTCCATGATCAATATCCATACAAACAATTATGGTGATCTCTGCATTAGTTGTTCAGATCCTTCAGCTTTTGTATCAATTTTCCATTATTCTGAGCTGTACTTTGGAGTGCCATGGCTCAAAGGATATTGGTAACAGAGATCTAATTTCTGGTTTTCATGGAGACTTTCCAAAGGTCTCTCAAAATGTCAAGAATGATGATTCTAGGTCCAATCTTTACATTTTATGCCCTGTTAACAGATGTTCACATTTTTAAAGGTCTCAAAAATAGAGAAAACAATTCATAAAAAATAAAAAAATATAGGTGGCGCCACCAGTCTGCAGAAACTGATGAAACATCTCATGATCAATATACAGTGTATGCCAAAAATCATGACCATCAGTGAAGTAGTTAATCAGATATTGAAGTTTTTGTATAAAATTTTTCACTATTCTGGGGGGTACTTTGGGGCCCCATAGCTCGAAGGATATGGGTAACAGAGACCTATCTTCTTGTTTCCATGGACACTTTTCATAGGCCTCTCAGAATGTCAAGAATGAAGATTCTAGGTCCAGTCTTTACGATTTGTGCCCTAATAACAGATGTCCACATTTTTAAAGGTCTCAAAAATAGAGAAAAAAATTCGTAAAAAATAAAAAAAAATAGAGGTGGCTCACCCAGGCTGCAGAAACTTATGAAACACTCCATGATCAATATCCATGCAAACAATTATGGTGATCTCTGCATTAGTTGTTCAGATACTTCAGCTTTTGTATTAAATTTTCCATTATTCTGAGCTGTACTTTGGAGTGCCACAGCTCAAATGATATGGGTAACAGAGACCAAATTTCAGGTTTCCATTGAGACTTTTCATGGGTCACCCTGTGTGTCAAGGATGAAGATTCTAGGTCCAGTCGTTACAATTTGAACCCTGTTGACAGATAACTACATCCTTAAAGGTCTCAAAAATAGAGAAAAAAATTGTAAAAATTTGAAAAATACAGATGGCACCACCAGTCTGCAGAAACTGATGAAACATCTCATGATCAATATGTATGCCAAAAATAATGACCATCAGTGATGTAGTTAATCAGATATTGAAGTTTTTTTAATGAAATTTTTGACTATTCTGGGGGGTACTTTGGGGCGCCATAGCTCGAAGGATATGGGTAACAGAGACCTAATTTCTGGTTTCCATGGAGTCTTTTCATAGGTCTCTCAGAATCTTAAGAATGAAGATTCTAGGTCTAGTCTTAACGATTTGTGCCCTGTTAACAGATGTTCACATTTTTAAAGGTCACAAAAATAGAGAAAACAATTAAAAAAAAAAATCGAAAAATACAGATGGCGCCACCAGTCTGCAGAAATTGATGAAACATCTCATGATCAATATGTATGCCAAAAATCATGACCATCAGTGATGCAGTTAATGAGATATTGAAGTTTTTGTATGAAATCTTTCACTATTCTGGGGGGTACTTTGGGGCCACATAGCTCAAAGGATATGGGTAACAAAGACCTAATTTCTGGTTTCCATGGACACTTTTCATAAGTCTCTTAGAATCTCAAGAATGAAGATTCTAGGTCCAGTCTTCACGATTTGTGCCCTGTTATCAGATGTTCACATTTTTAAAGGTCTCAAAAATAGAGAAAACAATTCATAAAAAAATCGAAAAATACAGATGGCGCCACCAGTCTGCAGAAATTGATGTCAGTCAAGTAGTTAATGAGATATTGAAGTTTTTGTATGAAAATTTTTACTATTCTGGGGGGTACTTTGGGACCCCATAGCTCAAAGGATATGGGTAATAGAGACCTAATTCCAGGTTTCCAAGGAGATTTTTCATGGACCTCTCTGGATGTAAAGTAAGAAGATTCCAGGTCCAGCGGTTACGATTTGTGCCTTGTTAACGGACAGACGGCCGGATGGCCGGATGGACGACGGACAAAGAGTGATCGCTACAGCTCAGATGACTTATAATCAGCTGCTAGCTGTCACGCAAAACAAAATGTAACAACACTGGTGCTGTGACTCCTTGCAGGGCTTGTATGCGGTTTCCTGGAAACGTATAAATGGCTACGATAAAATAGTCTTAATGTCATAAGATGTCGATGGAGTGGGAACAAAGTGGGAGCTAAATTCCACTTATTATTAAATAACTGTTTTTAGCTCCCTGAAGCTCATCTCCATATAATGCACCTAAACCCCTGAAGTGTTTTAGACAATCTATTATCACTTCACAAACATGACAAAATGCAAACTAGTCCATCTCTGGACACTATCGTCCTATGTTAGATCGGCAATTGCGCATTCTAACAGGTTTTTTGTAGAGCCCTATTTCACAGCCTTTTACAATATTTTTTAGCAATTATATAATCATTATAATGAACAGATGTATAAATGAGCAAAAATAAGGGTTATTTATTGTATATATAACATTTCTTACTAAAAACACAGTTAAAATCAGAACATGTAATGGAAAATTGTGTATTCCTTCATAACGTCGTTCATGACGTTCAAACACATATTTACATGTTTTACACCTCATTAAGGTAAATTCAGGGAATATTTGGCTTATTTTTAATATCATCTTAAAAAAAGCATTACCTCATTATACTGAGTATATTTGTGCATTATAAATCCACTATAATGTCCAGTTCTACCTCAAAAACAATCCTGACATTGCTGTTGGAATTATGGGATGTCAATGTTTGTAAGGATAAGCCAATCATAAAAGTTTTAACAAAATAGGGAATGATAACATACTGCAAGTTGAATACAAATTTGCTCATATGCATTTATTTGTAATATAAAAAATTTTTGGTGAATGATTTAAATTAATGTAAATACACATATAAAACAAAAATGGAAATAGTAAATGTTGTTTGCATATGCATGATCAGGGTTGGCAAGTTTTAGGCATGAAGGTTTTAACCATAGGTTATAACCTGGTTAAAACCGCCCCGCCTAAAACAGGTTTTAGGCAGGTTTTAGGCATCAAAAGTGCCCATAACCTATATTTGTTTACATTTTTTACTTAAAGATCTGTAAAACTACCATACTGGCTGGGGTGAAGCAGTCACAAGGCTTTGCTGGGCTTCTGGAAGCTATCAAGTATTAGAAATGCATGATTTCCTGTTGGCTGGTACCATGCAGTCTTCAAAGAGCCTGTATAGGTGTCTGAACATGAGACCATGTTTGTGTGGCACATAGTTTTATTGGCCAAGGTAATGACATTATCAGGACCTTTTGGGTTTCCTGATGAGTGCCCAGCTACCTTGAATGATGTAATACAGCCTCCAGTTTGCCCTTGTAAGACAGGGTATCACTATCAGAGGGGAGGACTACTTGATTAGACAAGTTAATTACAATTTATCAGGGTGATGGGGTCATAAGACCTAATGGTCATAAGTCCTACTACTGTGTCCTAGTAGATGTTCATGTCAACTTTCATACATGACTAGGAGGATGCAATCAAAGCCCTTGCCCTGAAGACTGTTCTTGAGCAAACATTTTACTGAGTGATGCAGTCAGTGCCCCTCAGGACTTCAGGTTTAACACAGCCCCTGAGTAATTATGAATATTCTGTGGTTTGCAACATATTCATTGCAAAATATTTTCACATTTTCAGTTTTATACTAATTATAGTGTTTAATGAGGGTTCCATTTTTACAACTTCATCATACAATTAACAGAGTATATCCATCATTATATAGAAGATAAGTATGTGCACAAAATCTTAAAATTTGACAAGGGATGACCTAGCTAAGGGAATAAACAAATAGTGGAAATTCTTGTTCATTATCAGATATTATCATATTTTTAGTTTTATGGCTAGCATAAAAGATATGTAATAATTTATAAATCCAATCCAATGCTTTTTGCCATTGAAGCTACAGGCATACAAAATAAACATGTTATGTTAGTGAAGCTACAGTATAAAGAACTATTCATCAGTGTAAATGGAACAACATTTTAAATCCAGGAAAACTTCTTTTCCATTTATCACAAAATTTAATCCCTTGTGATCAAAAAGCCAATAAAAGTATCTGGTTATAAGCTTAAAGTAAGAGCATTTTTTTTATAAATTGGCAGTAATGGAGGTAGGAGAGTCGGAGAACTGTGTTCATAAGGAAATCCCTGAAGTAGTGTTGAATTCATTTGTTGCTTTTTTTTGTGTCATGGTTTAATTTGTTTAGTTTGAATAAAATGATCCTCAATTATAATTTGTTGAGCATATTTCTTTAATGCATTTAGATGTTTAACAATAAAACATAGTTAAACTAAAAGTCATAGGTAAGGGTAAATAAGGTTTTAGGCAGTTAAAGGCAGTTTTAGGCAGGTTATAACCTATTTTAGGCAGTAAAAGGCATGTTTTAGGCTCTGCCCTGCCGAAAACAGGTTTTAGGCAGCCTAAAACCCAACCCTGTGCATGATGATGACGTATGACCATTACCTTTAGGTGTTTCTATTGGCTGAAAAGATATGTCAAGGGATGTAAACATTTAACTACATAAGAGGGAAAATTGGATTAACTTTATGGATATTTATTAGTTTGAAACATATGTAGGTATGTTAATCATTAATTACATACTTGATGATATTATAATGATAAATAGCATTTTAAGTACCACCCCTGGATTCAGCCTCACGTATCAAAACATGGCAGACATTAATTCATTACAGCTTCACTTTCCCAAAAAGGTATTTTATAATTCTGTTATAAATGAAATATTAATATAAATGCATCATATTTATTGTCAATAATCATTAAAAGGCCATTTTTTTATATATTCAAGAGAAAGTTAAAAGAAATATGGCAACATGCAACGTTTACATCCCCCAGTCAGCAACATAATAAATGAAGTAATAAAAGTTGATATTTCTGAGTGTCACCAGACAATAGGTGACAATATGTACGGTGTTTTGTATCATGGTTAAACGAAGTCTGTTCTCTATTGATATTGACGTGAAACGTCATCCTAAAGCGTTGACAGGTCTTGATTGTATATATATATATTGTGTATTCTTGTATGAAATCCCATCGGCTATCAGCTGATTTATCCGTGTCACGCTTCGTGTGTATTATTACATTTTTGGTATGTGGGTCGCCATGGTGACACTAACAGTCAAACTAGGTCACATATATCCTTATATGGGACACTTGAGAAATAAGCCAATCAGAGAACCGGATTGCCGTACACAGTGAACAGGCGATTGTGACGTCAGACTTCAAGAAGAGACGCTGATCGTTGGTTCAGTTGGGTCTTGAAGCTTGAGGTGGCAGCACGCACGCACGGGAATAGGAACATTGAAACGCCAGGAACGGCATAGAAGCAAGCTTCTACATGAGGCAAGGACCCAGCTCATGAGAACTCAGCCGTGCTGCCGACAGAGCTTCGTATTGGCGATAAAGTGAAAGAGCGCTCGCCACCTGCCAGCCTATTTCAGCTTGACCTAGATACATAACCGCCGTAAGCCGTGAAACCATTGCTACACGAGCAAGGTCAAGGACTCTAAGCTCTACGTAAACAAAGAGCGCTATTGCATTCATGTGAACGTAAACCTACCCGGGTCGCTGACAAGCAAGATCAGTTGAAGATCGCTAAACTCAGAAAGACTAGATCTATATGGTACTAACCATAGGCTAGATTCTACACAAAACAGTAACCAGAGATCTCTGAAGGAACTGGACTTTATGGTTTTTTATACAAACCATGGACTCAGTAAATATCCTGTAATTTTAATGTGAAGAACTGTCGTATTGACACATCAACGCACACACTCACATTGGTGTCTCTGTAAGTATTGTCTTGAATATATTTGTGAATTTAACCTGATGTCTCATAGTTTCTATTGATCTGGGTGTATGATTGTCTGGTATTTTAATACACGTCCTTAAAAGAACCTGGAAATGTCACCTGTAATGACCGGGATCTAATTTCTTGATGAGTGAAATCAAGTGGCGAGCGTAAACCCGTCGTATGGTTTTATAGGATATATCCGTTGTAAAGTTTTCACGTTAAGTTAGGGGTGACACTGAGTTACAACAAACTGTTATTCCCAAATTATATATCCCTTATTTTTATAAATATTAAGATTTATAACATTATAAACGGTCTTATAATAGCATTAAAAAACTCGCTAAAATGCACAATTACCAAAATTATGCATTTGCCTCTTTATGCCATTGGTGCAAATTTTGTTTGGAAAGTTTTTCCAATATAGAGATAATCACAAAAAATCAGGTGGACAGGGGTAGTGGAAAGTATAAACTGAATGCAGACCGGATTCTGAACACGCTCCGTCAGGGCCCGGTTCTTTACATTAGTCCATATATGGACCTCTATGTCCTATGATACTTCTGCTGGACGGATATTACGTCCGTCCAGCAATAGTATCATAGGACACGGGGAGGGTATATCAGCGACCTTTCAATTAAAGCATATTTAAGGCAAATTAGCCTCCATCAATTTATTTGCAATATCCTGCACATACATTTAAGTGAAAATGCAACTAATAAATCATCAGCAAATTGATTTTGATGGTGGAGTTTTTGTCAAATTGTTGACATTGCTAATATTGTTGATTTTTGTTTCAATAAATTTGAAAGTCTAGGACTATTAGCTAATATCTATGTGTGGCCGGTGGGGAACGGACATATGTAAATTGTATGTGGTAGGGGCTCTGTAATGGCAATCATTTGGTTTTCACAGGAAATAAGTAAAACAACTGAGAGCCTCTATGTTACCATTAAAAAGAATCAATGATGACAGGTGTCATATTCTTAGTCAAGAAATTCATAAATCATTGCCGATGAACAACTGTTTTTGCGTCAAACACTTTTGCTGATCAGCGAAATAGAATAGGTATAGTGCATAGGTATTATGCATAATAAGTAACACATTAAAATTATATTCGTATGTTTGTGAATATGTAATACTTACAGAACATGAGTATTTAAATCACATTAAATCATATATTAGTGGGAGTTTGCTATATGGGGGCTAATTAGCTTGGAATTAATGCTTGGACTAAGAGGTCTGTGATCAAGGCTGAGCGACATAGTCACTGGCAGGTAGGTTGCATACATTCCATTTATGATTAGGCCATTATTTTTTAATTAATTGTTTCTCGAACGGAGCTGAAAAATCTTTAGGGCATAAGAAGGGGAAAAAAATAAAAATTGAATAATGTATTATCGTTAATTAATTTTGTTACGGACTCATGTCATAAATATGCTACTGACCATTGTAAACTAAAATAAATAAAATAAGACACTTCTTTTTAACTATTTATAAACTGTTATCATAAAGCAAACTTGGTACATTTGGTTACCATATTCTATATCATATAAATAGTGGTTTAATAATCTCAAAGCCAGGGCTCATTTTCTAAAAACAAATATGCATGGAAGTCAGCAATATTCATATAGAGTACCGTTTAATGTCTTAGGTTATGCAAATGAGTTGACATGAACCCTGGGGAGGAAACGGAGCGCCACCGTTTGTCGGTCCCAGAATCTATACTAAATCTCATCTGTCCAGCCAGATGGCATGCCGCGTCATCATGGTTACTGGGGTTACCAAGTCGGGCGTTTTGTCACCTAAATATTGACAAGCGCCAAAGTCAAATCAAATAATCATTGGTACATTTCACACAAAAGTGTAACAAAAATTTGGCAGAAACACGTGGGATAATGTGGATTTAAATAATATTTAGAAGACTGCCGTGTTGGCATGCCCGGCAGAAATAAAAATTAGGGACCCATGGGTCTCGACCCTCAGCTGAATCTGTCTATAAAGATATTTTTTAAGAAATTTTTCAGAATGACCAGCTGACAGTCCTGTGACCTCAACAAATGACCTTGTGACCAAAAAATGTATGAACTTATTATACTTAAACTTGCAGCATTTAGATTATTGTAAACAATCTTTTAAAAAGTGACCTTGACCTCTGACCAGGTAACCTCAAAATCTACAGATTTCCTTACTTTCGGCGAGTAAGCCATGTATGAAAGATGAAAAGTTTGATTTACAGTGCATCCACAATCTTTTAAAGATGTGGCTCCTGTGACCTTCAACTTTGATCTCTGGACCCTGAAAATCAAACTGAATTTACTCAAGGGAGGGGTTTATGATTAAATCAAGTCTGAAGCCAATCTGTTTATCAAAAGCAGAATTATCATCCATAAACTAATTTGTGAATGAATGGGCCTTGTGACCTTGACCTTTGACTCTATGAGCCCAATATCGAACAGAATCTTCCCCTATTGGCAGGTTCACAATATCTTGAAGATGGAAGGTTTGTGATGAAAAGTTTGGCTTCAAATGCATACGCATTCTTTTTACAGAAATGGGCCTGTGACCTTAACCTTTGACGGTTGGACCCAAAAATCGACACAATTCTTACTTTAATGGGGAGCCATAAATAAATTAAGTTTGAAACCAATAGGTCAAACTAAACTGGAGTTATCATCTGGAAACTTATTTGTGAACAGATGGCCCCTGTGACCTTGACCTATGACCTTGCGACCCGAAATTTATTTATGCTCTTCCCATACTGGCAAGTAGGCAAAATGCGCAAGATGGAAAGTTTGGGATGAAAAGCTTGGCTTAAAATGCAGCCATAATCTTTTTAAATAAGCGAGTTCTGTGACCTTGACCTTTGACCTCCTGACCCCAAAATCAAAGAGGTTCTTGCTTTAGTGGTGGGCCATATGTAAGTCCAGTTTAAAATCGATGTGTCAATCCAACCTGGAGTTATCATCTGGAAAAAAATTTGTATGGATGGACAGATAGACAGACAGACAGACAGGGTGATTACTATAAGGTATCCATTTGTAATAAATTAACACACCAGGTTTTGGGACACTAGATGTAATCACAGCTGAGAAACTGACATGATTGTTGTCATTTTATAGTAAGAAAATAGAAAAATATTTGTTAAAATAACAAAAAATACAGGTGGCGCCACCACTTTTCGGGAACTGACAAAACTAGTTATGGTCAATATTCAAGGCAAGATTTATGACAATCCATGCATTAATTATCAAGATATTGGAGGTTTTGTATCAAATTTTTTTATTATTCTCATGCATACGTTCAAGCCCCATAGCTCTGAGGATATAATGGCCGAATGCACAATAAAAATATATCGATCAGTGTTTTTGTAAATATGTCTTCCTAAAAGAAATGGTGTCTTTTAATCATATTTTATCACACAATCATCAAAGGTTGCTATATGGGGGCTAATTTGCCTGAAATTAATGATTTGATTGAAAGGTCATTGATCAGCGCACTGATCAGCGTTTTATACTGCAGACCGCTGATCAGCACACTGATCAGTAGCCCGACAGTCGTACGCTTGATCATTGTTTACTTTATGATCAGCGAATTATACCCTCCCTAGGACACATTCACTACGCTTCGGCCTTTTGAAATCAAGTCAAAACAAAAGGCCTCACTCACCTCCGGGGGGGGGGGGGGGGGGGGGGTGTCTTCCGGGGTTGGCCTAAACCATTTATGGAACGGGTGCTAAAATAAAAATTTAACAAATTGCATTTGTTGAAATACGATTATTTCTGTAAATTATCATGAAACATTCACCCATTTTAAAGTTATGACACTTTTTTTTATATCTTTGTTCATGTTCCGTAAATTAGGCCCACAACTGGGTCCTCCCCTGAGTGAGTGTGGCCTTTAGTTTTGACTTTGCCGAACTGATTTCAAAAGGCCGAAGCGGGTCTATATAAAACGCGGAGAATCTGCGGACAGATGGAGAATTCGCGGAGAATTTGCGGAGAGTTTTTATATGGAATGATATTTTTAAATACACTTTAAAATCACTTAAATCTCCAACTATATTACTCTTAACATATTTGCGCACTGCTAAATGACCGAAATAATTAAAACATATGTACATAATTAAGCATTTTATGCTTAACAATGTACATGCCCGTAGACTCACTGCCGGGTGAATGTGTTACGCCAAATGTAACAAACGTCTGAGTCACCAGCTGACACTGACAGATCTTAAGACGAAACCGCAACACTCTTAAGTTAATGTTTCAACAGTTTATTGTGCAAACCATAACAAAACCATGCAGGTGTTTATAGGTGGTGAACGAAATATATAATATAATAGGCCTAAATAAATCATACGTTTACCTACATTTACTGATAGATAAAAAAACACAATCACCATTAATAGTTGATAGGCCTAGACCCAATTTACGTGACATGCACAAATAAAAGTTGTTTAATTTCTGGATCAAACAAAAATCAACTGCATTTGCAATTGCAAATAGTCCACAGTCTCCTGATGCTCTTCGTTGTCTATGGCATGGCACAAATAAAATCTTATCGGAGAAGAACTTGCTTGTCCAAACAACTGAGAGCTGAATTTTACGTGAATGTACAGATTTTTAATTATTTGGGTCATTTAACAGTGAAAAAATATGTTACGAGTAATATAGTTGGAGATTTTAAGTGATTTAAATGCGTATTTAAAAGTATCATTGCATATAAAAACTCTCCGCGAATTCTCCATCTCTCCGCGGATTCTCCGCGTTTTAGACAGACCCGGCCGAAGCGTAGTGAATGCCAAGGCTCACAATCAAACATGCTGTGCAGATTTACCCACGCATAATTAGCCGTTTCAAACTTCTACCACTAGGCGGCGTGCATGTTGGCGAAGATCGCTTCAGTGTTAGAATGAGTATTTATCTTAATTAATCAAAGTTTTTTCATCAAACTGTTACATTTTATGATGTCCTGAGTGGTTATTTACATGAAATGACCAGTAAGAGATCGTTACTAGCGAAAACAATTGAAGAATTCAACCCTTGTTCATGACGCCGCTTCATGTCAGAGTTGGCATGTCAGCATCAACAAGCTTCATTTCACTGATTAAAAGCAGCCAATCCCGGTCACATCAGGAGAAAAAGTATAAATAATCGTATTCTACAAGTGTTGCCCTTCACACTAGTATATGTAAATAGGTTGCCCATTGTTATTTTTTAATTATTTTTGTATGATTTATATAGCTTAACTAGGGTTTTGTCAATCATTAATTGTGCAAGGTACCAGTCTAGTCCTGCTATATCTACAGAGATTTAATGGCTTTTTAGTTACATTTTCACATTTCATGTTCATTAAATTCAGGCTTTTCAATACTTATGCATATAAACACATCAGAGTATATATGTAATGGTATATACAGTATTTTAATTCTTATATTATACTATATTATATTATTTTTTTATTATATTGTTATGAAATATTAATGTATAATAATATAAATATATATATATATATATATATATATATATATATATATATATATTAATGTATATATATATATATAATATGTAACTTTAATATGTCAAAAATAAAAAAATAACATACAATTTATATGTAAACAATATATGTCTGTAAATCATATATATATATATATATATATATATATATATATATTTATATTTAAAAATCATATATTGATGTAAATGTGCTTTATGTTATTCAAAATTCAGTGTGTGTGTGTTGTGTGTAAACATACTTTGGTACTATACAGACAAATTTTACAGTATGCAATCCCAGGCAATAACATGTCTGATCCACTTGAGGGTGGTGGTTACATGGTGGCCAACCTCATTAGCAGCTAGTTAAAATAGCACCAAGTCTAGAGCTATGGCAGACATCAAAGTATCAATGAGGGGTCAGTCAGTCATGTATAATGTAACAACAGATGTCTGGGCAGGTAGGTGACCAGCTTTTGCTCTATGTTTGCTGCCTCATCATTAGGTCAATAATTGCCAAAACTGAAGATGGTTGTACACCACTCAGCTTTGTTAGGCCTGGTCAGTTTATAAATGTGAGATGAATCTCCAATCATGAGTGATATCTTCTGTGACTGAAGCAGCAACATCAACTTGAAAAGCAAGCATTGAAGCAATACTTGGCTGAAAATTCAACATGACCCTTACATAAGAAGAAAAAAAAGGTAAATGAATTTATTGTCTTATATAACTTTATTTGTATAATCAATCTTATGTTAATTATTTTCAAAAATAAAGATTACACATAATGTGGTCATATAAAATTATTTAAATATTATATCTTTCATTTGTACACACATAATGAAATTCTAGGGTATTGTAGGATGATACTTAGATTATTTCAAATTCATTACATAAAATGATACTAAAAGATTTGACATAAAACTTTTGGTATGAAGAACACTAATGTTTTTATGGGTTTTTAATAGGTGTAGGACTAAAGTACCCCTGGACAAAATGATTCCTTGGGAAAAAGCCACCTACCTTAATGATAACGAGGACAAAAGCCCCCCCCCCCCCCCCGAAAAAATTATATATATATATATATATATATATATATATATATATATATGTAGTGATGTTTTATACATTTTACATTTGTACATATGTGATGTCTTTAACTGCTTAATCCAAAACATTCTTTAAAATCAATTATGCTGAATATGTGTATATTTTGGGTTAGATATCCAAAAGCGGCATCAACTTTTACATCACATAGTTACATTAACAACAATAATAAAGTAATGAGAAAATTCAGCGTTATGTATTATTATCCGTGAAAATAATAATGTATATTAGGTGTTGTTATTTATAATGTTGATATCAGGGGACTCATTAATTATGTAAATATACAATAATTTTTACTATGTTACTTGTGCAGTCTAACAGGTTTTTATTTATGATAAAAAAAGTTATACGTAAAAATGGATGATTATTTTACATTACAGGTAACCAATTTTAAAACAAGAAAAAGGAAAAAACCTTAAAAAAAACTGTACCTGGAGTACCTTGTTCCAGGTACAGGTATTTTAATTCTGGGTATAGGTACAGGTACAAGGTACTTCCTACTCATGACCTGCAGGTACATATACTCTGAAATGTGTATCTAGGTACAGGTACAAGTACCTGGCCCCTACCCTAATAAATATATATTTATATATACACATATATATATTGTATATATACATATATATATATATTGTGTATATATATATATATATATATATATATATATATATATATATATATATAAATATATAGTCGATGTGCAAAATCAGTGAATGTGATTCACTCAGGCATTTCACAAAATGACTAGCTCTAGACTTGGTGCTATTTTAACTAGCTGCTAATGAGGTTGGCCACCATGTTACCACCACCCTCAAGTGGATCAAACATCCTAGAGCTGTAGAATGAGTTGTTGAGATTTGCATCTTAGTTGTAGGGTAAAACTGATCATTCATAAAATGCTCTATATTTACACTTATTGAATGTGCATATTTCTATGTCAAAACAAGGGAAATCAACCTTAATGAATAGTGCAAGACAATAATTGTAAATATAACAAAGGTGACAGCAGTAATATTGGTTGTTTATTTTAATATAACACATTCAGCACTATATTCTGGTGTATGTGTGCTTGTTATGTGTGGGTGATCAAGTGTGTGACCATTTAAACTAGTGATCAGTATTTATCACTTCAATTATATAATACAGGTAAATACTCCTATTTAAATTTAAGTTTTTGATGCACTTCTGAAAACTTACAGAAAGAAAATATTTAAGCTGCATAACCAGACAGCCCGCACATATTCCGAGCATGGAATCAACTGGGCCAGTGTTTGCATTTAATAACAAATGGATCCTGGAAATGCCTAAAAAGTTAAAACATATGTTAAGTATATGAATGGTATAAATAATTGATATAAAAACCTAGATTGATATAAATCAAACATATACATTTCAGCACACACACACCTTTATGTATTTACTCAAGTGTTACATAACTAAACCAGTTTAATTTAAGAGGTGATTTATAAATATAAAAAAAATAAATTATTAAAAATGCACAACATATTGGCACTCACACACACATGATATATGAAATTTGTAAGATATTTAATAATCACACACATGCATTATATATATATATAATTAAAATATTGATACAGGTGTAAATAAACTATGACAATAGATATAGAATTTTCCATATGATACACACAAAGATTATATACCTTAAACATTTTAAAAATATTTTCAAATTCAGTTCAAATTAGTTGTATTTTAAACATAATAAAATAATAAATAAACCCTAAAATAAAACTTATATTATAACTTCTTATTAAAATCATTTGAAAAAGTATTTGAAAATATATGTTGTTAGGGTTTTGTGAGGCAATAAGAAGTGTATGAGGGCTTTAGGCCTTTTAATATGGGTTAACTTGATGTGTCATGACAGCTAGTGATAAGCTCATGAGCAGGTTACAAGTCTATGAGTGATGTCATTTGTCCTTATCTCCTATTGGTTCTCTGCTGGGTCATGCCATATTCATGAGCTGATCATGTGATAGGCAAACAAATGCAGCCCCCATAGGAAAGTTTTGTATGTGTGAGGCTATAGAGGTCCATGTATGAACTACATATACATGTGCTCGTCTCAAAAATGGTTACTGGCAGAAAAAGTATAACACCCATAAAGTTGAGCTCAGTAAACGTGCTGCTGTCTCATAATCAAGAAAACATGACTCACAGGGAGAGCTGCCACTGCGCTGACCCCGGCGTGCTCGGAATCTGTAAACAAGGGGACTCCAAGCAACGGCCATCTACTTCCGGAAATATAAGCGCCTCGATAGACTGGTACCCTGCTCTATTAAGGCTCTCAAGCCAAGCATAGATTGGCCTAGAGCAGCGGTGCCATAATAGAGCGGGGTACCAGTCTAGCGCCTCGACTTCTCTTCCCGCCATCGTTAGACTGGTCCCGGCACAACCCCACCACCTTTTAAAGAACAGAACGTCATGAGCGCGGGCAGATCCAGGATTTTTGGGCGGGGGGCTAGTGGAAACTTTGCATTATTATATACAAGGGTGCACCCACTTGCCATAGACATTTATATATATGTGTGTGTGCGTGTGTCTGTGACACTGTGTGTGTGTTACTGGTACTAAGGTCGTGCAAGATAGCACATTTTTTAGTGTCCGTCATGCCCAACAGGGGGCACCACAAATATATCGTTTTCATATTTTTACCTTATAAGGCCAAGTTCTTTGTATTAGGCCTAATATGTTCACGATGTCACATTGCACCAGACACCGGCCATGTAGCGCCAAAACGACAGACGGGTAATTCTAAGATTAGGGGACAAATTGAGGATTTTCAGAGATGAAAAATTAATATCATTCCCAGTATACGATTCCAATATTCTCTTAAGATTTGATACGCTATAGGTTTCAGAAACAACACCCAAAAAATATTGTTTTCACTTTTATCGACTTTTTTCGACGTGTAAAAAAACTAATAAACACTTCAATGTCAACTCCGTTACAAGCCTGTAGGTAAAAAAAAAATCATTGATAATACACATAAAAAGCTCTTTACTTCCATCCAAACTAAACGAAAATACGGTTATGTATTTTTTAAAAGAAAAATAAGTACTTCTTGATTGGAAACCATCATGATTATTTATGTTTAACACTTTATTTGCTGGAATTCATGGATCGTATAGATTCTTTGGTTCAAAATTCTGGCAGGTACAAACAAATTTAGCTTAAACTGCATATTTATATATACCCGTTTGAATTAAATATGTCTACTAGCTAATGCAAGAGTACATGGTGCTTGGTATTTACACCGTCCTTTGTGTGAATTTATGTTTCACAAGTAAACTTTATCTAAGGCTTTGAAGATCTCCACCTGTAACAGAGTTGATTTTTTTCATTATTCGAAGAGCTTGTAGTAAATTAAACGGTCAAATTATCAAAAATAGCAGCAATAACTAAATACTAAACTCTTATCACTCAAAAGCATCGATTCTAGAAAAAAAATGAAACGGAAGACGGAGTTCTTAACTAGACAATGACCTTTCGTTTCTAGTTTCACAAATGTAACGGTGTGTCAAGGACACATCTTCTCCTACCATCTAGCCACAATCTGTCCATTATTATCATATACATTGCCAATAAACCATGAAGAACATAACTTTGCAGGAACTCCTTATCTCCTTCAATAAAAATATCTTTGTAAGATGCATACAAGAATTTTTAAAAACACATCTTAACTGTAACGGAGTTGATACCTACGGTGGCTCGTATAGGACACCAGAATTTTTTTTATCTCGTTCCCACGCGTTAGTATCTCATGGCCACGCGATAATTATCTTGTTCTCACGCGTTAGTATGCCATGCTTTAGCTAAAGCCCTCATTTGGACAAGAATGTCTACATGGTCTGTTGTCTGTCAGAGCGTTGATGCAACTTAAATTGTTTGTATGTATTTTGTTGTATGTGCGTTTGCGCCGAATGCTTCGAGGTAAATTTTTTAGCGGTTTCAATGCGTTGGTTCAACATTTCATTGCGTTGGTTCAACTTGCCCATTTTTATTTGTTAATGGAAAGCTGTATTGAGTTTGTTTTAGAGTACGGGTGATATATAACCCCTTTTGTACCAAACATATGAATTAAACTGAAACACATGTTTGTATTTCAACTTCCCAGAAATCTAATTTTTTTAGGTCTAGGGTTAGCGTTACATTATCTCGGGTGTACCGAACAGGGAAAACAACATGTCGCTTTGTGTTATGTCTCAAGGGAGAAGCTTACAACAGAGGGTGTCAGCCATGCCACTTCATTATAGGCTTGGGGGAGTTGGAGGCAGGGAGACATGCCCCCCCCCCCCTCATTTTTTAAGGCTTTTTACCAGAAATTTGCTCATTCTTCTCCCTCACATCTTTCTTTAAACAAACATATTTCAGTTTTGTATTTCATATTATGAAATTTTGTATGACATATTTTACCCGAACTAACCCCCCCCCCCTTTCCCCGCTCCCACATTCTCTGAACAAACATGGCCCATAAGTGTTGAACGAGTCCCGGTTGCATCATTTCAGGTCTCAGCATATTTAGCCCGCTCCATATGCATGCAAATAATTGACCTTAGTCTTCATCCAGTGTAGAGAAACATGCATGCCTTAAGGATTTAAGATGTGGTTCTTACTGTATTGTCTATCTGAATTTATCTCTTTTCCAAGCGATAATTATCGCGTGGTCACGAGATACTATCTCGCGAGATAATTATCGCGTGGCCACGAGATACTATCGTGTGGGTACCAGATAAAAATAATTGTGTGCATGTCCTAAACGAGCCACCGTAAATACCTGTTCTGCAATGGACAATTTTGTAAATTAATCATGGCTGAGGAGACAGGACAATTTATCCGAAAACAATACTGTAATCATCAGAATAGACCACAGATGGAGCTCAATGTTCTCAAATGAACTTCACTAGAAATCTAGCTGTCTGTGTCTTAGGCGGCATGGCATACTATTGTAAAAGTTGTTTCTTTTTTTTCTACAATACCCTAACTAGACTGTTGTACTGCTGTTTGGGCCATAAAAAGACAAGAGTAGGCAACTAGATGACCACGATCAAGGAGTGCACTTACTTCAGTTTTGAAACCAGCAATTATAATGAGTTACTTTTCATTTATCTCTAGCAAATAAAGCTCTTGATAAAAATTCATCAACTCTGATACATCAACACCGTTACACTTTTGTAACAGAGTTGATGTAGCAGAATTGATGACTTTTTTTACGTATGACCATGCAGCTAGAAACCACATGGTACAGAGTAAGTAAGAAATGAATATGATGTTTGATGAGACGCTGATAAACCCTTATTGTGCCATGGCTATAATAAGTTTCTAAATGTGCTTTTAATAGAACTGGTGTAACGGATTTGACGCGAGGATTAAAATACATACCTTTACAGCAGTTTATTCAAGAAAAATGCAGAGAATTCAACAAAATGAATGGTCACTCATTTCCACTGTGATCACATGAAAGAGTGGATGTGATATGCTAAACAATTACTTTTTATTAACTATAGTAGACAGCATCACTATACAGGGGCGTATTCGTAGGGGGCCGCAAAGGGGCGCCCCCCCCCCTTAAATTCTGTTAACACTTATACCAGTCAACTACTGGCAAGTGTTATGTTTGTTAACATAAATTTATTCTATGTTATTTTAACTGAGTATGCACACACAGATATTAAATATGGCATTTTAAGTAAAAAAATATTTTCATGTTTCTCAATGCGCAGTTATGGTAATGTTATTCCCATATAGAAAAGAAAGAAGAAAAACAAGAAAGATCTGGTCTGTAATGTTAATATATATATATATATATATATATATTTATATATATATATATATATATTTATATATATATATATATATATATATATATATATAATGTATATTTATTATCAGTTCTAAAGGTTCCTATTGACCAATAAAAAGAAACTAGTTTTGTTGTATTTGTTGAAATTTTGTGAAGAAAGAACAAAAGCTTAGCCAGATATTGTTCGTAATGTAAAGAGAGTCAGACTTTGAAAATCTCTAAAATAAATCTAAACAGTAAAAGGATTATATACTTACACATTTCTCATGTTTTTTACTATCTCTATTTTCTATTTTGTTTGTGTGCAGAATTGAAGTCTCCAAATACTGTGATTGTTCTGTAACATGATGGTGGATGGCCAAAAACTGTTAAACAATCTATGCAAGCTATTTGTACTTTCACAAGACGCTTGCTATGCCTCATTTTTAAAATTTACCCTGGAATACACCTAGAGACTATATGAAAGCTTCTGGTTTCTTGATTCTGGGGTAGATAAAATCACCTCTAAATACCCAGCTACTGCTAGACGGCCAGGCTTTATGTCAGAAAGTTGCATTTTCAATAATAATATAAACCTGAGAATGATATGCAAATAACAGTCAATGAGTATTTTTCACTTATAATATTTTTTGTTTTTATGTACTTTAATTACCTGAGGACAGGCTATCTTTATTTCTTTTAACTCCAACTGGCTATGTTCGAACTTAATTTCTGCAAAAATAATTTATCTACGAACCCCTATATTACAGAATTCATTATCAGAAGCTCTACATGAAAAATAGATGTAGTATCCTTTGACAGATTCAGTGACATATAATAGTTAATCCATTTCAGTTCTTTTACATCCGTGCTGACCATCTTCTACTTAAAAGTTACATTTAAGTTACAACACTACACTTATTGATGCACGTATTTCTCTGTCTCTGTTGTTCAAATAATGCATTATATATGTATATAGATGAAAAAATGAGGGTCCCACGATCAACATAATAAACAACTTGAACTAGATACCTTACAAAATACATATAATAATCATAATAATTATGCACGAATCAACAATATTTGGTATGTTTAGTAGAAGACAATTTAACTGCCACGCAGTGTGTTCAAACAAGTTTAAATTTGCTTGCTTCCTACTAATAGGGCTTTGTGGAATATCAATATAATTAAGAAATAATTATAAATATACAAATGTTTATATATATATATACATATATATATATATATATATATATATATATATATATATATATATATATATATATGAAATATCTAAAAGACGCAGAACATCCTCCTTTCCCGACTTTAGGGCTGCGCCCCCTCTATTTTCAAATCCTGGATACAGATAACACATTCATGGTCTTCCAAAAAAATCTACAAGTTACCATCACCCAGTTTTGTTTTTTTACAAAATCGATATTTATACAACACCTTACACAATCAAATATAAACAAACCTAGTATGTTGTGGTAAAAATGCTGAAATAGTTGATCAAAATCGGATACCATGTATTTGGACAACAGATTTTTACCTCTTTTCAAACTTTAGGTCTGCCTGGTGTTGAGAAAAACACGATTGCTTCTCATTTCTTTAGTTACATATTTTTGCTTTGAACCCAGAGATTCATAAAATGATAAGTGGTATCAAATAACATACAATAAAAGGATACTTTCAAACGACGGGTGTATCGGACAGTATTTGACCCCCTTATCTCAGAATCACCCAGACATCATTTTCATTTTTTTGCGCCATTCCGAAACCGAACTTGGTACCAGCATCACGCCATGAACGTTCTAAGTTCTTTTTGTTCAGGTGAGCATTACATTAGTTTTCATGAGATATTATTCACTTCCATAATGTTCATAGTATATTCCACACTTATAGATGGTTACAAATATCAATGGTTATAATATCAATGGCGTAATATAATTTATATTATGGTACCATCCTGTTCAATACTTGTTTCCATAAAATTTAACATTGTGCAACTTTTCCCTGACAAGTAATTCATTTGTAACGCTTAGGTTTCATATGTATTTGCATTTGATATTGTCTCTCTTAAAATTAAGTCCCTGTATATATATATATAACATTTGTAAAGAAATGTTACCCGAAGGACTGTTACATTGGAGGCACTACTGGGATTTCTTTCTCTCTTAGATTTCGGTCATCGAACAAACCTATCGTGTCATATACGTCAAGACGACGCCAAGACGCCAAGTGAAGTCGCGCACGCTCTCAGCTTTGGTGTGTAAGACATCAGGCCTACTACCCGTCAGCTATCAGTATTTGGACTCACCCATTAATGCCACCCCTATTGTAAAGTAGGCTGGCCTACGGCCAGGAATGTCCCGGTCTCCTCACTCTTCTGCGTGCATTTAAATGATGCAGACGTCTGGTCAGCACTAGGTTTAGTCATTTAGACGTGTTAAGGGGCTAAAGGATAATCGACATAAAGCGAAGTTCAGTAGTCTGCCGCGACCCTTCTAGCTCCTTGTTTATCACGTGTAAATATCAGATTGGCAGTATAATATAAAGGACAGATATTTCGGCTACTTGGTAATTTAAACTTAAAATTCTGTGTTGTTTTCTATTATCTGTGGGAAAAATCCTACATTGGCGAGCGGTTGCCAGCTTGTAAATCTAAAATATTTATGAGCAGTGATTCGAACCTGCATTTTTGGTAATATTTATTCTTCAAAAGTATAAAGTAGTTTGGTACATAAATTAAGAAGAGTGAAGAAGAAGACCACCCAATCCAGAAGTTCCAGGTTCCTGGAAATACTACGGTATGTGAAGTTTGTGTTAAATGTCATAGAGTACAATATACTATAGTACGTATCAAAAAGGGCCCTAAGAGGCTGGTTGAATAGATTTGATGTATATATCATTAGATATTGGCCTCTGTGACCATTTAAAGAGAATTGCCATAGCATAGGTAAGCGTGGGTGCTGTTAACCGACACGAACATTTATAAAGTGTAACGGAGACATGCCTGTTCCTTATAAGATCGCTTATATTGGCAATAACCATGAATAGCAATGAAGCTAGAAATATTCAATTGCTGTAAATGACATGAGAAATGGCCCTATGTGGCTGGAAATAGGGAACTGCTGTAGTTCAATGGCATGAAAAACTACCTCAGCGCTCGAAAGGTTCAAACATGTGACGACATAAGGCGAACCGGTATAGTAGTAGCCTGCCGCGATAGTTTGAAAACTTTCCAATAGCGCTCAATGAGGACTGGCTGTATAACTAAAAAAAATATGAAAATTGTCCCTTGGAGCAACCAGTGTGTAAAGAATGACACAAGTGTGGTGTCAACTGATCGGCCAGGAGGTAGGCCTATATTGTGAGAAAATGTACTAAAGTATTGTACTTATTGGCACATGTATGTGCTACTATTGTTTTGATGTGCATGAAATGTAGAAACCGTAGAAAATGTTACTTTGAGTGTATTTGTTAATAGCACATGGCCAGATAAGGCAGCATGAACTAATTGTATAGAGATAGAGCAGTGTGCTAATAAAGCTAATGTAAATGATTAGGTTTTATGCTTGTTATGCCAAGTAAGCGTTGATATAAATATATAGTGTAATGCTCTATATATCCTTTTTTTCGCAATACAGAACTTTTATAATTTTTATGTTAAATAAGGTTATTAATTATTCTGATGAAATGCTGCATATAAAGATACAGTGATAAAGTTCAACTTAAGTTTAAAGTTGACATAAAAACACGACAAACTAAGCAAAATATTGTTATATCATTATCTCCCATTATAAATCCATATAACAATCATTATAAATGTTAAAGTAAGCATATAATACAGTCTAAAGATAATAATATCATTCTTCATTTTTGTATATATTTGTTAGATCTATTAGGCTGGTTTCAAAGGTTTAATATTGCGACTGAACAAGATCTTACAAATTTATAACTTTTAAAAGATTAAAACACTTCAGCTTTAAAATAATAATTAAACATTAAAAAAAATCTACGGAAACCAATAAGTGTATTTGTGCAGTCGATTGTGAAAAACTATGCTGACCCTGTAAAAAGTCATAAATATGAACGTCTAGAAATTTTCTGTCATTCACTGGCCGGGGCAGCAATTAGTGACATGTTCAATCTGATAATCAGTTTGCTCCAATGTTTCAGGGCCAAGCAGACAATATTTCATTCACTTAACCCATAGGGGAAAAGCTTGTTAAAGAATATATTATAAAATAAAAATTTAATAAGGTTCATTTTATAGTTATTTCAATGCTTAAGATCATAATTTATTTAACAATTACAATTTGATGTACGAAAAAATAAAACCAGTAGTTTCTCATTTTAAAATGAATTTTATCAACAGATTAAAAGCAAGCACCAAAATCCCATAACATCAACCTGTGAAAGTAGTAGTGATACTAATCTTGTTGTTTGAGTCTATGAAATTTAAATAAATAAAAATAAAAACAGAAAAAAATTTACATATACAAAAAAAATGTACAACTCTAAGGCTCAAATGGATAACCTATAATTTGATACTAAGTGCAGGTGCAGAATTTGTTGTTTAAGGGCCAAGGTCAGTAATCTTTTAGATTTGAATTGTAATGGGTATTTTTGTGTGGTTAAAATCAATGCTCTAAACTTTTAATGAAAACTCTTTAAGTGGTAAATATTACTAAATAACAAAGCAGACATAGGCGTTCCCCTCTGAATAATATATATTAAATTAACGTAACTAGTTCTCTGTGAGATACAGTTTAAATATATTTCTGTTTTGCCTAGAAAAATAAAGCCCCTTGTTAACAACTGTGGGAAATGAAAGAGGTATTTCTAAAGTAGGTAAATAGCTTTATTTAAAAAATCTATCACATGCTTAGTCACATGTGCATTCACAGTGAGATAATACAAGTCACAAGTTCAGGCATATTTGTCGAGCCTGCACACTGGTATCTGATGATGTAACACGCAACGGCCACCAGCCTTTGTGATCTCCCAAACCCCCATAATCGCCCTCCTTTTATCAGTGCTCCACAATTCACACTATATAACCCTGTATATATAACGTCTGATATCTATACCAACAACTGGCCTTATATCATGTCTCTCTGTTGCGTGTAAGCACTCAGCTGTCAAAATGCTTATCAAGTGCATGCAGTAGCTTTGTGCACCTTTCGAGTGTCAGGAAAGACTAATTAACTCCAGTAATCCCAGATAAGTTAAATCTGGCTGAGAATGATGCATGTTTGTTGACTGTAAAGTGTGTTGAAGGGGCATTTACGAAACAGGAAACATATTGTAATATTTGTGGATGTCATTAACCACCCTGTACATATGCAGTTTAATGATTTGAACAACATATGACCATTAAAATTAACAGCTAATTTCTATTCCTAGTAGTACACATTTTAAATTACTGGATTTAAAATGTAAGCAATTAAATCTATTAAAACTGACATGTTGATTTAGGAATCACACCCAATATATTACTGTTAGCTGGTTATAAGCTGTTTCACTCTCTCGCATTAAAGAATTGAATAAATAGGGTGATATTTTATTCATAATTCGACCAACTGCTCTGTTGGTCTCTTTGCAAACTGATACTGTAATCTATTATTACAGCCTACGGTTTAAGGGTATTTACCTTCTTCCTATTAGTATAATATAACTTGCATAACCCAATATAACAACTGATTATGAAAACATTTGATTAAACTTTGAGTTAAATTGTTATTCACGCAAGTTTGCATCCATTTAGGTAAATATAAATCCTGTAATGTATTGTTATGACCTGACTACATAATTCATTTAACCTGTATATGATAATTGTACATTAACAAGATCAGTATAGAATGTCAAAGTTATTCAGACCTGTAAGCTCTAAGCGGTAGTCACTAAAACAAAATCACATTGACTTTTAAGTCAGAATTGTTCATTATTGATATATATTGTGGTATAATTTGTGTGGAATAGATACTGCGGCGTTGTTTTATTTCTTTGCAGGAGAAAGACGTATATGTTCTGCCTCCTGCACACACCAGTATGTTCAGCACAGCTACAAGTTACAACACTTGGGATACAGTGGGTGTTGCCCAGCAGCAGTGCTCCTTACATATATATTTAAAAAAAGAATTAAAGCAATACGATAAATAAAAAACTGCCAATGGACTTAATTGCCACCTTGTGCAAAGTTATAATGAAAGACATTATAAAATGCTACATGCTCAGTAATTTATTAGTAGGACTGTCTTATATTTTGTGCTTTGCTGGCACAGTGCAGCCAATTTGGAGATAAGGTAAAATATTTTGCAAACATTAATGTTTTACTGATGCATGAACTGCCATTCTATGTTGTTATCATTCCATTACTAACTGATGTATTTATTTGAATAAACTTACCAATTTACAAAATTATGGGAGGGGGAACAGATTAAGATATTACAGTCATATAAAATAAATACTGCCAGCTCTGTCATGTCCAAGCACATTTAATTACAAGCTCATAGTTTTCCTGGAATCACTGTCCCCAGGTTTTTTTTACTTTGAGGCTGTCATGTGCGTCTGTTCAAAATTGCTTTTGCCTATATACGGCCACGATGTCTTCTTTTTTTAACCAAAAAAATTTCGTTTCAAATAAGGGGGGGGGGGAAGGTGTAAGACATCAGGCCTACTACCCGTCAGCTATCAGTATTTGGACTCGCCCATTAATGCCACCCCTATTGTCCCGGCCTCCTCAATCTTCTGCGTGCATTTGAATGATGCAGACGTGGGCCATTTTGTTAACCTCGCTCGGTGGGAGCTCTTACAGGATTTTTAGCTCAGCTGACTGTAAGTCATCTGAGCTATAGTCGTGGTCCTTTGTCCGTCGTCCGTCCGTCCGTCCGTCCGTTAACAGGGCACGTTTTAAAACCGTTGGACCTACGAATCCAAAATTCTGCATACCATTAGATGTCCCCAAAATCTCCTAGCATACCGAAAATTGGGTCATTAGAACTTCGTTCCTTCGAGATATTAAGGAAAAACCTCCGTTTTCCATAAAAAAAGCAATTGTTACACTTCAAGTCTGCCTAATATCAAAACCACTGATCAGTTTTTGATCATATTTAGTATTCATATTCTTCCATATATTTTCTGTGCACATACCAAAAATTAGGTCAGTATTGGGTATTATTTTGAAGTTATAGGCTCAAATATAATGAAATTTTTTAAAAATTAGGAAATATATTTGCTCACTTAACATGAGAATTGCTGAAGCTGAAGACTTTTTTTCAGGAATATAACTTTATTTAATCAAGATTAAATTGTTTACCCAAAATAAGATCTGAATTTTGCAAATTTTTCAAGTTATTAGCATAAATAAAAAATTAATACCTTAAATTTTGTCCAACTTTGGCAGTGGCACGTTTTTTCCCTGTAAGCACTGTTGATTTAATTTTCACAGCATATATACATAAGGATTTAATCTTTTAAAATCTGAAATTTCAAAGAAATTGTTTGAAAAGAGTAGCTTTTATTCAAGTTTTCATACACCATGTCAAGTGTTTTTTATATCTGGCCCACCTAGTAGTACAGCCTTCACTTGCATTATGTAACCCACCCAGGCAGCTTGCCTTGAACCAGCTTGGCCACTACTAGCAGGCTTCTCCTCTGCCCTGCACTCAACCCCCCCCCCCCCCCCAGCTGGTGCATAAACTAGATTTATAAATTTATAACACTTGTAAATAAAAAAAATGAATCAAATAAAAACTATTAATGAAAAAAGTGGATATGCTAAAAAAATAGGCTTGTATATAAACTTTAATGCATTATTCCTTTGAAAGTGAAATGAAGGTATTAGTCCATTCTGTCCACTTGCCTGTCCATCTGTAAATTTTTCATATGCATCACAGTATCTCAAAACTTTTACTATTTTTCTTCATGACAGTCTTGTCAGAGTATTAGTTTGCAATCATATATTGAGAACTTTACTATAACCAAGTAGGAGGACCCTTTCCTCTTAGCTTCTCATATGCTTATATAAATATAAAACATTACAATAGAATATTTTTCATATTTTGCATTTGCAAAAATTTCAAACTTTTGTCATGACCCATGGGTCCTTTGTTTATATTCTGGATTCTCCACATCATTGTTTGGCTAAAACTGAATAAATACCAGACATGGTGCAAATACTTTGCAAATGTATATGAATATGAATATGAATATGTACTCCATTATAAAATTTCTTGCATAAGAATGGGAATTCAGGTAAAAATGAAAGTATTTGAATACCAATGCAAATACTTTCAAAATGTATTCATGAATGCATATATTCTATAATATTATTTTAATAATTAGTTCAGTTATATTTTATTAAAAAAAATCATATGATTCTCTTATTATTTTTAATAAATATTATATTGGCACAACATTTTTTATTAAATTTTAATAAATAGTTGAACTCTTTTATTTTATGTGTTGCTTATAAGTTATATGGCCAGGTCAAAATCTGTGTGACAATAGCACTCCATTTGTTAATAAAATAAATGAAATCAATCCTCTTCCCTGTCTCCAAAAATACTATCAAAATCATACATAAGCTAAACACCAACAACTCATAATAAAGCTTATATTTATTACCACACAAAACCAGCATATGCCTCTTTCCCAAATCATATTTTTTATCATATATAACAGCTGAGCGCCGTGACCCATGGGTCCCTTGTTAAAGATCTGGCGTTTCCTGACCCACCAGCATCAAAGACTTTTGAAGAGTTAGTGATACTGTTGAGAGGACATTTCAAACCGGCACATCTTAAGGTGGCTGAACGATACAGGTTTCATTCAGCAACGCAACGACCAGGTCAGTCCATTTCCGATTTTGTCAGGGAGCTAAAAAAGTTAGCCAGTACGTGCGAGTTTTCCAATGACCAATTGAACGATAGTCTTTGAGACCGTTTTATATGCATTATACGTTCAGAGAAAGTAAAGAGAAATCTCTTGGCTAGGAATTATACATTCCAGGAAGCTGTGGACGAAACGGCACAGAAAGATGTGAGAGACATTGCTACATCTAGTGGTGGTCCTTGTGACACTTCTGTCAATAAAATCAGACATACCCCACGTCGGCCACAAGGCAAGGACCAGGCCCAACACAGAATAAGAGCCGCTGTGATAGATGTGGCCTGCATAATCACACCCGTGAGAACTGCAGAGACAAAAACGCTGAGTGTTATCGCTCTCACAGGACTGGGTATGTACAACCAGAAAGCAAACCAAATCGTAACCAGCGTTCTTTAAGACGGCGTACGGTTTAGTATGCGGCGGAGGACTCTGATTCTCAGCCTGAGGAGAGGGATGAGATCTTAAATGGCTCAGTGTTTACCCTCACAGTCATAAGTGCTATTGAGTCAGACCAGCCTGGTATACTGGCACAAGCTGTTAAAATCCCAGGAATGAGGATACAAATTTTAAGATGGAGGTAGATACAGGGTCGGCAGTATCACTTATGAATTACTCAGACTACGAACACTATTTTAAATATTTGGTTCTCCGTCCGGTAGAGAGATCGTTCCATGCTTATGCAGGTACTCCACTAGATATTGCTGGACAAACCCTGGTGGACATTGATTCTGGTAACCAGAAGGAAACATTACCACTGATGATTGTACGGGCAAGCAAGTACGCTCCATCTCTCATGGTAAGCAAGGATCCAGTTGGACTGGAAAAATCTATTTCCCAGATTTGTGCCCCTAAGGTCAGTTTGCAGAAGCAGATTCGAATAGCTTGAATCCAGACACTAAAGCGGCCCAGTTGAAAGAACATTACGCAGATATTTTCAAACCAGAGTTAGGTAAGGTCAAAGGAGCAAAAGCCTCATTATACTTGAAGAGCAACGCTACTGCTGTTTTCCGCAGAACGCGTCCAGTATCATTCGCTCTCCGCCAAGTAGTTGAAGTGGAATTGCAACGGATGGAAAGAGAAGGAATCATCAAACCAGTCGACTTTGGAGATTGGGCTACACCTTTAGTCTGCGTCTCAAAAACAGATGGATCGATTTGCCTCTGTGGCGATTATGAAGACATGGACAATTCTGACAGAATACTTCCCCATTCCCACACAGGAGGAGCTCAGAGGCAGAGTAGTTCCATGGACTTAGTTTACAAAGATTGATCTCCATTGTGTATATCAGCAATTGTTGTTTGATGAGGAGTCGCAAAATCTGTGTACGATTAACACCCATAAAGGCCTTCTCCAGTATAAGCAATTGCCATTTGGGATCTCTTCAAGGCCAGCCTTTTAGCAGAGGTGTATTGATCAAGTACTTTCTGGAGTTATGGGAGTATGTGTGATCATGGACGATGTTTTAGTAGGAGGTTTCAAGGATAACGAGCATTTAGAGCATTTGAGAACAGTGTTTGAGCATTTCCACAAATCCTGCCTGTCGAGTTGTCGGTAGATGCATCGCCATATGGACTAGGGGCTGTAATACAGCATGTGTTCCCTAATAAAACCCGTCATCCCATTACATACGCATCGCGAACTTTGAATAGCCATGAGAAAGGCTAAGGTCAGATTGACAAAGAGGGATTGGCCATTATGTTTGGTTTGAAGCAGTTCCATAATTATTTGTATGAAAACGTCAAAAGGATGCAAGCTTTTTATGCAGCAACGCCTGGCAAACTTTCTTCTTCTGTACCGTACAATGAAACATGCCACTACCGGCTCAATCCTGTCTGCTCTCTTTTTGGGCCGAGAATTGCGTACCCGTCTATCTCTTCTTTAGATGCGCAAGCCAGTAGAAGGTCCAACATGATATACATGCGCGGAAACCAAGTTCAATGTTGACAACCAAGTATACGTCCACAATTTAAAAAAAAAAGTCAAAAGTGGTTTGAGTGGGTTGTTACACAGATACGAGGGCCATTGTCATAGCGTGTCCAAATGTCTGAATTATCCAGAGACATGTGGACCATTTGCGGGAACGGCATAGTGTTACTGATAGTGATGGTCAGCTAAACCAGGAGGGGGAGGAGTTCCTAGAGCCGGAGGAGCCTCCTCCAAAACTTGTCGGAGATGACAACGTCCTTGGGTCAGCAGAAACAACACTGATGCCACCCATGGAAAGTGAGCTGAGTAGCGCTGACACTGATGATGCTCATCCGGAGGTTAGTGTGGTTCCAGTTACAGTGCAGCATACTTCATCACTCCAGAGATCGTAACGAAACCGTAAGGCACTAGATCGCTTAAAATTGTGTATGTCAGTTATTTGTGTTATTTTTAACAAAGTTCGTTAGTACAGTTTAATGTGTCTCGTGTATGCCGCAGACTGTTTAACCCTTAATTGCATAATGTGTGTTTTTTTGTCGCAGATGACAACGTCTTTGGGTCAGCAGAAACAACACTGATGCCACCCATGGAAAGTGAGCTGAGTAGCGCTGACACTGATGATGCTCATCCGGAGGTTAGTGTGGCTCCAGTTACAGTGCAGCATACTTCATCACTCCAGAGATCGTAACGAAACCGTAGGGCACTAGATCGCTTAAAATTGTGTATGTCAGTTATTTGTGTTATTTTTAACAAAGTTCGTTAGTACAGCTTAATGTGTCTCGTGTATGCCGCAGACTGTTTAACCCTTAATCGCATAATGTGTGTTTTTTTTTTCTGATGTGGGGGAGATGTGGTGTATATCGGACTCTGTGACTACCGGATAGTTGGTTATCAAGTTGTCCCTATGTACTAGTACCGGTTACAGAATGTATTGTCGAGATGGCATGGGGCTGACGGCTGATTCTGGACGCCATCTTGTTTTGTCTGTTGGCATAACGCACGTGTTCTGCTCTATTAATGGTTACTACGTTGTATAAGACACCACACTAGTCTTTCGGCAGTAGTTTTCTTGAGCTCTGCAGAGTGGCGTTATGTCAATTGTGAAGCTCTCATTGGACTCATTGGCAGCTTGTTATTCTCTGACAGTTCTGCCAAATTGACCAATTTTAGGGAGTCCCCTGCATCAAATTTATTGATGAACGCCTCACAGAGGGCTGTTTTATCATGTTTTACTGTGTCAGACAAGTCCCGATACCAAAATGTAAAGTATTCCGACAATAGAAGTGCATACAAGCTCAAAATCTCTGTTTCTGCCAGATCTTTGTATACACAGAACTGTGCAAATGTGCAAATCTAGTGAGCCACATTTGGGCATCTTGACCCTCTCCTTTAAATTGTTCCATAGTTATTGCCGACTGAAGGTAGATGCTCCTGATAGTTTTTGCTAAATGTTCATGGTTACTGGTCAGAGCATGTAAATGTTGACTTAGAATTTTTACCTTGTTGGCCATCTCAGGAGACCTATGTTGTCCTTTAGAAGTCAGGTTCTCCACCACTTATGACCGTTGTTGGTGATATTAAGCTGGTCAAGTAAACGCCGGGACCGCTCCTTCCAGAGGCTACAACTAGTCTTGATCTAACTTACTTTATTCTTGACTGCACAGTTCTGAGATATGCATATTAATGCATATTAAATATTTACTGTAAACCAATGAATGGCCTCATTGCTGTTCGTATGCTTTAATTGGAAACTGGGTGTACCCGGAACCACTTGGGATGCTGCCTCCTGATGACAATTTTTGGTTTGGTGACCACTGTCCTCAGACCTGGGTCCCCCCTGTTAAGTCAGCCTGGGGTCAATTGCTGGTAACCAAGCATCCCAGTGCCTGCCACACCCATATTTCTACAGTATAAGAAAATTACTAGTTTCTATTTTTAGCGAACCTGTGAGCTTATGCGATGGCGCAGCGTCGTCCGTCCATCGTCAGCCGTCCGCCGTCCAGGGCTGGCTTTCCGCCGTCCATGGCTGTAAGTCAGAAACCGTTAGAGCTAGCAGCTCCAAATTACATGTAAGAATTAGTCACATGTGAAACTTGGTGCCCTGGAGCTTATTATTGGGTATCTGCATTAATTTAGATTTTAATAGAGAAAAAGCTTAAAAACTTTTAAAAATCTTCTTCTCTGAAACTGTCCAGCCAAATTGTCCAATATTTCACAGAAATGATCCCTGGAACAATCTCTCTCAAATTTGTTCGAATGGTTCCAGTTCGGAGATTTTTGGCCGAGTTACAGGAGGTTGAACTTAGTCATCTGTCCAAAAAAGCACACTTTAATTAAAATTAAAGAAACGGCTAGAGCTATAATCACCAAATTTTATACCAATGTTTGTCACATGTCATATCTGATTTTGAGGTATTGGTGGCGCCACCTACATTGATGTATTTTTTACAAGCGAAATGTAATTTTAAACTCTTCTAGCTTATACACTGATTTATGATGAAACTGTTAAGCTGCTTGGTTTAAACTTTACAAGAATTATTTTATGGTAGGGTTCTGCCAGTTTTATAAGAATAAATTGGGTAAATACAGTTTTAAAAAAACATTGTAGACAATTGAAAAAGGCTTTCTGTATTTGAAAACATATTTGACAACATGCTGACTTTCAGCAGCCAAGTCAAGAGGTCACTCAGTACAAACAGGTGGGGTCCAGACATCACCATGGCAACTGACCTGGCTCTGGGGGGTGTCTAGACAATGTGTCTAGACGTCTAGACACAGCGTCTAGACGTCTAGACACAATGTTTAGATGCAGAATTCCAAGATTATTGGAACTATATCTTTCAACTATTTTAAAAAACTTGGTTTGCATTTTAAGCGAATTGGGTTTATCATCAGGTCACATGTGAACTGCTGTGCACTCATTTTTGGTTGACCTCTGACCTTTCTTCGCTGCCCAGCGTCCATTTGTGTGTCTGTTTCCACACATAAACCCGCATATCTCGGAAACCGTTTGACCGGTCAGGCTAAAAATTTTGCACAAATGTAGCCCTTTGATAGCTTTATAACATACACTAAAAATGGTGGTGCCACCTGCAACCATTTTTGCACAGCGTCCATCTGTTCATCTGCCTTGGGATAATAACACTCATATCTCAGCAGTGGTTTGACTTATCCTCCTGAAATTTTTCATGTATATACATCCTGGACAGCCTTCTTGATTTATGACAGGTGGCGCCACCTACATTCACATTTACTCTGCAGACATCCAAGCTCATATCTCGTGAAACATTTGACCGATTTCTCCAAAATTTTGCATGTGTATAGATCTCACATAGCTCTTCATCGTAGGCAAAACTGGTGGCGCCACCTGCAACCACTTATGCACAGCGTCCATCTGTTCATCTGCCTTGGGATCAAATCACTCATATCTCAGCAGTGGTTTGACTTATCCACCTGAAATTTTGCAGGTATATACATCCTGGACAGCCTTCTTGATTTATGACAGGTGGCGCCACCTACATTCACATTTACTCTGCAGACATCCAAGCTCATATCTCGGGAACCATTTGACCAATTTGGTCAAATTTTTGCATGTGTATAGATCTCACATAGCTCTTTATCATAGGCAAAACTGGTGGCGCCACCTGCAACCATTTTTGCACAGCGTCCATATGTTCATCTGCCTTGGAATAAAACACTCATATCTCAGCAGTGGTTTGACTTTTCCACCTGAAATTTTGCAGGTTTATACATCCTCGACAGCCTTCTTGATTTTATGACAGGTGGCGCCACCTACATTCACGTTTACTCTGCAGACATCCAAGCTCATATCTCGGGAACCGTTTGACCGATTGGATCAAAATTTTGCTTGTGTATAGATCTCACATAGCTCTTCATCATAAGCAAAACTGGTGGCGCCACCTGCAACCACTTATGAACACCGTCCATCTGTTCATCTGCCTTGGGATAAAATCACTCATATCTCAGCAGTGGTTTGACTTATCCCCCTGAAATTTTGCAGGTTTATACATTCTGGACAATTTTCTCGATTTTATGATAGGTGGCTCCACCTACATTCACGTTAACGCTGCAGACATCCATGCTAATATGCAACACACCTCACTCTATTCCCCTTGCCACTTAATACATGCCTCACGTCACCCGTCCCACTCTGATTTCTGCGGATAAACATAGTCGCTTGTTGACTACCCATATTCTAGTTTTAAAATGTCATGGTCTGAAACTTGCAGGTCCGAAATGTCCATTTTGCTGAAATCATAATGACTAAAGTATATATGCATGACTAAAAAGGATCAATATTAAATTTTAAAAATAAACCTTCACTCATACTCCCAAACTTTGCACAGGTTCGCATTAGCCTGTAGGCCTTGTTTTATTTAACAAACTGCATTACTGACTTTATTTGTTAATTTTAATATTTTTACATTCACTATTACAGAAAAATATCTTATACATTTACATTTACTCTAAATAGGAAATTTTTGCATGGTCATAAATATAACGTATGCCACACGCATTTCATGCACAGTTGAACCCGCGAATTAAGACCATCTTCGGGACAAATGGAAATAGTCTTAATATCGAGGTGGTCCTATTCCTTAACATACAATGTACATGATGTATAATGGGTAAATAATGGGAGTTATTTACAATTCAACCAGACTTTAATTTAATTCATGGATTTGAATAAAAAGCAAAACTTGTGCAAAATATTTAATTGTTCACTATAAATTATTTGAACACCGCCTGACAGCAATCAGACAGTGTCTGACAATTGATTTGCCTGAGTTGCAGACTCCGTGGATTATATAGCTGAGTGAGACCAACTCAGCAGGGAAACGAGTACAAATTGAGCAGTTCTTGGATCACCTAACCCACTGGATGGACCAATAGATTTTATGATTAATTTATAGATTTACTGATATAGATATACATGCTGTGGCAGTTAAATTGTGTTACTCAGTTGTTATATTAAACTTTAATTGCGTTGACCTGGCCCAGGAAAACCCCTCCCAATTTGTGATGCACGAGTTATCGATCAGCCAGAATACGGTCCTGTTCCCCCGGTAAAGCGTTTATCGGCTTGGGAAGTGGGTAAAAACGGTACAGCCTCTTCTACAGGTTTAATCTCCCGGTACTGTCTAGATTCGCAAACATTTTAACACCTGACAAGTTACTAATTATTGCTTCATTGTGGTTAAGAGCGTAGCCAACCCATTCTTAAGTATTTGACTGGCAGGGAATTTTTGGCATTCTTCCGGGAAGATAGGCATTTCTGGACCTTTCCCATGGAAGTTTAGGAAATTTCCGGGAAGATTCTGGGAGGATGAGGAAGTTCGGGAAGACACTTTTGACATTTTCCACAAACTTTTATTAAACATATATACTCATGTTTAATAGACAGTCACCGAATAATGTATTACAATAATTCATTAGTCATACATTTATATTCATTATTTACACACTCAATTAAACCTAAACCTCATAGGCTTTAATAAACAAATAATAAAACTGACAGCTTGAGAACAGTAACACTGACACTATGCTTCACTTATCAAGACTGAAACACAACATTTTTTTTAACATTTCCCTCAGTGTTTTGGGATCATGCCTTAAACGTCTACTCCAAAAATGTCCAATGTTATTCTTTTTATTAATTTAGTGGCTGTGCCCCCAAATGTCTGTAAATGGTCTAATAGTAATAGGGAGATAATCATACGTTCAACACAAAGTCTACACTGCAACTTCATGGTATATATGATAAACATATTAGCAAAATTATTTCACTAAAAATTGAACATATTTTGAGAAAAGCTTTTTGCCAGTTACAAGTCAACATATAACTTTTGCGCATAACAAAATTGTGTCACATTGCTAGTTAACAGTTGTATTGAAATGATCAGTTACTGCCAGAGAAAAAAAATTAACCTAACTACTCAACAACCTTAAACTTTGAAAATGTATCGTAGCTGAATGGACTCCTAAATGTTCACAATAGTGAATTATAACAAATCTTTGTCAAAGAATTGTGAATAACTTTGATCCTTAACTTTGACATTTAAAAAAATAACTAGGTATAATTGATTAGTAATAGGCATATAAATTAATTGTCGGATCCCAGTCATTTCTGTAATAGACATTTTGGAAAATAAAGTGTTGACATTTCGGGGTAGACTTTTGGGAAGTGTTATATTATAGACAGAGTAGTTCTGCTAATCTTTTCTATGATCTATGCATCTTCTTAAAAACAATCTAATTTGAAGTATTTATTTTATGTGTAATACCCAGTTTAAGGCTAGCTCTACTAAACAAAACATACAAAGAGTGACTTGTTACAACCAACCAGGTATACATAATATTCAGAGCTCTGTACTTATATATGATTCTAATGCAACATGGACAAGATATCCCAGATTTTGTGATTTACAGCGTGTACATTGAGAACATAGGGGTTAGCTTTATCTACGTCTCATCTCCAGGTCTACATCTGGGGGTTACAGCATTCAGTATATGACTGGTGCTGTGCTATAGGGATTATTATCTTATCTCACAAGCATTCTGTATTTGACTGGTGCTTGGATATTTTCTTTGTAACTAATAACTATATCGTTTGCATTTAGGGTTTAAAACCGACTAGGGTTTAAAAATTTCCGAATTTGACAAATGCTTTAGTATTTATATTGGAAATAGGTGTCTTTATCAGCTTAAGGTTTTTTTCTAGTACTTATACGTCATATATATGTCATTATTAGCTCGGGGTTTTAAGCATTTAGATTTGCCTGGTGCCATAGGTATTGGTATTAGTTTACTGTTTTTACTTGTCTTATTACTGTGATGTTTGTGTCTGATGATTTGTATTTGCTAGTATCGTAGTATATTAGATATCATTTATTTTGTCATAATAAATGACAATTTTTCTACCAATTCCAGCTCAGTTGGTCTTGGGGTGCCCAGCACAAATGTGTTCTTTTTTTCAACGTCTTTTCGAATGTAAGTTACTGTCGAATTTACAATTAAAAAGAAAAAAGTCCTATTTCAAGGACATTGGTCACTGTAAACTTTGTTGCAAATGGAAGCGAGGTGACTCGTTATTGTATGCCCTATTTGCTTTCATTTATAATCGCACATATATCGTACATGCTGTACATATGTTGTACATGAATTTGTTTACATACCACCTGTTGCATCCGACTCAAAGAGAAAATAGTCTACAGTTGGCATTTTTTTTTCTTGGATAAGTTAAATCTATTTTGTAATACCTTTATGTGATGTGTTTAAGTTGTATCCTTCGACAAAAGATATGCATGTTGTTCAACAAACATAATCACTGAAATAAAGATTTTAACGGGCGTATTCATATTGTGTTGGTCATACTTCTGTTGTATGGTGCGTTTATGTTTCTACAATATTGAAGGCTTCATGAATAACTCCATATATTGCTGAAAGCTTCCATATTTGGTGCAAATATACAACACGCTAATGGACTTATCATATCTTTGAAACAAGGCCTACAGGCCTAATGCGAACCTGTGCATTGGGAAATACACCAGGTATAATGCTTCAATGCTGGACCATTACTTTTCATGTATATGAACAATGCAAGTACTAAACATTTTGAATAAGAAACAATTACACAAACATCACTGCTGAAATTCTGGCATGGGTGCACACAACACAAAAATGATTGTAGCTGGCACCACCAGTCTTATATACAACGAAGCTATCAGAGATATATACATATGCCCAATTTTAGACTGATATATCAAACCCCTCCTGATAAAAACTCAGGGACACACACTGTGCAAAAGTCACTGTAGGTGGCAACACCTGTCTTGTGAGCGAGAAAGCCATCAAACACATAGACAGGTCAAAATATTAGGCCTATACATCAAACCTACCTTGAGTCTGATGCATGGGGCTGATCAGACTTAGGTGAGAAAGGCAATTGCCCCGAGTCAACTTTGACAAATTGCTTGCTCAGGCTACTGCACTGAGTGAACTCATGACCCGCACCTGGCTAGACTGAGTGAACTTTTGACCTGTACCTGACTGCACTGAATGAACTCTTGACCTGTTGCATAATCTGACACAGTTGGCAGTCTGCTAAAGCTATAAATAGATCCAGACTGAACTTTGGTGCCACATCTGACAGAGTGAGCAGTCTGCCAATGCTATAAACAGAATGCAGCTACTGCACTGAGTGAACTCCTGAACTATACCTGGCTGCACTGAGTGAACTCTTGACTTGTTGCCTAATCTGATACAGTTGGCAGTCTGCAAAGCTATAAATAGATCCAGACTGACCTTTGGCCTGTGGCTAAATCTAAAATTTTAGCCATACCATTGCATAAGCTCACAGATTGGCTCCACGTGCAGCCCTGAGGGGCATAACACACATGAGGTGATCACATGATACTCATGAGGTGATCACATGCTACCTATGAGGTGAGCACATGGTGCCCATGAGGTGTTCACATGTCACCCATGGGGTGATCACATGCCTTGTGCTTGGCTGCACTGATTGGACTCTTGACCTATATCTGGCTGCACTGAATGAACTCTTGATCTGTTGCCAATTCTGAAACAGTTGGCAGTTTCTCAACCTATTTAAAGATACAGACACAATCTTGGCCTGTTGGTATATCTGTTTACACATACTGAAAGACTTTGGCTAAAATGCTTTTTTCTCAAGCTGACATATTTATAAACTTTTTATCAAAATATCTAGACAAATAAAAGATGCAGTACTTTCATTGTTAAAGGTCCAATAGTTCTGCCAAAAATCATCAAAGTAAACTTGAACAAAGGCCACCTAAGAATATTTTTTTGTGCAATGTTACAGAAGGTATAATTGAAACAATAATTTTGTAGAAGAACACTATTGCAGTCCTCAGTTTGAAAAAGACATAATAATGGCCATAAGACCAACTTAAGCTTTTCACAACTCAACCAAAAATCAACAAACTAAATTTATTCTGATATGATTGAAAAGACCATGTCCTAGGATAATTCTTTTGAAAAATTTAACAATTCAACTTGACAGTTTCATCATTAACATTTTAAGCTGAAAGAGGCTAAAATTATGAGTTTTTCTGCCCATAAAAAAACAAGTCAATGTAGATGGCACCACGAAATCTGCACCTCCAAAATGAGTCATGTGACCAACATTTGCACAATACTTGGTAATGCTAGCTTCTGTCATTTCTGAGATTACTATGTCAGTAATCTTACTCGGCCAAATGACTAAGTTCAAATTCTTGTAACTCCGCTAAAATTCATCAAATGCAAACCATTTGAACAAACTTGAGAGGGCTTGCCCCTGGGATCATTTCTGTAAAATATTGAACAATTTGGCTTGACCATTTCATCGGTGAAGATTTTTAAAGGTTTTTCAGGTTTTTTTCTATAAAATCTAAGAAAATGCAGAGTTTTTCAGATGTCTAATTTTTTTGCATTAAATTTCATGATGCTAGCTCCAGTCGTTTTCGAATAGTATGGGTTAATGTACAGACGATGGACTACGGACGCCGCCACACCATCGAATTAGCTCATAGGTTCATTAAATATTCTAAGAGATGCATATTGAATGCAAAATTATAAAACAGATACATCTCACTGATGGCAAAATCTTGAATTAAGTTGAGTATGGATACCAACTATTTATAATCCATGTATAGCCGTCTTTATATACCCACAGAGAGCTGTATACCTGTGATTGTTAACACTGCCTGGCATGAAGAATATCTCAAATCATAAATCTACATGTTTTAAAAGCTTAATCTAAATGTCTAGAGGCATGATGTAACGGATGCTGATAAACTGGTGCCAGGCTAGATGAATCTACTTTACACAGCTAACATATATGGTAAAATGACTCAAATCAATCTTTATAATTCAGCCAACATTCATTCTTTGGAACCATGAAAAACAATTATTATAAGAATCATTCAAGGGATTATTCTTGTATAATATGAAACAAACTGGCCTCAGTGGCATCAGTCAACAAGTGACCCGTGGGTCATGATGCTCAGCTGACTAACATGCTGATAATATGTTAGTCCATGAGGTAGGAGGGGTCACCGTGCCCCCCCCCCCTGGGATTTTATGACATAGGTATTTTTAGATCCCTAAGTATGTCCAATTAATGAATTAAGATGTTAACATTCTTTATTTTGGGATACAATACCCTTTTAGGCCATTTAAAGACAACCGCGTCTTTACGCACGGCACCCTCGGACAGGTTGCCTTGATAAAGGGGCTTAATATTTGATATATTTACTTCAAATAAACTGCATTGTGTTCACAAATAGTAGTATAAAGTCACCAATAACAATAATCATATGAATTTACTATGTTTTGTTTTTGATTAAGCAATTAATAACTATACATATAAAATATCCAAAAAGAACATTGAATTTAACAGTTTTTTCTTCAATTTTTCACAACAGTAGTTTATTTTCGCGATGATGTTGCATTTCTAAAATTCTAGTGCATAAATACATTAGTACCTGACATTCTCACAAATTCTGTTGATAAAATTATAAATATTTGACCATTTACACCTGCAATGAATGACTCATTGTTAATTTCATTTTATGGTTTCTCTTGTATAAAAGACAGATGTGTTGTCCCATGTTCCTCTCAAGATGCATTGATTTTCACTGTGATGCTTCATTGATATTATGAATTGTTATTTGTCTTAACCTGAAGGTGTTTCTTAGTTTTAAAAATAGTGGAAACCCTTTCTTGAGCCATTTTTACATATAATAATTATACAAAATAATCATATTTAGGCCATAATATAAGAAGGGTCACTGTGCACCCCTTCTGGAATTTTATGTGTAGGTATTTTTAAATTAACAAAATATCAAATTAATGAATTATGATGTTAAATTGATTATTTTAGAATACACAACTTTTTTTATGGAACTGCGAGAGAGACAACCGCGTCATTACACACAACAACCGCGGACAGGTAGCCTTGATTAGGAAGTAGTTATTTAAATGCTTATAGCCTGCTTAATATTTGACATATTTACTTCAAATATCTGTATTGTATTTGCAAACGATCGGATAAAGTCACTGATAGATATAATCATATATATGTATTACATGGTTTTGGTGATTTTGGAAGCAATAAATTATGATATTAATAAAACATCCTGAAGAAATTTCACTTTATTATTTTTTAAAGTTATTCAAACTTTTCGCTGTTGGTGATTTTACAAAATTATGTTGACATTTCTGAAGTTCTAGTTTATGAATATGTTAGCTCTTTTTAAATACTGAAAACATTTCTTTTTAAATAAAGTTATTTAGGCATTAATGAATGATATAGTATTAATTCTTTTTTGATCACCCTTTATATAACATGTATACGAGTTGTTCGGTGTTCCTCTCTCGATGTACCTCACCGTGACGCTTCCCTAGCTAATACCATAAATAGTCATTGTTTTGAAACTAAGGGTATAAACACTAGTAAACTCCAGATCATTTTGATTATATGTGTATAAGGATATTAAACTTTCTCCAAGTATAAGCAGTAACCCGTGTAATGTTAACCCTTCCAAAATGTTGTGAGGTTTTTGTCCTCATGACCTTATCTGTCCTTTATAACCAGGTAATTCAATTCCTGAAGGTTTCCTGAAAAGTCTAGGCCCAGTGCACCAGGCCTGAAAGTAAGTAATAAGGAAACTGACCACCACAATTTTTAGGCAAGTTTCAAATAACATGCATACCTCGGCCATTAACAAGGATCACCAATAATGGATCCTGGTCAATATTTGATTTGTGGTCCGTTAAACAAGGCACTATATTAATTTTAGATGAGAGTAATGGTTTACGTTTCACCAACTGGAAGATTGCATCACAGGTGAGATCAGATTACCAGAACATAAGCGGCTAATATAAGTCACAACTGTGCATGCGAGTGGGATAAACTTTCTCCATATTCAGAAATTTGCACTTTCCTCTTAGTACTATTGACTGACGATGGTCTCTTTCCTTCCTAGGACAAAAATATTATCTCTTAATACCGAATATTCTTCAAACAAAATCATTTTATGTCGATCATGGTTAATATTTCTGGCGGGCATCAAATAAAGACATTTACTCGGCTTGTCACGATGAAGAGGGTGAATTACCACTTGTGAACAAACGTCATTCAAGTAAAATATGGTGATTCTCTAATGTTAAATACATTTAATATAACTAGGAAGCAGATTCTCAACTATATCTCCTGACAGTCGAATGGAATGCTTTAAAAATGTTAGGTTTTTAACTTCCTGTTTGTAAATTTGGCCTTGATTGATTGAGCATTGAATTTTAGATTTGGAGTTCCATGACCTGGACCTCTCCCAGAGAAATAAGGAGTAGTTGAATTTTTATCATTCCAGAGTAAGGACTGAAATCTAACTGATTCTTCATAAAAACACGTATTTTGAGGACTGGTATAGAAAGGCGGGTGTACATGATTAATTGAGCAAAATGAATTTGTGTCATGCTCATGCTTATTTGTACTTTTAAGGATAAGGATATTTTACCAAATTGTTAGCAGGAATTTTAATCTCGCTACATGAGTCCAATGAGAACTCCGCTAATCATGTTGAATAGTTCTGAGGTTATATAATCTGTCTTGAATAAAAACGCGAATGACTGATTTTTCCTAATCTATCTTCTAAAGGCTATAAAATGTCCAAATAAGCATTGAAAATGCAGAATGCCTCATCATAAATAACGAATTATTGAAGACTAAAATGCATAGGAGCTAGAGGAGGAATCCTCTCGAATTTTCATGGGGAAATATATAAAACCCATTTCTTTTGAAAAGGTGTCATAAACAGGTGAAATCAAATGCCAATTTTATATGTCTACTACATCATTTAACAGAAGCTGAGTTGTACCGAAATAAAATAAAATATATAAAACAAAAATATATACTACACTTGGATGCAGACATCAGAAATTGTATATTTAGTGGTAATCACAATGGTATCTGTGCCCTTATACTGTGTCCGGTATAAGGGCACAGGCTTTGTCCATTTCTGTTTAGAACCCATAGCTTCTCTCTGTTTACTCCGTCAGTTATCGTAATTTTTACTATCAGAAATCATACGTATGTTTTATTTTTGATCGAAAAGAACGGATATGATCCCCTCCCAGTATGGTACTGTCACTGTGAAACCTCCGCTCCTCTACTTTCTCGCTGCTGTTGAAACCTATTCCTGTACCATGTCCTTCCATTACTTACAATCGCATTGAAAAGAAATCATAAAGTGTTTACTCTAATCCATCAATATACATTTAGATTACAATCTATGATTTGTTTACAGTTTTAACTATCAAGTACGTTTCCTTGCAAAAAAATCTAAAAGCGACATGGTAAGGCATTTAAATATATAACAAGGCAACTTATGACTCAGTCATATTATAATTGTAACAAAAATATGAAAAACAAATCAATAAATACATAAAAAAAATCAAGCAATCCCAAATATTGTTATTAAGCTGTATACGCATTAATTACTAATTTTGTATAATAATTGAAACAGTTGCACATGCCTTCCGGTTCTTTCTCCTTTTGACATGACTTTAAACCTTGTGTTGATATTGTGGTGCAAGACGTTACTTGTACTGTATACAGGTCTAATGCACTAAGCTTTACAGTAAGTAATTTTTTCATATTTGGTTTTCCATTTTTTTGGACAAATTCATCTCAATATTTCAGATGGATCAGCATAACGGATTGATTTTCTATCTATTAGAAATTTCACATAATTATTATTTGTGATTATTATGTGTTCATATTTTGTTCCAGAGAGGGCTCTTATTGTTATTATTAAAGCTAATAAACACCTTCAGATTAAGGAAAATATCTACTTAGAGTATAAGGGAAGCATCACAATGAAAATCAAGTACATCATCTTATATACAAGGGATACCATAAAATAGAATTAACAATGGGTCATTCATTGCAGGTGTATATGGTCAAATATTCATAATTTTATCAAAAGTATCTGTAAAGTGTCAAGAACTAATGTATTTATGCGCTAGAATATAAGACGTGTCAACATCATCGCAAACAAAGCTATTGTTTGGTAAAAAAAAATAAAGAAAACCCTGTTAAATTCAATATTCATTCACGATTTTTGAATAATATCGTTATTAATTCCTTAATCAACAAATTTATATATAAAACACTGATCAAATTATTTTCATCAGTGAATTTTCCAGGTCACTGCAGATACAATGCACTTTACTCGAAGTAAATATGTCAAATATTAAGCGAGCTATAATCCTATATATATAGATACCCCTACCACTTTATCAAGGCTATCTGTCAGCGGGTGCCGTGCGTAATGACGCGGTTGTCTTTAAATGGCCTAAAAAGGGTAGTGTATCCAAAAATTATAAGTGTTAACATATTAATTCATTTACTGGACATATTTGGGGATCTAAAAATAGTTTAAATACCTATATTATAAAATCCCAGAGAGGGTGCACGGTGACCCTTCTTATGGTATGGCTTAAATATGGTTATATTTGTATAATTATAATATGTGAAAAAATGGCTCAAGAAAGGGTTTCCATTATTTTTAAAACCAATAAACACCTTCAGGTTTATGCTCAAACATATCCCAAAACTCTGAGAATATTGGTCACTGTGACCCAATTTCAGGTTTCTGGGGAGAACTTTCTAGGAACTCTCAGGATGTCAAGTTAGAAGATTCTGGGCCCCATGGTTATGATTTGTGCCCTACTTTGGTATCAATTTTTCAGTTATTCTGGGGGGTACTTCTGAGCCTCATAGCTCGGACTTGGAGCTTTGGAGCACATAGCTTGAAGAATATGGGTAACAGAGACCTAATTCTAGGTTTTTTAAGGAGACTTTTCATTGACCTATCTGGATGTAAATTTAGAAGATTCCAGGTCCAGAGGTTAGGATTCGTGCCCTGTTAACAGATGACGGCATCTTTTAAGGTCTCAAAATAGAGAAAAAAATCATAAAAAATAAAAAAAATACAGGTGGCGCCACCATTCTGCAGAAACTGATGAAACACTCCATGATCAATAACCATGCAAAGAATCATGGTGATCAATGCATTAGTTGTTCAAATATTTGAGCTTTTGTATCAAATTTTTCATTATTCTGGGGGGTACTTTGGAGCCCCATAGCTTAAAGAATATGAGTAACAGAGACCTAATTCTACGTTTTCTAGGAGACGTTTTATTGACCTATCTGGATGTAAATTTAGAAGATTCTAGGTCAAGAGGTTAGGATTTGTGCCCTGTTAACAGATGACGGCATCTTTTAATATCTAAAATTTAGAAAAAAAATCGTAAAAAATAAAAAAATACAGGTGGCGTCACCAGTCTGCAGAAACTGATGAAACACTCCATGATCAAAATCCATGCAAAGAATCATGATGATCAATGCATTAGTTGTTTAGATATTTGAGCTTTTGTATCAAATTTTTCATTATTCTGGGCGGGGGGGGGTACTTTGGAGCACCATAGCTTGAAGAATATGGGTAACAGAGACCTAATTCTAAGTTTTTAAGGAGAATTTTCATTGACCTATCTGGATGTAAATTAAGAAGATTCCAGGTCCAGAGGTTAGGATTTGTGCTGATAACAGATGACGGCATCTTTTAAGGTCTCAAAATAGAGAAAAAAAAATCATAACAAATAAAAAAAAAAAATACAGGTGGCGCGGCTGGCGTCACCATTCTGCAGAAACTGATGAAACACTCCATGATCAATAACCATGCAAAGAATCATGGTGATCAATGCATTAGTTGTTCAAATATTTGAGCTTTTGTATCAAATTTTTCATTATTCTGGGGGGTACTTCGGAGCCCCATAGCTGGAAGAATATGGGTAACCGAGACCTAATTCCAAGTTTCCAAGAAGACTTTTCATGGACCTCTCTGGATGTAAAGTGAGAAGATTCCAGGTCCAGGGGTTACATTTTGTGCCTATTAACAGATGACGGCGTCTTTTGGATATCAAAAATAGAGAAAAAAAATTGTAAAAAATCGAAAAAATACAGGTAGCACCACTAGTCTGCAGAAACTGATGAAACACTCCATGATCAATATCCATGCAAAGAATCATGGTGATCAATGCATTAGTTGTTTAGATATTTGAGCTTTTGTATCAAATTTTTCATTATTCTGTGCCCTGTTAACAGATGACGGCATCTTTTAATATCTAAAATTTAGGAAAAAAAATCATAAAAAATAAAAAAATACAGGTGGCGCCACCAGTCTGCAGAAACTGATGAAACACTCCATGATCAAAATCTATGCAAAGAATCATGATGATCAATGCATTAGATGTTTAGATATTTGAGCTTTTGTATCAAATTTTTCATTATTCTGGGGGGTACTTTGGAGCACCATAGCTTGAAGAATATGGGTAACAGAGACCTAATTCTAAGTTTTTAAGGAGACTTTTCATTGACCTATCTGGATGTAAATTTAGAAGATTTCAGGTCCAGAGGTTAGGATTTGTGCTGTTAACAGATGACGGCATCTTTTAAAGTCTCAAAATAGAGAAAAAAAAATCGTAAAAAATAAAAAAAAAATACAGGTGGCGCGGCTAGCGCCACCAGTCTGCAGAAATTGATGAAACAATCCATGATCAATAACCATGCAAAGAATCATGGTGATCAATGTATTAGTTGTTTAGATATTTGAGCTTTTGTATCAAATTTTTCATTATTCTCGGGGGTGCTTTGGAGCCCCATAGCTTGAAGAATATGGGTAACAGAGATCTTATTCTAGGTTTTTAAGGAAACTTTTCATTGACCTATCTGGATGTAAATTTAGAAGATTCCAGGTCCAGTGGTTACGATTTGTGCCTTGTTAACAGATGATGGCATCTTTTGAGGTCTCAAAAATAAAAAAAAAAATCGTAAAAAAATCGAAAAAATACAGGTGGCACCACCAGTCTGCAAAAACTGATGAAACACTCCATGATCAATATCCATGCAAAGAATCATGGTGATCAATGCATTAGGTGATTAGATATTTTCATATTTCATATATATCAAGGGGATATTATCACTTACTAGCTAGCAGGCCTCGGGTGCATGCCTCAGCCTATGGCTCGTGTGTAAGTCACTTGGGGGTAGCTGGGGTCTCTGCATACAAGGAGATGAAGATAATTAAGCATCGGTGAGGTTGAGTAGCCCGCAAACCTCATCATCTTTAGTAAAGCGTACATCCCATGCATACTGTTTTCCCCAGTGGATATTCTGCTACCGTAGTTAATCTGGAGTCCTATTTAGCGCTACATTTTCCGGGGGAAAACACATAACCTGTGTATAATACAAAGCCTATTTCTGGCCAAAATCCTGAATGCTGCAATTTGTATTTGCTGTTGTCATCGAATATTCACTGGCTCCATTGGGGTATTAACTTTGCCAGTCAGACCAACAAGTCTCTAAGAAGAAAATCGTTACACTTGAAACAGCAAATACCCTCCATATCTTAAGTAAAGCATACACCACATGCATACCCTCCATATCTTTAGTAAAGCGTACACCCCATGTATTGACTGGCTGCAAACTGTTTTGGCATATAATTTATAATCATTCTAAATTCGGACAGATCTTTCAACCATTTGTTGATGTAAACTAAAATTTCTGTGTTGTATAATATCTGTAGAAAAATCCTACAGGATCTTTTGTTTTGCTCGATATAAACATACAATGTATGTTTGTAGATGGAAGAGACATAACTACCAATTTAATAAAAACATTTCATCTTTAGGAATATTGTTAAGATTGGCACCTAGAAATATACGCGTCCTAAAAATTATCCAGGAAGGAAATTTGGAAAATTTTAGCTAATGCCAAATATATCCTATTTCTTTTTCTTTATAATATATGTTACAAACACACACATGTATGTATATATATACATATATATATAAATATATATATATAAATATATATATATATATATATATATATTTATATATATATATATATATATAAAAGTATTTAAAAAACTAGGAGGAAATGGCCTTGCTAACAGGTGCTAATAAATATTAAATATTAAATTATTAAATATTAAATGTTTGCTGAACTAATTTTGTGCACTTTTATAGACTATATCAAAATGCAGGAGCCTCATGTGATCAAATATTAGCGGTGGACCGATCATCGAGTTTTATCGAAAGTCAGTCGGTTTGCTGCCACTTTCAAGCGCTCGATTACCAAAGGCAACTTTCGATTACAGCATAATCATGATAATGAGTCTGTGTTCCCAAATAACTTCCTTATGTTACTGAGTATGACACGGTAGATGCAACAACGGAGGAGGTAATAAAACCTCAGTGAACTGGCAGGAAGCTGCAGAATTAGCGGGGAGTTTTGTAAAGAGATGTACATTGCACAGTATAGGCTATATGGCGTTAAATGCTCTATAAACTATATCCGGGTCTATGCAGCAAGTAGATGTCCTGGATTGTCGTTTATTTCTTGATTATTATAAATAATTAAAATGAAACTTTTAAAAGCATATTTTACCAATAATAGGACAATATAAAAAAACCTCTTTTGTTGTCAATTTAGAAGATTCCAGGTCCAGCGGTTAGGAATTGTGCCATGTTAACAATTGACAGTTTCATTGCAAGTCTAAAAAAAACAACAAAAAACAAAAAAGAAAATCATAAAAAATGGAAAAAATACAAGTGGCACCACCAGTTAGCAGGAGGTGATGGAACACCCTATGATCAATGTTCATGCACATAATCATGGTGATCAATGCAGTAAGTTATTCAGATATTTGAGCTTTTGTATCAAAATTTTGATTATTCTGGGAGGGTATTTCACAGCCCCATAAGCTCAAAGAATATTGGTAACAGAGACCTAATTTCTGGTTTCCAAGAAGATTATACATGGACCGTCCTAGATTTGAAGTGAGGAGATTCCTGGTCCAGCGGTTGCGATTTATGCCCTGTTAATAGATGACAGTTCATTGCAGGACTCAACAAGAGACCCAGGGGTCTAATGTTCACTCTGTGAGTTACTGTGCAATTTGGCAAGTGATTAAAAAATAAATGAATGTGAAAATACCATTCATTCCTTTCCAAGTAAACATTGTCCTATTGCACAAGGTCGGTGGCGTCACCTATATTGTTTATGAGAAAACTTTCCAAGATGACTGCACATGCCAAATTTCAGACCAATACTCCTGAGATATGAGCAATTTTCACCAAAAGCAAATGTATGAATGGACACCACAGGAAAATTATTGCAGATGGCGCCACCAGTCTTGTTCACGAGATTGAGGTGACGAAGATCTATGGACATGCACAATTTCAACCCAATACACTGAACAAACACTAAGACGATCAGATGGCAAATGCAAAGTTGGACACTCCGCAAAAAGTAGTGTAGGTGGCGCCACCTGTCTGGTTAACGAGAAAACTTTCCTAGATGGATAGACATGACAAATTTCAGATCAATACATTGAACCACTTCTGAGATATGAGCAATTTTCACCCACAGCAAATGTACCAGGGATGCCATGGGAAACAATTGCAGATGGCATCATCAGTCTTGAGTGTAAGTCTGAGGAGTCCAAGATCTATGAATATGCAAAATATGTTGAACCACTCCTGAGATTGAGGGTTGTTATATAAAAGAAACCCAGGTTTGTACTGCACAGAAAGGTTCTCTATCATTGTTACCTACAACTACATAGGTGAGGGAACAAGTATGCCAGGTTTTGGAAAGATCAGTCCAAGGGTCCTAGAGGAGACTCTGTTTTTGTGGATTATAACAAATAAATACTTAATGACATATTTTGGATAAAAGCAGAAAACACCATTACAGCCTGCTGAAAGTAGCTAAACAGGTGGCACCACCTGGAGGTCAAAATCATTAAGCAGTCACATGATCAAAATTCCTGTGAAATTTGAAACTGAAGGCTGCAGCAGTTCCTAAGATATTTGGTAACAGACAATACATCATGTATAGAAACACATCAAGTTCCGTAGTTATGCCATCTTGAAAATCACTTGACTGAATTTATACTCAAATTATTCCTCTTCCTCTAAGGAACTGTTGACTATGACATTAAAGCCAAAGTATTTATACTTTATGACATATCTTGGAAAAAGCAGTAAAGACCATTACAACCTGTAGAAAGAAGGTAAACACAGGTGGCGCCACCTGCAGGTCAAATTATTTAGCAGTCACATGATGCAGTTCCTAAGATAGTTACTAACAGACAATACATCATTTATAGAAACACATCAAGCTGTCAAATTTTGCAATCGACACAGTTCCATAGAGACGCCATCTTGAAAATGAATTGACTGAATTTATACTAGAATTATTCCACTTCCTCTAAGGAACTGTTGACTATAATATGAAGGCCAAAATTTTATTACTTTATGACTTATCTTGAAAGAAGTGGAAAGGAACATTATGTCCCACAGAAAGTAGGTCAACACAGCTGGCGCCACCTGGAGGTCAAAATCATCTGGCAGTCACATGATCAATATTCCTGTGAAATTTGAAACTGAAGGCTGCAGCAGTTCCGAAAATATTTGGTAACAGACAATACATCCTGTATGGAAACACATCAAGTTGCTAAATTTTGCAACCCACACAATTTGAAGTTCTGTAGAGACGCCATCTTGAAAATGACTTGACTGAATTTATACTCAAATTATTCTCCTTCCTCCAAGGAACTGTTTGCTATGATATGAAGGCCAAAATTTCAATACTTTGTGACTTATCTTGGAAGAAGTGGAAAAGACCATTTTTTCCCGCAGAAAGGAGGTCAACACAGGTGACGCCACCTGGAGGTCAAAATCATCTGGCAGTCACATGATCAATATTCCTGTGAAATTTGAAACTGAAGGCTGCAGCAGTTTCTAAGATATTTGGTAACAGACAATACATCATGTATAGAAACACATCAAGCTGTCATATTTTGCGATCGACAGAATTTGAAGTTCCGTAGAGACGCCATCTTGAATATGACTTGACTGAATTTATACTCAAATTATTCCCCTTCCTCTAAAGAACTGTTGGCTATGATATGAAGGCCAAAATTTCAATACTTTGTGACTTATCTTGGAAGAAGTGGAAAAGATCATTTTTTCCCGCAGAAAGTAGGTCAACACAGGTGGCACCACATGGAGGTCAAAATCATCTGGCAGTCACATGATCAATATTCCTGTGAATTTGAAACTGAAGGCTGCAGCAGTTCCGAAAATATTTGGTTACAGACAATACATCCTGTATGGAAACACATCAAGTTGCTAAATTTTGCAACCCACACAATTTGAAGTTCTGTAGAGACGCCATCTTGAAAATGACTTGACTGAATTTATACTCAAATTATTACCTTCCTCTAAGGAACTGTTGGCTATGATATGAAGGCCAAAATTGCAATACTTTGTGACTTATCTTGAAAGAAGTGGAAAGGAACATTTTGTCCCAAAGAAAGTAGGTCAACACAGCTGGCGCCACCTGGAGGTCAAAATCATCTGGCAGTCACATGATCAATATTCCTGTGAAATTTGAAACTGAAGGCTGCAGCAGTTCCGAAAATATTTGGTAACAGACAATACATCCTGTATGGAAACACATAAAGTTGCTAAATTTTGCGACCCACACAATTTGAAGTTCTGTAGAGACGCCATCTTGAAAATGACTTGACTGAATTTATACTCAAATTATTCCCCTTCCTCTAAGGAACTGTTGGCTATGATATGAAGGCCAAAATTTCAATACTTTGTGACTTCTCTTGGAAGAAGTGGAAAAGACCATTTTTTCCCGCAGAAAGTAGGTCAACACAGGTGGCGCCATCTGGAGGTCAAAATCATCTGGCAGTCATATGATCAATATTCCTGTGAAATTTGAAACTGAAGGCTGCAGCAGTTTCTAAGATATTTGGTAACAGACAATACATCATGTATAGAAACACATCAAGCTGTCATATTTTGCGATCGACAGAATTTGAAGTTCCGTAGAGACGCCATCTTGAATATGACTTGACTGAATTTATACTCAAATTATTCCCCTTCCTCTAAGGAACTGTTGACTATGATATGAAGGCCACAATATTAATACTTTATGACTTATCTTGAAAGAAGTTGAAAAGACCATTTCTTCCCGCAGAAAGTAGGTCAACAGGTGGCGCCACCAAAAGCTTATTTTTGCATGTCCATCCCATGATCAGTAATTCTGCAAAGTTTCATGAAGGTAGCTGCTTTGGCTGTTGAGATATTTGGTAACAGACGGTGGACGGTGGACAGTTGACAGTGGACGGCGGACGCTGCGCCATGGCATAAGTTCACAGAGTGAACTAAAAAGAGAAAAGAATTCGTGAAAATTGGAAATATACAGGTGGCGCCACCAGTCTGCAGGAAGTGATGGAACATCCCATGATCAATATTCATGCAAAGAATCATGGTGATCAAGCAGTAGTTAGGCCAGACTTTTTTAATTTTTCGGTTTACAAACCCGCCGACCTCCGATTTCCTCATTTCAGAAAAAAATAAAATTGGCATTTTGACTTTTTTCCCTTTTTATATTGCGTCGCCTAATCCACCACGTTGTTGAAAAATGAGTGACCGTGTGTATTAGATCACCTCAAACGTTAGAACTCTTATGATTGGCTAATAAGGCCACTTTCTTAATGACAGATGGAGGGTTTAAGCCAATCACAATAGGGTATCCTTGGGCCATAAATGCAATTGATTGGCCATCAAGTAGTCAAAAGATTCAGCAGGGAAATTGAGAATTCTTGGAGAGTTTTCAAAGTTCGTTTTCTGCACTACAGTACATTTTCAAACCAGCGTTTAGGTCATATTTGATAAACATATTTGTTATAGATAGATGTGAATTAGAAAAGAAAATTAGTTTGGATGCATAGCGGTTTTACAAACGTGCCACTGTTAATAACTTGCTGGATATACAAACAATTTTACTTCTTAAGACTAATTATTGCACTCAAAGTCAGACGCTATTTATTACTGCAAATTGGCCAAGTTTCACAAGTTTACTCTTAAAAAATATTATAACTTGTCAAAACTTAAAAACGTAGTCTTGTAACGCTTAAAAGAAATTCAAAATTACTGAACAGATGAAATTATATACTGCAGGAGGTCGTCATGTACTCTTTGGAAACTCCAGGAATTCTCAGGGTTTCTGCAGTATTTCCGACTATCCGTAGTCTTAGTGGCGCGGTTTTATGTGAAGCGCGTAAGCGTTGGCTTTGCGGATATTTTTAAAGTCAAAACAAAAGCAAGCTAAAATGAAAGCCATTTAAAATGCAGAAACTTTGAAAGGTTTCATTTAATTGTTCCAAACGGATGTGATGGAAGCTTTGATGTGTATGGATGCCGAAAAGCAATTCCGGACTGACAGTGGCCAAGTGACGGCATATTAAACTGAGTACGGTACGTACTGTCACGGCCGTGGTAAGAAATGCAGATGAATTAATAAGGTTATTAATACTTTTTAAAATTTTATAATAGTTGAATAATTCAATGTGATATCCAATGGAGACCTCACTTTATTAGCAGTTGTTCCCTAACAGCATAGCCTGGTGGGATTCAGTAGGGCCCCATGTGGGAACACATGGGCTTACGTGGGATATTGATGGGCCATAATTTGCCACATGGGCCCCAGAAGGAATTTATATGGGCACTCCCACAGGGTTTGCCCATGTTGACCCCTTGCTCGCCCCATGTAAGAAAAACAACATTATATTTCGTACATGTGAGTGTTTAACAATTATGAAACTAATTTGCTGGTAACATATTTAAACATTCCACTAAAGATTCGTTAAACAAAATTTAGAGCATTCAGAGAAAATAGATTTGAATATGAGGGTTCCACAAGGGTCCATCACATGGGCCCCACGTGGCAAAACCTGTCTGTTTCATGGGCAAGTTTCAGTGTCTATTAATTTTGCTAGCATTGGCGTGGGAACCCATCACAGTGCTTGGTATGCTTTCAGTTTATTTGATATAATATTTTGATTCAATCTTTGTTTGTTTATATCTCCATCAGAACAGAAGAGGCAAATTTATAGTAGGCCTACAATATCAGGTGGGGCCTACATGGGGCCCACAAGGCTCCCACATGGGTTTAATTCCTTACACGGCTATAGCAATAAAAACATTAACATAAGTGACACATTTACCCATTTTTGCACAAAGTTCGAACATTTTTCACTAGATGCGTCTTGGATAAGTATCAGTGTTTTATTTATATTAATTACTGCCTGGATATGTTTATGTGGAGTTCCTTTAGGTATGTTGTGGTGGATATATAAATACTGATCTTATGTACCTAAGGACAAATTTAATTTATTTTCAGATGCAAACATTGTACAACTGAACATGTGAACATGTGCCCATGTACTGCGGACAATGGATTGTCTGCTTGGCGTACTAGACCGAAACCACATTTTGTGCTATTTGTCTGACAGACCGTGCAAGTTCAATTTCACATTTATTTAAAGGCCCATCAGGGTCTTAATTAAGCTAAATGCGCCCCATTTTCAACTTTCATTTTACTTACTTTAGCTAAATACTCCCCATCTTCATTTTTAATATTACAATAAATTATGGAGTTGTCATTGAGCCCGCAAAATTCTCAAGTGGGCTGGCTACAAGCATATTGCTATAAATTCAACTAGCAAGCATTGAAGACAACATTGATGACATCCTTGAATAATGAATAATCCGGCATTTTCTATATATTAAACATTTTTTTCTAGTTGGATAATGGGAGAGTATCGGAGTTTTGCTAAGGTGTTTACACACATAACATATAGATGTAGTTTGATGATGGATTTGTTGTACTTCTCAGAGCACGAGAGTTTAAATTCACCTGAAAGTACTACTTAGGGCTCATGCGTGTCCTTGCCAGGATTAAATGCTTCAATTGCTTTCTTGATTTGTGGGACAAATTAAAGTCTACAGAGTACCGCAGTAGTAAACTTAATCTTTAGAATAAATCCCACTGGTTTTAGTATCTTAAGGTCCTTTTAATGTGGTAAAACTCTTGACTTAGATATTTTAGTTAAGTTAAAAATAGTAAACTATGGGATGACAAGTATAAACTGCCATCTTTCACATGTGACTTAACTACTTTATTAAATATAGGATTCTCTTACAGACTCAGTAAGTTACAGTCCACATAGAACACGTTACAAAAACACTAGCAATCCCATTAAACTTTAATAAAGTCACAAGGGTCATCGACTTTTATTTCGACAAAAAGCAACCGTGACGAAATTTGAAGTAAGGGAACAAATATGTACATCTACAGGGTTTCCACATAGGATCAGCTTATGTGCATGATTAAAATTTCATGGACAATTTGTATTTTGTAAAGCTCATTAATCTCTAGTGTTCACTTGTGATACACTAGTGGTTTTTTGAAAGATAAAAAAAAAAGATGATAGAATAAAAGTCGATTATTTTATGTTCCATCTATATTATCGTGAACATGCTCTATAAGATTATACCTAAAATATTAGTAAATTAAGTTAAAATTTCTACATCCCCCTGTTATTCAAAGCAATGGTCGGGCTTTTAACATTTATCGATTGTGCAAGTTTAAGTTTTAATTCTATTTTGTTTTGTACCCCGTCTTCTTAATTAAGGGTATTTTACTGGGATGATATAACTTATTACTGAATGTGTGTATACATAACCATTTATGATCGATTATGCATAAATGTATCCGATTTAATAGATTATAAAAGAAAACGACCAATCATTGATATAATCAATTAATTGGCGCATCACCTGATGTAATGTATATTATCGCATATACCAGATTATCTAGGTAGTGTTATTCCATATCATATTTTATTCCATCAAATAAATTGGGGTCCCAAGTGGAATACTACAATTTTAGTCAGTGGAGAGTATAAATCATATTGGATATTTGAAAATTTTATTGTTGACAGCTGGGCCTCCTGCATGAAAATAATGTTCTGGTTTAGAGTGATATTATATATATAATCATGACCATTCAGGGAGCATTTACTTGGTCAATATTAAAGTATTATCCTATACAGCCGATTCCACCTTTATAAAGAAGATACATAAATTTAAAAATATTCGACCAATTATCAATAATCAGCTTTTCTTCTTTCAGTCATTAACCATGGGTTTAAGCCGAATTCCTTTAACTAGTGGGTATATATATATATATATATATATATATATATATATATATATATATATATATAATATTTATATACGTATTTATCCCACATTATATATACATATATTATCCCATATTTTCATTTATATACATCATATTTATCCCATATTTATATATATAAATATATATATATATATATTTATATATTTATCCCCTATATATTTATCCCATATATATATATATATATATATATATATATATATATATATATATATCCCTTTTACTGGCATATATATATTTATTTATATATCCCGTATATATATTTATCCCGTATATATATATATATATATATTCCATTCCTGATCTGTACTATTAGGCCAGTTCTAATTAAACTGGACTGCACATGGATCTGGCCTACAACATATACTGTCAAGCCAGTGAGGCTGCATCATCTTGGTATTATGTAATACCAGATGCTGTTACAGACCAGATCGCCAGCCAGCAGAACAACAAAGAAAGGTTATGTGGGGGTCAGTGGGGCATTTATCTACACAGGGATGTTCAAGCAGATTTTGACAAAAATTTTTGTGCGTGAAGATGGTCCAGTTCATTCTGACAGAGCTCGATTTTGCCGAACTACCAGTATATGGTAAGTCAGTACATGAATTATATGTTCATATGTACAGTTAAGATATAAGGATAAAACTGTTCATTATTCAGAGTATCCCACTTGAAAATATTTATTTTTCTTCATGGAATGTAAAGTTCTGACCCAGCCATACAAGATGATATGTAAACAAGGAACAGCTGGCTGCTTCTAGCTGTGTTATTTGTTCTAGCTGTGTTACTAGCTCATGTTCTGTTCAGGGCAACAGTTTATGTCAGGTTATAGCGAACCAACAAGTGACAGTTTTGATAAACCAACATGGCTACAAATATGGAATAACATATAACACTGAAACAATTTAGGGTTGATTTATGTATAAGTCTGGGCAATGTACAGACCTGACCCTAGCAATACAAGACCATGCAGGGGCGTCAATACAGGAGGGGGGATGGGGGGGGGGTTGAAGGTATACCCCCGTTTTTGAGCAAGGGGAGATGGTCAATGTATCATCTCTCCTTCCTGATATTCAGAATATAATATTTATACATTGAAATGAAATATGTAAATAATAATGTCTAAAGACCTTTGTTCCATTTCTGAGTTTATTATGAAATACATTGTATTATATATTATGTATTATAACCTAGTTTTAATTAACATATACTTGGACAAACCTGGATTTGAATAAACATACACTGGAAACATATTACTTTATTTAAAAAACCCTTATACTTAACTGTATTTGAAATATGTTACAGAGACCGAATATATATATATATATATATATATATATATATAAAATAAGTGGTAGAGCCGTGTTAGTCTGTAGTTGAAGCGAAAATTACGATAAACAGTGACGCCTTTTAGATAGACTGTGTGTTAATAAACTAGTAAGTCTATCACTGTTATCTTAACTTTCGCTTTATATATATATATATATATATATGTATATATATATATACATATATATATATACATATATATATATATGTATGTGTAAAGTTTAATATATACAATGAATTTGAGAACAAATACATATATACTCGATTTATGATATCTACATTTATACCAAAGTATTATTCTCTTAAAGAAAACTCATTTGTAGATGTCTCCTAGGCATCAATGCTGTGAAGCCCTATTGAGATGAAGGCAAAGTTGGAGATGAATGTGAAGAAAAACATAAGAATAATGAAGCCGCTCATGAAGAAAGAGGAGAACACCAGCATAACATAAAAAGAGCATCAAGAATTCCCGGGTAAGCTGTCTAGTGGTTAACATATTGTGTATATGTAACGTAACCATAAATTATTTTGATTATGGCAGGTGATGAATAGGTTAACTGTTTAGTATAAATCTTGTGTGAAGAATACACAAAAGGATTTTTGCAGAGGACCACCAGACCACATGATTTTACATATGTTGAGTGATCATGTTTAGTGACAAAGAAAATGATATAATGACATAAATAATAAATATGTGGAAGCGATCATTCCCAGTGATGCTGGTGCATGTCTTAATATTAAATTTGTACAATAAATGTATATTAACAATATGTTTATAGAAGAAGTTATAAGAGATTAATTTACAAATATTACAACTTTTTACAGTTAAAAAGTATATAACGTTAAAGTTAAGTTTAAGTTGACATATATATCATGCATGCAACAGTTATGATTTCTATTGCAAACAAACATATATTATAATGGACATTAATCACTATATGAATGACTGTATTTCATGTAAATTTATCCTAGTTGCTAGCTTACAAATGAATTAGAAAAACAAATATATATGAACGTCAGTCGCTTTTATTAAATTGTTTGGCAATGGTGTTTTCAGTGAATGTCGGACTAACACTCTTTTTCTTTCAACAATTACAATACAGTGTCTACATTTAATTCCGGGTCCATATAGGATATTTGATAACACCTGTTCCTTTTTTTCAAATTTTTTGGTTACAATTAACCATGTGACCCTGTAATTTTATTTTATTTCAGAGCTAAAGCTTACTTATAAGGAGTGAACCAAGTAGAAAGACAATTTCGGGAGGATTATTTCATTCAACACCGCAACAATCGGTCCCCAATAACACCATATACGGCGAACCTGAAGCCGGTTGTGACACCGACCAAGAAAGTGGCAGTCTCTACCTTGTAACCCCTGGTAGTCGTCAGAGGTAAGAATCTTAGCTGTAGAATTGCATGAGGGTCCAAAACTCTCCAACACAGAGTTCATACGCTATGACAAATCTTTACAAAAAGACATAAATTTTAAAGGGATAAATATTTAAAGCTAGCTATTCACCTGCTTAACTGTAGATTACACGTAATGACTGATTAACTCAGGCATTTCAAGAAATGACTTAAATTTTCAGGCATTCTATGTAATGACTGGTTTTATGGCTCAGTCATTACACGGAAGGCCTGATTTCTATTTCATTGATATGTATGTTACTGCTGGATGACAACACACACTGTTGGCTGAAAATCAGTTTGTTTGATTTTTTTGCTGCTGTAACAATGATTAATGCACTAAAACATAGCTGTTATGTAGGAGCACCTATGAGAACTAAATTTCAAGCACTACTAATGTAATGCAATGAGTACTTATAGTCGGTCAGTGCACGCTGGTTGTCATTATATGAAAGGCCCCTTCTTTTCACAAAACAACAATTCTTCATTATCTATCCGCTAATTATACCACTATTCACTACCACATAGTCCACACTTAAAAACTTTGATCCTAATACGAATTGCAAAATGGCTGCCACAGAAGATGGCTGATTTTCTTTCGCGCACGATAACTCAATAACAACATACTTCAGCTTTCACAAATTTACAGGAATAGTTTGTACATATGAGGGCTCCAGACCTATTGAATAATAGAACTGTTGGAAATCGAATATGGCTGCCATAGCCCGATCGCTGATTTTCTTTTGCAAGCGATAACTCAACAACAACCTACTGCAGTTTTCCCAGTTTCACAGGCATCATTGGTGCCTATGAGGGCTCCAGACCTATTGAATTACAGACTTGCTCAAAATCAAATATGGCTAACAGACTACATTCGGTGATTTTCTAATGCACACATTATTTCAGACATTTCCTCTTTAATATCATTTGATCCAGTAGGATTTTTCCCCTCATGCATATGGATAAAAACCTGTTTCTGTTTGTTAATTTTTTTCAAATTTAACTTAATTTTTCACCCATATGTAAACTAGTCCAGCACTAGCAGAAACGCGGTGCCCTCTGAAGACCATTGTCTGACCACATCTAGTTTTTTGTCTAATTTCAAAATCTATGAGGATGTGTGTGATCTGTTCCACTATGCCTATAAATATATAAATCAATACATTGTTTCAAAATACAACGTGAACTCTATCACTTTTTAATAAAAAAAGGTTATGAAGAGGTCTTAAATTGTGAACAATGTGAAGTACATGGACAATGCCACCACACAGAGAATATATAGTCCTTATATTATTATTCATGCAATTGTAATATTTTTATTATTTCAAATATACATACCTTAATGATTATATAATCTCTTAATATCTTGATTTCTCTGAATACCAAGGGCTGATGTGGCTGGTGTATATAAATTAGTCTAATTTGGTAACGGTTACTTGATTATTTAATTGCTTGACTGTAATTTGCAGGAATTTAAAACAAAGTTTTAAACTTTGATAATACAATCAGATACTTCTATCTTGTTATTTCAGGTGCAGTTTGTATGAATGACCGTACATGATGGATAACGCAGAGCAACATTAATGATCTATTACAAATGTGACTGATGAACTCAAGGGACAGAAAAAAGTAAAAATTTGACAGTATGATGAATAAATATAATTATCTCTGATATATTGGTTTGTTGTTGTTATAATTTCATTTTAATATGATGTCATCAAAAGACCAACTTATGAATCAGAAACAAGGAACTTGACCGTCCTGTAACTGACACATGGTTAACTTGTGAAATGATTGTGAATCAATTAGATTTGTTTCATGTTCACATCAAAGTTTAACACATTTTTACCAAAAAAAAAATATATTTTTACATGGTAACCATCATCATTGTGTTAGCCACACCATGAAAATGATAAATAGGCTCAAAGAAGAGAGTTGGTACAACAAGGACACGTGGAACCTATATGTGAGAGGAAATCAGTACAGTAGGGGCCCACTAGGAGCCCATGTGTGAGAGATGGTCAGAACAGAAGGGGCCCATGTGGAGCCCATGTGTGACAGAGAGTCAGTAGAGAAGGGGCCCATGTGGAACCCTTGTGTGAGATGGGTCAGTACTGATGGGTCCCATGTGGGACCCACGTGTGAGAATGAAAATATTTCCTTAGTCCAAGAGGGCCCGTGTGGGGCCCATGTGTAAAAAGAAAGGCATTGTCAGTACCAGAGGAGCCCATGTGGGGCCCATGTCATGCCCATATGTCAGCCCATGTGCTACCCACGTGGGATCCCATTAGGGCAATGGGTGCAATTTTCATGGGATCCCATGTGGCTTGCCATGTCTAGCCCACCGGGCTAGCCCATGACAACCACATATGGGGCCTACTGGGGGCTGCTGTCTGGGTTGTATACTCAAAGGACTGTCAAACATGCGCAACACCAAAAAGGAAAGGTTATGGTCATGAATCAAACAACTTTAGTTCCATGTTGTTGACATTTGATAAACAATACTCAATAGGCGAATAGCTGCAAGTCGCATATTGTCATTGTTATTGTCATTCACGACTGAAAAATAAAACCTGCAGTCTATCATGCTAGCAGTGAATATTTAGTTTTCTCCTTGCATATCTGAAAAAAATATATTATTTTGTATTTGTTTAAGTGTTTGACTGGTCTTTAATTTGTAAAACTTTATAAAATAGGCAGTTCACCTGGCAATGACAGTGACTTAATTTTTATTTCAGGTGTGTATGAAATCATGTTTTACTGTTTAAACTTTTATTTGTCATTAATTTACCTTCAATGACATTTGAATGGCTTGTAATAACATGGCACATGCAAGATTCATGTGGAAAACTCAAGAGGATGATGATAATATTTTAATTTTTATATATTATTTTATATATTTTATACAGGTTTATATAGAGCCATTTAAATATGAATTTTATAACCCAACTGTACAATACAGGATTCACGAACACCAGTATCCAGGTTTGTTCTAATTTTTTTTTTTTTTTTCCTACCTCCTACCTATCACTTTTGTCAATCATGTTCGTAAACCAAAGAATTAAAATAGTCTGGCCTTTTTCAGATACTTGAGCTTTTGTATCAAATTTTGCATTATTCAAGGGGGTACTTCAGAGCCCCATAGCTCAAAAGGATATGGGTAACAGAGACCTAATTTCAGTTTTCAAGGAGATTTTTCATGGACCTCCATGGTTATTAAGTTTGAGGATTCCAGGTCCAGTGGTTACGATTTGTACCCTGTTAACAGGTGACAGTTTCATTGCAGGTCTGAAAAAAAGAGAAAAAAATTTGTAAAAATTGGAAAAAATATAGGTGGCGCCACCAGTCTGCAGGAAGTGATGGAACATCTCATGATCAATATTCATGCAAAGAATCATGGTGATCCATGCAGTAGTTATTCAGATACTCGAGCTTTTGTATCAAATTTTGCATTATTCTGGGGGGGGGGGGGGGGGGTACTTCGGCGCCCCATAGCTCAAAGAATATGGGTAACAGAGATATAATTTCTGGTTTTCAAGGAGATTTTTTATGGACCTCTCTTGATGTCAAGTAAGAAGATTCCAGGTCCAGTGGTTACGATTTGTGCCCTGTTAACAGATGGACGGCCAGACGGACGACGCACAAAGAGTGATGACTATAGCTCAGATGACTTACAGTCAGCTGAGCTACAAATGTTAGCAAAGAATCATCATCCTTTTCATTGTATCATTTTTTTTAAGTTTATAAATTTTATACATTTGCAATATGACATAAATATCTGAATATATATGTTGATTCCCAATTCCAAATTGCATCAACATTTATCCCTAATTTTGCCAAAAAACAACACATTATGCATACACATGGAATTATTTTTTACCACAAAAATATATGTATTTTATAAATTTGCAAAACAAATATCTGAAAATACAACTTGACTCAGTATTTACAATTTTAAATTACACCTTAATTCATCCATACTTTGGCTTATATATATTATCACATCATATTTTCTGGAATTTAAATTTGTTCTTATTATCTGAAAGGAAATTAATTTCTTTAAAGTGTTACATTACCGCAACATGGCATTATGGATTAGTCCTTGAATTAGAACAGTTTTGTACAATGGAGTGGAAACAGCTTTTCAATTATGGAAATACATTTCAAACAATAACAATTTTTGCATTACACCTGGTGTGTGTATGTATGTGTATGTATGTGCGTGTGTGTGTGTGTGGGGGGGGGGGGGGGGGTGATATGAGAATAACTGTACACCTGTGACCCCTGGTCCCCCAGTGACCCATTACAAATCAATTACAGAGAGTGCTGTACTGAATGACCTCCAGTGACCAAAGTTGGCTGCTTGACAATACAAGTGAACACAATAAGAGCCTAAACAATTCAATAACAAGCCTAATTTTGGAGCTTCTAATTTCAAATTTCAGATTTTAACAAATTAAATCCATATGTGTACATGCTGTGAAAATTAAATTCACAGTACTGACAGGAAAACAAATGGCCAATAGGCAATGACACTCAGCTAATTTTGACTGGGTGCTCATTTCTTTTATAAATGTTATATGTTGTCCGTGAGAATAGCCTATGGCTAATGTTACTGTGTTGAAAAATGGACAGAAAATAAAAATTTCAGGATTCATTGGAGACCTGCCCAGGACCCCCCTGGTCTTCACAAAAGAGGGTTCCAAGGAAAATGGATACAATTTGTACCCTATCTGTCTGGGTGCTCAAAATCATGTTTCTGGTCAATGGCTAGCAGAGTATATAGGTCTCCTTGACCCAATTTCAATTAGAATTGCCAAGGACTTCTCTAAGAATTGCCATGGACTTCCCTAAATATCATTTTTAGAAGAGTCTAGGGCTGATGGATACAATTTGTGCCCTGACTGCACAAAATCATGCTTCTAGCAAGTAGCTTGCAGAATATAGGTCACCATGACCTATTTTCAGGTTTCCAAGGAGATTACTCTAGAACCTCTCAGGATGTTGCGTAAGAAGATTCTAGGACTAATAGATCTAATTTGTGCCCCTTCTGTCTGGGTGCTTATATGACATCTTTTCCTATAGGCTGCAAAATATAGGTCATGGTGACCTAATTTCAGTTTTCTATGGACATTTGCAAAGGACATCTCAGAATGTTACATTAGTAGATTTTAGGCCTAATATATACAATGTTTGTCCTATCTTACTGTCTGGGTGCTCAAAACCATTTTTCAGCCCATAGGTCAAAGAATAAAGGTCACCATGACCTAATTTCAGGTTTCCAAGGACATTTGACTAGGACCTTTCTGAATTTTATGTTAGAAGATTTTAGGCCTCATGGATACTATATGTGCCCTGTCTTACTTTCTGGGTTCTAATAGGACATCTTTTCTGATAGGTTGCTAAATATAGGTCATGGTGACCTAGTTTCAGTTTTCCACGGACATTTGCCAAGGACGTCTCAGAATATTACATTAGAAGATTCTAGGCCTAACAAATACAATGTGTGCCCTGCTTGTCTTTCTGGGTGCTCTAAATCCTGTTTACAGCTTGTAGGTCACAAAATATACGTCACCATAACCTAATTTCAAGTTTCCAAGAAGATTTGCCTAGAACCTCCCAGGATGTTGCATTAGAAGATTCTGGGCCCTAACAGATATGATTTGTGCCCATCTGACATTCAGGGTGTTCATACAATATCTTTTTCCTACAGGTCGCAGAATATAGGTCACAGTGACCTAATTTCAGGTTTCCAAGGACATTTGCTAAGGACCTCCCTAAATGTCAAGTTGGAGGATTCTAGGCCTAATGGATACATTTTGTGCCCCATCTGACTGTCTTAGTGCTCATAATCATGTTTTCAGAACGTTGGTCACAAAATATAGGTTACCATGACCTTATTTCAAGTTTCCTAGAAGATTTGCCTAGAACCTCCTAGGATGTTGCATTAGGGGATTCTAGGCCCTAACAGATATGATTTGTGCCCATCTGACACTCAGGGTGTTCATACAATATCTTTTTCATATAGGTCACAGAATATAGGTCACAGTGACCTAATTTCAGGTTTCCAAGGAGATCTGCCTAGAACCTCCCAGGATATTGTGTTAGAAGATTCTAGGCCTATCAGATACAATTTGTCGCCATCTGACATTCAGGGTGTTCATACAATATCTTTTTCCTATAGGTCACAGAATATAGGTCACAGTGACCTAATTTCAGGTTTTCACGGACATTTTCTAAAGACCTTCCTAAATGTCAAGTTGGAGGATTCTAGGCCTAATGGATACATTTTGTGCCCCATCTGACTCTCTTGGTGCTCATAATCATGTTTTCAGCCCTTAGGTCACAAAATATAGGTTACCATGACCTTATTTCAGGTTTCAAAGGAGATTTGCCCCGGACCTCCCTGGTTGTACAGTTTGAAGTTAGACAGTTACAGTTAGACAGCCGAAGGACAAAGGACCATCGCTACAGCTCAGTTGACTTTAGCTGAGCTAAAAAATACATTACGTCCAGTATATACATGTACTCAATGTATAACTATGAATGCACTGATACATGAAAAATGGTAAAATTAATGTTTAAATACAGTTTAATAAACCTGTGTGTGGAGGATCACGTTATAGAGTTTGTTAGTACCATTTTTGTTTATACAGCACTTATTTTGCGAAAACCCTTCCCAATCTAACGCTTTTGGTTGAACCTGGCAATGACAGTTGGGGTTTCTGGTGGTTTCCTTTGATTTTATTAAAGCCCTGATCTTATAGGTGTACACATTTCAACAGAAATGTTTTTTGGTATACATGAAATCTTCATTCTTGCCAATTTCATTTTCATAATTAAAAACCAAGAAATTCAGGGATCTACTGCATATATGCAGGTGCAAAACGAATGCATTTCACATGTGTAGCTATATATTTCCAGACACCCGCCAGTGAGATCATCTAGAAAAAGGAGTAGAGGGCCAAAAAAGCCTGAGTGATAATATTTAATATTAGAACATATTATTTCACAGGTTTCACAATTATAATGCTTACAGGTCAACTTTATTTATGTATAGTCGATCAGGCAGATAAACATGATAACAAACATGATTTTATGTGGACATGATCATGAATAATTAGAAAAAACCTGTCTGAGAACAAAATGAAATAATCTTTGACACTGTCAATATTATATTATCATACATAGCAGGATTAGGAGTGACCATGGCTTAACATCTGCATGTCTGCGTGTAACAACCCAGTTCAGCGTATACCATCCATGTTATTACCTGACCTAATTCAAGGCACCTTTCGCATTACCTATGTCCCGGTGTTTTGCACATTTTCCCCACAGTAACCTTCATAATAACAGTCTAATGTACAGTATAATGAATTTTTACTGACAAAATTGACATATGCTCTAATATTCCCTTTGGCTCTAAAATTCTCAAAATACCCAATAAAGCCAGGTTTTGACCAACCCTGACTTTATAATATCAGTGACAAAAATAAACACCTGTAAAAACAGGGTCATAAGTAATTATTTTGGAGTCTAAAGTTATGATTTAAATATTAAGTGAACTAAAGTATGTTTTGATACAAGTGAAATATTGCAGCCAATGATATGCTTATAAAAAGTTTAATTCAAATATTTTCAGAAGTGTATAGGAAAATGTTCTGATTTATTATGATATGATGTAAAAACTTTGAATACTGACTGATTTTTGTATTTCTAAAAACTCTAAAACCCATGTATATGAACCAAAACTGGTTATAAAACTAAGCATTCCACACGAAATATATGAGCTGATCTCCATATCAACATAATCTGTTCATCTGATTTCTCTGACACAGAAATCCACAGATGAGTGAATGGCTTTATATCACAGCTTTGTAAATGATAATCCTAAATACCACAGCCTGGAAGCAGCACCACCATGACTGTGATGTTGTCCCTAGCACCAGCCATCAGAGCTGCATGCACTAAACGTTCTGCCAGAGCCTTAGCAAACTCTCGCTGGATTTCCTCTCTGGTCAGTATATGTTTCCCTGGTAATGACAGTATGTCAGTGTTTGTGTCCACATCACCTTCATTCCCAGAATCTTCATCTGAGATGTTACCATAGTTACTCCCGATTTCTGTTTTTAGGTCAGCATGAAGTGGGCCACGCTTTCTGTGTGTGGGGATACAATGTTTCTCAGGCTGGAGTTGGTCTTCATTGACCTCTGATTGCTCGCCACAGCTTCCTTCTTTCAGACTGCTGGAACTGACCGGGTTAAACTCTGATGCACTCCTCACATCATCATCATCAATCTTTATCCTCACACGGCTGCTTGATCTGGACTTAGTGCTTTTGCCTGTGGCTGGGCGTTTTTGTTCAGCATCAACAATAAGAGAACCTGGAGTAAATATGCTGCGCTGGGTGGTTGTCCAGTAACGGTCTGCTTCAGAAGCCGAGGACTGGGAGCGCGCAAACTGCTGGCTGTTTATCTCAGCTAGCAAGAGATTCAGGCTGATGCTTAACTGACTGGGTGCTGGAATGTGATTGGATGGAAGGGCCTGCAAAAAATCATTCACATACAAACTGAATACGAACATTTTAACTGAATTTGAATTAAACAAAGATATATACTTTGAAAAAAAGTTGTTAGCTTAAAAAATTTTCATGTTAAGTGAGTCAATATTTTTCCTGATTTTTTATAAAGTGTAAAATATTCAGCCCCATAACTTCAAGAAATTACACTAAACGGACTTAACTTCTGGCATGTATACAGGAAATAAATAGGAGAATACTTCTGGTAAATATTAAGGAAAACAGATCACTTGTTTTGATATAAGGCAGTCCTGAAGTGTCATAATAGGTATTCCAAATTTTGGATTCGTAGGTCTAATGGTTCTAAGACGTGCCAGTCTACCGGACAGACGATGGACAATGGACCACGACTATAGCTCATTATAGTCAGCTGAGCTAAAAATGCATAAAAAAAAGAAACATAGGTGGCCCCACCAGTCTGCAAGAACTGATGAAACACTGGAGTTTTTGTATCAAATTTTTTATTATTTGGGGGGTTACTTTTGAGCCCAATAGCTCAGAGGATATGGGTAACAGAGATATTAATTTAGGTTTCCAAGTAGACCTTTCATGGACTTCCCTGGATGTCAACTTAAAAGATTCTCGGTCCAACAGTTACTTTTGTGCCCTGTTAAACCTTTCATTAGAAGGTCTCAAAAATAGAGAAAACATGGGACCCATGGGTCACTTTGCTCAGCTGAATTTTGGAAAGTTTTAGCAAATGCAAAATATACTTATTTCTTTTGGTTTTTCATATGTATTAACATTTTATAAGCTAAGCGGTAAAGACCCTGCTAAAATCAAACCCTGTAAATTAAAGAATAATGCCTATGAGCCTAAGTATAATAATACACATTTATTCATTAACTAAAATAAAATGCTGTTAAAAAAATTCGAAAGAGTATTAACAAAATTTAAACAGCAGGTTAAAACAAGCCAATTAGGTATAAATAGCATTTGTTCTGTGTACTAAATTTAGTTGTGGCATAAGAAACCATTTAATGATGCAATAAGGAAAAAATGGACCTAATTAGGTGTTATATGAAATGATACATTTCATAAATAAACAAGTGACCCATGGGTCATGACGCTCGGCTGACTGGGAAGAGATTTGCAAAAGGAAATTTTATCATCTGACTGGTAGTATATAACCATTCAACTGAAGCATCAAACAGATTAACCAACAGGCTGAGTTTGTGTCTGTATTAATATATCTCAAAAATAGAGAAAAAATGCGTAAACTTAAAAAAATACAGGTGGCTCCACCAGTCTGCAGAAACTAATAAAAACACTGAATGGTCAATATCCATGCAAAGAAGCACGGTGGTCTCTGGATTAGTTGTTTAGATACTTCAGCTTTTGTATCAAATTTTCCATTATTCTGAGGAATACTTTGAAGTCCTATAGCTTGAAGGATATTTATGTTATAAAGCTCTCCAAGGGCTACATTTGTGCAAAAAAATTTTCCTGATCGGTCAAACGGTTCCCGAGATATGAGCTTGGATGTCTGCAGCGTAAACGTGTATGTAGGTGGCGCCACCTGTCATAAAATCAGAAAAGCTATCCAGGATGTATACGCATGCCGAATTTCAGGTGAATTAGTCAAGTCACTGCAGAGATATGGGTGATTTTAACCCAAGGCAGACGAACAGATGGACACTGTGCAAACATGGTTGCAGGTGGCGCCACCATTTTTTGTGTATGTTATAAAGCTCTCCAAGGGCTACATTTGTGCAAAAAAATTTTCCTGATCGGTCAAACGGTTCCCGAGATATGAGCTTGGATGTCTGCAGCATAAACGTGAATGTAGGTGGCGCCACCTGTCACAAAATCAGAAAAGCTATCCAGGATGTATATGCATGCCAAATTTCAAGTGAATTAGTCAAGTCACTGCAGAGATATGAGTGATTTTAACCCAAGGCAGACGAACAGATGGACACTGTGCAAACATGGTTGCAGGTGGCGCCACCATTTTTTGTGTATGTTATAAAGCTCTCCAAGGGCTACATTTTTGCAAAAAAATTTTCCTGATCGGTCAAACGGTTCCTGAGATATGAGCTTGGATGTCTGCAGCGTAAACGTGAATGTAGGTGGCGCCACCTGTCACAAAATCAGAAAAGCTATCCAGGATGAATACGCATGCCAAATTTCAGGTGAATTAGTCAAGTCACTGCAGAGATATGAGTGATTTTAACCCAAGGCAGACGAACAGATGGACACTGTGCAAACATGGTTGCAGGTGGCGCCACCATTTTTTTTGTATGTTATAAAGCTCTCCAAGGGCTACATTTGTGCAAAAAAATTTTCCTGATCGGTTCCCGAGATATGTGGGTTTATGTGTGGAAACAGACGCACAAACGGACGCAGAGTGCAGAGGAAAGGTCAGAGGTCAAAACAAAATCGGGGCACAGCAGTTCACATGTGACCCGAACATAATCCCTGGTTTCGTAAAATTCCGCCCAGCGGTTACGGAGGAGTTCTCCGGAAACCTACGCGGCGGCAGCGGCGGCGTGCAGCTGAAAACATAGTATCCGCAAAACTCTGTTTTGGCGCATACAATTACAGGTGAGACCACCAGTTTTCGGGAACTGATGATCGTGATCAATTTTCAAGGCAAGATTCATGGCAATACATGCATAAGTTATCAAGATACTGGATGTTTTGTATCAAATTTTTAATTATTCTGGGGGTACTTTCAATCCCATTGCTAGGAGGAAATAGGTCACACTGACCTAATTTCAGGTTTCCAAGGAGATTTTTATTGACCTCCCTGGATGTACACTTAAGAAGTATCTAGGTCCAGTGGTTACGATTTTTGCCATGCTTACAGATGACCAAAGCCCAGACGGCTGGATGGACAACAGACAAAGCCCCATACATCTACCTCTGATGACTTTCAGTCAGCTGAGCTAAAAAATTGGCAAAATTCAGATCTAATTTTGGGTATACAATTGAATCTTGACTAGATAAAGTTATATCCCTGAAAAAAGTTTCTAGCTACAGCAATTCTCATGTTAAGTGAGTAAATATATTTCCTGAATTTTTTACAAAGTGCATTATGTTTGGGCCCATAACTTCAAGAAATTACACAATACTGACCTAATTTCCGGAATGTACATAGGAAATATAGAGGAATATACATGTTAAATATGATCAAAAAATTAAATCAGTAGTTTTGATATTAGGCAGTCTTGAAGCATGACAATGCATTTTTAATGGATAATTGCCTTCATATTTTCCTTAATATCTTAAAGGAAAAAAGTCCTAGTGACCCAATTTTTGGCCTGGTAGGAAATCTGGGGACATCTAACTGTATGCAAAATTTTGGATCTGTAGGTCCAACGGTTTCAAAAAGTGCCTTTGTTATAAAATGGAACTATTTTATTATGTTTCTATTGTTTATGGCTAAGGTCAAGGTCATTGGTCTAGATGGCCCACTGATATTGTAAAAGATATAGAAAACTGAAAGGTCAGGAAGGGCCCTGCAAAAGATGCAGTCATTATAAATTGAAGTACTGTAATTTTGGTGTACTTTGGTAGCATTGGCTGACAGAGTGAAATTTGAAAATTAAAGAACCTGTAAAGAACAGCTGACATGTATAAACTGGAAGAAAAGATATGATAAAGTGAAAATTTTCAAAGCTATCAAAATAATGATATAAAAGAACTGCAGGCATTTTTAGTTTCTGTATTTGTGTATTATTACCTGTGCCAATTATTCTTGGTTGAAGTCTTGGCTGGGCTATGTCAAATATTTTCCCAGTATTTGTATGTTGAATTGGCCTTATTATATGTAAGGCTTGAGTCTGTACATGAACCTTGTAGTATTAGAGAGAGTCAGCTGCTGGTTAGTAGTGATAGAATGGTCATTCTCTTGAACTGAGATTCAGCTGTTCTTGGGCTTGGGTCTACATATGCGCTGTGTTGTGTAGAATGGCTACATATAAATATCAATGTAAATTTGTTGTTGGTCACTATAATAGGTCCAAATTCCTTGAGATGTTCCAAGTGGAGATAGATTTGTCCAAACATGGTCTAAATGAGAGCCACTGTGGTGCATTGGGCCAGTGTATCCTTTTCTAGGGAATCTTGTCTGTACAAAATATGCTGTGAAAATGTAATGCCGCTGTACACAAGTAACTTGAAAAAGATTCATCCATTTCTGGCCTGTTGAAGGAGACACCAGCAACTGAACACCAAACTGTGTATTACTTTTTTTTTCCTTCTGACCCAAATATCAATAAGCTTCTCCCTTAGGCCATGGGTGATACATATTATGTTTGAATCCTATCCATCATTTTTTTAGGGGAGTTATTATGCAGAAACGAATTTGACTGTTCATCAAATTCTTTGCGAGTTATTGCATTAACATCATTTGAGAATTATGGCCTCTGTCAAGGTCATCCAACTCGAACTTGACCTGGCCCTTCATAACAAACATTACTGGTGCAAGTTCAGTGAGGGTTAGTCAAATTGTTTGCCCATCAAGGTCACCCATCTTCAAACATGATGTAGCCCATCAAAAGGTCCATCACTGCCACTGAGTCTGTGGACCTTATATGAAATACTTTTTACCAGTTATTGTGTTAACAATGTGTGTCCTTTGCATGCATATTTTCTAAGAGAGCGCAACCTTACTAAGTGTTCAGTCATGGTTTTTACCGCATAACTTACAGAAAAATGGCTGACTATGACCATATATCATGCCTCATGGCTGTTGACATGAGGACCTGTCCTACTGTTAAGGTGGAACAAACAATTATGGTTACAATTATGATTTCTGCCCTGCTGAAAGAGGAACTTAAAATTTAACACCAATCTGTGAATAACTTTTTTGACCTTTGAACTCCGGACCCCAAAATCGATAGGGATCTTCCATAATTGATGGTTAATACATATTTTAGGTTTGAACTCAATTTGTCAATCCTAACTGGAGTTATCATCTAGAAAAGAATTTGTGGATGGACGGAGGAACAGACGGTCAGGCGGACGGACAGACAGACGGACAGGCCGATTACTATAGGGCACCCGCTTTTCAAGTGGGGCCCTAATAAAGAAAGCAGTGTGGTAATAAAAATGGTGTCTCATGTGTTATAGCTGTGTGAGTGGAAATGAGTTTGGTGTGAATGAACAATATAACATAGTGTCAAGAGACTGTAAACCTGTCAGAGAATGGCAAGTATTGTCCAGAGGCCAAAGGAAATTGTTCTAGGAGGGAACTTATCCGAGAATTGGAAATATTTCTACAGACAATGGTAAATTTACAATAACCCCATCAGCATTGAAAACAAAACTAAAAAACAGAAGGTCACCATTTTCCTTAACTTGAATGTTGGGGGGATCGAGGCCCCCGATGTATTTGACACCTGGGAACTTACTGACACAGATCGGACATTAGACAACGTGATAAAGAAATTCATAGAACACTGCAAAGGTAGGCAGAATGTTATGGTTCACAGAACTAAATTCTGGCGTTGAGATCAGAATAAATCCGAAACTTTTAAAGACACTTAAAGCAGTTACTGTCTGACTGTAATTATACTACAGAGATGCAAAACAAAATGATCCGTGATAAACTTTGTGTCGGTATTACAATTGAGATTTTCCGTGAGACGATTTTCTATGAGACTAAAGATGTTCCCACATTGAAGAGAGTATTAGATAATACTGAGGCATGTGAAGCCTCTAGAGAAATGTGAAGCATCTAGATAACAGGTTGCTGAGATTAAAAACATGACTGGCTCCCACGTGACGGGTCCACCTGTACATGAAATTCGTAGAGACAGACAGAACACAGGCACCAGTAACAGCAGGACCTTCAGACCTAGATGTACCAGATGTGGCTCACAACATGCACAAGGAAACTGTCCTACATAAGGCAAGACGTGCAAGAAGTGTAACAAGACTAACAATTTTGTGAGGTGCTGCCGGACAACACAACACATGGAGAAGAGAAAGCCACACAGAACAGAGAAGCACCATAGACACAGAGTACATACAACAGGTATCACAGACTGAGTCCAGCACCAGTGAGAGTAACTTCAATTATTCTATTACTCTGTTTTACAAAGATGATGATATTGATTTGTACTTGAATAATATGTTTGATGCATGTGATGATGATGTTATGCATGATAACAATGATAAAGTTCATGTTACCGCTGTTTACAGTCACAATTGCAATGATAATGATAAAGTTCATGCTGATGTTGATAATCACAATGTACATGAAGGTATGACAACAAATGCATTGAGCAAATGTAGTACAGATGTAGAACAAGATGACGATGAGTGGTTTGAGCAGATAGAGATATGTGAAGCTGACAAACAGCTAAATTTCAAATTGATTTCTGGGTCTCAGATAAATATAATACCAGACAAGGTGTATAAAGATCTAGAAATACCAGGTAAGATGAACAAATGTAAAGTGAGGATTACTGCATATAACCAAGATAGCCTACAAGTTTTGGAAAAAGTGATATTAACTTTAGAGCACAGAGAAAGGTTGTATCCTGTAGAATTCTACATACTGGGATTGAAAACACTGACAGAACTTGATATGGTTCAGAGAATCCATGCTGTGCAAAGAGATTCTTACAAACAAGATGATGTGTTTACACAGTTCCAAGATGTATTTAAAGGTGAATATGACATAAACTACAGGAGAATGCAGAATCAGTAGCTTACCCAGTGTGAAGAGTTCCAGAAAGTATAAAACCAAAACTGAAAGCTTATTTAGACAAGATGTTCAAAAACAAAATAATAACACCAGTGGATGATCCTACAGATTGGGTTAACAGTTTGGTTATAGTTGAGAAGCCAGATAAATCACTCAGAATATGTTGAGACCCCAGAGAGTTGAACAAGGTAATGAAAAGAGAACATTATACCATACCAAATGTGGAAGATATTCCGGCTAAACTTGCAGGGTGTAAGTATTTAACTACCTTAGATTGCTCATCAGGGTACTGGCAAATAAAACTCTCAGAGTGTCACACCACACACGCAGCGGACATATATTCCCGAGTTCTTTCACACAGAAAAGTCCAAAATACCACTCTTTGTCTGAACTGAAGAACACGGTTTATTCCGGTAACATCCAACAATTGGCCACCGTCGTCGTTGACTGGCTCCAATCTCACAATAACAACGTCTTCAACAAATACCAATCACGTATATCTTCTAACGCCCTGATCGGCTGCACCTATGTATATTCTCTCCAGGACTAATACTGTCCTCGCGGAATTTGTAACACACCCCGCTCGGTGTTCAACTAATCTGTCGTTGACATAAAACGACCTGTCACCAGTCGACGGTAACTTCCAAATTCATTCACTTCTCTCCTGGCCTTGACACCTCCCTATTTATACCTGGGTAGCCGAAACTTCTAGAAGTCTCTAGAATAATCAAGTCGTTTCTGGTCAAGACTAGCACCTACGGGATTTTCTAGAATTTACCTATTGGAAAATACACATTACCTGAATTCTCTAGAACCTTCTGTCATCTAATTATAATAAATCATGGTACAGTAAGTCCATTTATTTACATAATAAATAAAATACTATGGAACAATTCCCCAGCGTCGTCAGCACGGATGTAAACAAACATGATGACAACAACAGCTGACAACTTTACCAAATATTATTAGCTCTGTCTCTCAAACTACACTTTATGATCTGATATTTCATTTTAATATAAACTGACCTTTTAATGCACTGCAGAAATTATGTTTTCCCTAACTTATTTCATTATTTATGACATTCCATTTGACATACACTAGGCGGGTAGCACATTTGTGTCACACGCCCCCCTTTAAGAAAAATCTCTGAAAGATATTTTTCCAGTACCTAACAACAACACAAATGTGTACTATTACCATATCAAATGCATCATCATGTAAGTCACAAGTTTCCATTTAGTACATTGATGACTTTGTACACAGTATTACATTGCTTACATGTGTGTACATATATTGGTTCTACTATTTGTAACTAATCAACACATTTATAACATTACACCCTCATCATAGTATTTGAACATCATTAAACATATATACAATAATGCAAACTCCTTTAAAGCACACCCATATTTTAATCTACAATACAACCTTCAAGCCATTTCAACATAACATTATATTATGTACATTCATATCATCATTCATATTTACATGGTTTACCCTTTATTTTCCTGTTTCAGATCTATTTTACACAACACGACTTAAGAAGTCAGCTGCATTGTTTTTACTACCCTGGATTGATTTAATGTGAAATTTGTAGTTCTGCAAATACATCGCCCATCTCATTACTCTGTCATTGATGAATTTAGCTTTGTTCAAGTAAGTGAGAGGCTGATGATCTGTTTGTACAACAAATTCAGTTCCTGTGAGATATAACTTGAACTTATTTACACCCCAAACTAATGCAAGGCATTCTTTCTCTATAGTTGAGTACTTCTGTTCTCTGTTTGACAATTTTTTGCTAGCATATGATACAGGAAATAACTGTGAATCATATTCTTGCAATAAAATAGCACCGACTCCTACATCTGAAGCATCTGTCTGCAGAACAAATGGTTTCTTTGGATCAGCTAACCTGAGAATGGGTTTCCTAGCCAAATACTCTTTCAGTGTACAATATGCCCTCTCTTGAGGCTCATGCCACTCTATTTTATTAGGCTTACCCTTTTTAGTCAAATCCGTAAGAGGAGCTGCTATAGTAGCGAAATTAGGAATATAGTTCCTGTAATATCCAACCAGGCCAATGAATGATCGGATTTCCTTCTTTGTTTTAGGTCTGACTACTCTGTCAATTTTACATACATTATCATTTTGAGGACCTACACCATTCAGTTCTATTTGGTGACCTAAAAAGTCTACACTGGTAGTCCCTAACCAACACTTGGTAGGTCTAGCAGTTAAACCAGCATCTCTCATACGACTAAGTAACTCCCTAAGTACACTGACATGATCTTCCCACGTCTTGGTGTGTACTAACAAGTCATCTACATAACTGTCTACACAATTCATTCCATCTAACATTTTACGAACTCCTCGGACCAGCGTGGCTCCCGAGTTAACCATACCAAATGGCATCTTTAAAAACTCATATCTTCCATCAGGTGTAACAAAAGCTGTTTTATATACATCTTGCTCTGCTACTGGTACTTGCCAATAACCTTTACTCAAGTCAATCTTAGTGAAATACCTATCTTCACTTAATCTGCTGAACACATCATCAACTCTGTTTACAGGCTCAGGATCCACTACTGTGATCTTATTCAACTTGCGATAGTCTACACATACTCTATTTGTTCCATCACGCTTACGGACCACCACCACTGGTGACGCGTAACATGATGTTGACTCACGGATAATTCCCATCTTTAACATATCATCAATATCCTTTTTCAGAGATTCTCTGATAGCATAAGGTACAGGGTATGGTTTACACTTAACTGGCTCATCAGATGTTAACTGAACATGATGTTCTACCAAGTTAGTAGTACCAGGTACATCAGTGAACACATCATTGTACTCATCTATAACCTGTCTGATTTCTTCTTTCTGATCTGTCCCTATTTCAACTCCTATATTTACATCATTGACAGACTCCTTACCCATATATGTCCCCAACTCTAACAAGTCCTCATCATCAACCGTATCCTGTCCATCAGTATCAGTGGGTTCTACTACTGTCGCACAGACTACCTCTAACAAGGCTCCGCCACATTTTGTGTTAACTTGTTCATTAGTCTGCTTTGACTCAGGTGCTGCTCGAGCCACATATTTCCTTAACAAATTAATGTGATAGATCTTTCCCTTCCCATTAACCTTAACCCTGTAATCATTTCTACCAATTATGCCCTCTACCTGGTAAGGTCCCTTCCACTGCATCAACAACTTGTTGTGGTCTGTAGGAAGTAACACGAGCACCTGATCTCCAACCTGCAGTTTCCTAATTTTGGCCTTGTTGTCATAGTAACCCTTGTAACGAGTCTGAGCTTTAGATAGTTCAGCTTGGGCCATCTCCAAGGTTTGTTCCAACCGGTCTCTTAATTCAAAAACATATTGATAGCTATTTTGTATTTCAGGGGTTTCTACTTCCTTGGTCCACAACTCTTTAAGAATCTGCATGGGTCCTCTGACGGTGCGCCCATACAATAATTCAAATGGTGAGAAACCAGTAGATTCCTGTGGTACCTCTCGGTACGCAAACAACAGAGCATTGAGATATCTATGCCACTGTCGAGGTTGTTCTTCACACAACCTCCTTAACATTTTTTTAAGAGTTCCATTAAATCTCTCTACAAGTCCATTACATATGGGGTGATACGGACTTGAGGTTAGCCTCTTGATGCTTAATAAACGAGACACCTCTTGCATACACTGTGAAATAAACTGAGTGCCCTGATCACTCAGTATCTCTTCTGGGATACCAATCCTACTATAGATATCTACAAGAGCTTCAGCCACCGTTTCTGTCTGAATGTTCTTCAATGCTACAGCCTCAGGGTAACGGGTGGCATAATCCACTAAGGTCAAAATGTATTGATGTCCCTGCTCACTAGGTGGCGTAATAGGCCCGATGATATCTACTGCACATCGTTTAAAGGGCATGTCTATAAGAGGCATCTTTTCTAATGGAACACGAGGAACAGAACCTTTATTAGCCGTTTTCTGGCATCTGTCGCATGATGCACAAAACCTCGCAACATCACGACTCATTCCTGGCCAATAAAAATTTGACCGAATTCTATTGGTGGTTTTTTTCACGCCCATATGACCACTCATTATGAAGTCATGAGCAATCTCCATGACACCTTGACGGAGGGGTTCAGGTACTACAATCTGCTTAATGATTTTCTCTGCTGGGTCTGACTTATCTGTATACAGACGATACAGTACCCCTGATTTTATAGCAAATGATACATTTTGATCCTGATCCTGTTTCTGGTTAGCACTGTCTCTATATTTCTGCAAACCCTGGTCAGCTTGTTGGAGCTCAATAAGCCTATCTCTGCTAACTTGCTCTCCTTTTACACCCTCAAATACTGCTAATGGCTTTAGCTGCTTATATTGCTTATCTTGGGCCCTGGTAGTTACAGCACTGACATGCCATTCAGGGTCTGGAACCTCACGGACCCCCTCAATGTTTCCAACAATCAAATCAAACATGGGATTATCTTCACAAATAGCTTCTACGCTACCAACATAATATGGTGTGTCTATTTCTATCCTAGCCATACGATGTATACTCACCCGTCGATTAAAACCAATAACACGTGTCATCCGATCTAACAACTGATCACTACCGACCAGATCAGTCTTCACAATAACACCATCACACCCAGTATCTCTCATCATAATTACATCATTTTCTCCCACTTTACCCTGAGCAGTCACCCTTCAAATCGTGCCATGTTCTGAGCACCAGCACTATGTATACATTGGTCTACTTGAAGGCCTGACTGAGCTTCTACATCATTGACTAAGTCAATCTCCCTTTCTGAACCAATATAAGCAACACTAGCTGCTGTCGGCTCCTTGTCAATCACAGCCTGGTTCACTCTATGGCTTACCTGACTTCGGTCATTCTTACTATCTCTCAAAGGAAGATTCCTACAATCACGTGCCAAATGGCCAGGCTTCCCACACTTATAACAACGAGCCCCTTGATCCTTCAGTTTACAATCAGATGCTTTGTGACCAGCTTTCTTACATATGTAACATTGTAACTGACTATCTGACTGTGTCTGGCCACTTGGTGGGTTACGGTTCACATTGGGCTTAACATGCTGCTGTCTATTTGCCAACTGTCTACGTCTAGCCACTAAGAAGTGATCTGCCAGCTCCGCTAGTTCTGATAAAGTACCAGGGGCTTCCTGACGCAGGTGTACAGCTAGATCACTGGGACAAGAGTTAATGAACTGCTCTTTTACTATCAAATCACAGATTCCCTCAAACGTACTCTCTGTATGAGATAACTCTACCCACCTATCTAAATAACCCTGCAGTCTCACAATAAATTGACCCGGACTTTCTGAGTCCTCTGGCTTACACTCTCTAAACTTAACCCTGAAACCATCTTCTGTATACCCATATCTATTTAACAAGGCTGTCTTTACAACATTGTAATCTAAACATTGATTATCAGACAAACGACAATAACTGTCCAAAGCCTTGCCTGTCAAAAGTGCTGATAGACGAGTTGACCAGGAATCTCTTTTCCACTTGGCTTGTTCGGCAAATCTTTCGAACCTCATCAAGTAGCTGTCTAGGTCATCTCTCTCGGTGAATCTAGGTAATTCAGGGCAGCGAACATCTGCTGTCATCACAGGATTCTGGGGCTGAGCAGTCCTCTCTTGAAGCTGGAGTCGTCTTTCCAACATGAGGAGTTCATGTTGTCTTTCTCTCTCTCTTTCTTCTCTTGCTGCTTGATCACTTTCAATTTCTCTCTGTCTCTCTCTTTCGTCAATTTCTCTCTGTCTCTCTCTCTCTTCTCTGGCTGCTTGTTCCCTCTCTCTCTGTCTCTCAGCCTCCTCTCTTTCTCTCTGTCTTTGCGCTTCCTCTCTTTCCCTCTCTCTTTCTCTCTCTCTTTGCCTTTCTTCCCTGTCAGCGGCCTGCTGTTCCCTCACAAACTCTTGCAATGTAGGGCCTTCATATCCCAACTCTTGTCCAACTTTAATCAGCTGCTGGACTGAAGTTGCCATGTTGTTACAGCACAGTCGATCTCACTACTGTAGGGATTATACCGACTTCTGGCAGTAGTACTTCTGGATTTACGTATCTTGCCGATTATCGCCCAATCCACACTTGGATCTGTTGAATTTCCACTTGATTTCTTCCGCTGTCTGTCACCGGACAAGCCCCCACTTATATATGTCACACCACACACGCAGCGGACATATATTCCCGAGTTCTTTCACACAGAAAAGTCCAAAATACCACTCTTTGTCTGAACTGAAGAACACGGTTTATTCCGGTAACATCCAACAATTGGCCACCGTCGTCGTTGACTGGCTCCAATCTCACAATAACAACGTCTTCAACAAATACCAATCACGTATATCTTCTAACGCCCTGATCGGCTGCACCTATGTATATTCTCTCCAGGACTAATACTGTCCTCGCGGAATTTGTAACACACCCCGCTCGGTGTTCAACTAATCTGTCGTTGACATAAAACGACCTGTCACCAGTCGACGGTAACTTCCAAATTCATTCACTTCTCTCCTGGCCTTGACACCTCCCTATTTATACCTGGGTAGCCGAAACTTCTAGAAGTCTCTAGAATAATCAAGTCGTTTCTGGTCAAGACTAGCACCTACGGGATTTTCTAGAATTTACCTATTGGAAAATACACATTACCTGAATTCTCTAGAACCTTCTGTCATCTAATTATAATAAATCATGGTACAGTAAGTCCATTTATTTACATAATAAATAAAATACTATGGAACAATTCCCCAGCGTCGTCAGCACGGATGTAAACAAACATGATGACAACAACAGCTGACAACTTTACCAAATATTATTAGCTCTGTCTCTCAAACTACACTTTATGATCTGATATTTCATTTTAATATAAACTGACCTTTTAATGCACTGCAGAAATTATGTTTTCCCTAACTTATTTCATTATTTATGACATTCCATTTGACATACACTAGGCGGGTAGCACATTTGTGTCACAGAGAAAAGCTCAATGTTAACAACCTTTAACACACCATTTGGGTGTTACAGGTTTAGGAGAATGCCTTTTGGAATTTCTAGTGCACAAGAAGTGTTTCAGAATAAGGTCAGTCAAACTGTTAGAAGGAATATAGGCACTGTAAACTCTGTAGATGACATATTGATATATGCCAGAACAGAACAGGAATATGATCAAATATTACAACAAGTACTGAAAACATGTAGAAAAAAAAAACATCAAACTGGTTTGGTTAACTGGTGATACAGATTTATTCCCAATGCCTCAATTTGACAGAACTACTTAGAAGTGTGATGAAACAGGATGTAGAATTTCATTGGGAATCAGCAGAAGAAACTACTTGTAACAAAAAGTACACATGTGAAATATTATAATGTTAATGATGAAGTAACAACATCATGTGATGCAAGCAATACAGAATCAGGTGCTGTGTTGTTACAGCGACCCGTGTCATATGCTTCCAGATCTCTTACACAGACAGAACAAAACTATGCACAAATAGAAAAAGAATGTTTATCTGTAGTCTTTGCATGTGAAAGGTTTCACCAGTACACTTATGGAAAGAAAGTCAAAACTGAAAATGATCACAAACCATTAGAAACTATATTTAAACAAGTGACCCAGGGGTCATGACGCTCAGCTGACCAGGAAGACATTGACAAAAGTAATTTTATCATCTGAATGTCAAATTCGAATGAAATACTTTTTCCAAACTTGACCTTTTGTATAAAATCATCCAATATTCATTGGGGTACTATGGAGCTCTGTAGCATGAAGGATATGGGTAACAGACACCTATTTTCAAGGTTTACAAGATGACTTTTCAGGGGTCTCCCAGCATGTCAAAAATTAAAATTCTAGGTCCAGTTATTATGATTTGTGCCCTGTTAACAGATGACCAAATGTTTATTCTGGGGGGTATTTCAAAGCTGCATAGGATGAAGGATATGGGTAACAGAGATGTAATTTCAGGTGCACAAGGAGACTTTTCAGGGGCCTCCCAGCATATCAAGAAAGGAGATTCTAGGTCAAGTCATTATAATTTGTGCTAACAGATAACCAAATCTTTATTCTGGGGAGTACTTCGGAGCCCCAGAGCATGAAGGATATGGGTAACAGAGACCTAATTTCAGGTTTCCAAGATGTTTCATGGACCTCCCTGCATGTTAAGAAAGAAGATTCTAGGTCAAGTCATTATGATTTGTGGCCTGTTAACAGATGACCAAATGTTTAAAGGTCTCAAAAATCAAGAAAAAAATTCTTAAAAAATCCAAATACAGGTGGCACCAACAGTCTACAGAAACTGATGAAACAAGGCATTATCAATACAAATGTGGACAATCATGGTGATCAATGCATTAGTTTTTGTATCAATTTTTGCATTATTCTGGGAGGAACTTCCGAGCCTCATAGCTGAAAGGATATCAGTAACAGAGACCTTGTATCAGGTTTCCATATAGACTTTTTATGAATGTCTTTGCATGTCATGACAGAAGATTCTAGGTCCAGTTGATATGATTTGTGCCCTGTTAACAGATGACCAAATCTTAAAAGGTTTCAAAAATAGAGAAAAAAAACTTAAAAAAATCAAAAAAATACAGGTGGCTCCACCAGAATGCAGAAACTGATGAAACATTTCATGATCAATATCCATGCAAAGAATCATGGTGATCACTGCAATAGTTGTTTAGATACTTGAGCTTTTGTATCAAATTTTCCATTATTCTGCGGGGTACTTCGGAGCCCCATAGCTCAGAGGTTATGGGTAACAGAGACCTAATTTCAAGTTTTTAAGGAGACTTTTCATGGGCCTCTCAGCATGTCAAGAGAGAAGATTTTAGGTCAAGTTGTTACAATTTGTGCCATGTTAACAGATGACCGAATCTTATGAGGTCTCAAAAATAGAGAAAAAAATTCGTAAAAATAAAAAAATACAGGTGGCGCCACCATACTGCAGAAACTGATGACACATTCCATGATCAATATCCATGCAAAGAATCATGGTGATCACTGCAATAGTTGTTTTGATACTTGAGCTTTTGTATCAAATTTTCCATTATTCTGGGGGGTACTTTGGAGCCCCATAGCTCAAAGGTTATGGGTAACAGAGACCTAATTTCAAGTTTTTAAGGAGACTTTTCATGGGCCTCTCAGCATGTCAAGAGAGAAGATTCTAGGTCCAGTTGTTACAATTTGTGCCCTGTTAACAGATGGCCACATCTTCAAAGGTCTCGAAAAAGAGAAAAAAAATTCGTAAAAATTTGAAAAAAATAGAGGTGGCGCACCCTCTCTGCAGAAACTGATGGAACAGCTCATGATCAATATCCATGCAAAGAATCATGGTGATCACTGCAATAGTTGTTTAGATACTTGAGCTTTTGTATCAAATTTCATTATTCTGGGGGGTACTTTGGAGCCCCATAGCTCAAAGGTTATGGGTAACAGAGACCTAATTTCAGGTTTCCAAAGAGACTTTTTATGGGCCTCCCTGCATGTCAAGAGAGAAGATTCTAGGTGTAGTCGTTACGATTTGTGCCCTGTTAACAGATGGCCACATCTTCAAAGGTCTCAAAAAAGAGAAAAAAAATTCGTAAAAATTTGAAAAAAATAGAGGTGGCGCACCCTCTCTGCAGAAACTGATGGAACAGCTCATGATCAATATGTATGCCAAAAATCATGACCATCAGTGTTGTAGTTATTGAGATACTGCACTTTTTGTATCAAATTTTCCATTATTCTGGGGGGTATTTTGGAGCCATACAGCCTAAAGAATATGGGTAACAGAGACCTAATTTCAGGTTTCCATGGAGAATTTTCATGGGTCTCCCTGTGTGTCAAGAATGAAGATTCTAGGTCCAGTTTTTATGATTTGTGCCCTGTTAGCAGATGTTCTTATCTTTAAAGGTCTCAAAAATAGATAAAACATTCGTATAAAAAAAACCCGAACAAATACAGGTTGTGCCACCAGTCTGCAGGAACTGATGGAACACCTCTTGATCAATAGTTATGCCACAAATCATGACCATCAGTGAAGTAGTTATTTAGATATTGAAGTTTTTGTATGGAATTTTTGACTACTCTGGGGGGTACTTTGGGGTCCCATAGCTGGAAGGATATGGGTAACAGAGACGTAATTTCTGGTTTCCATGGAGACTTTTCATAGGTCTCTCAGTGTGTTGAGAATGAAGATTCTAGGTCCAGTCGTTACAATTTGTGCCATGCTAACAGATGACAGCATCCTTAAAGGTCTAAAAAATAGAGGAAGAAATTGTAAAAAAATCAAACAATATAGGTGGCGCCACCAGTCTGCAGAAAATGATGGAACATCTCATAATCAATATGTATGCCAAAAATCATGACCATCAGTGATGTAGTTATTGAGATATTGAAGTTTTTGTATGAAATTTTTGACTACTCTGGGGGGGTACTTTGGGGCCCAATAGCTCGAAGGATATGGGTAGCAGAGACCTAATTTCTGGTTTCCATTGAGACTTTTAATAGGTCTTTTAGTGTGTCGAGAATGAAGATTCTAGGTCCAGTCGTTACGATTTGTGCCATGCTAACAGATGACAGCATCCTTAAAGGTCTCAAAAATAGAGGAAAAAAATCGTAAAAAATCGAACGATACAGGTGGCGCCACCAGTCTGCAGGAACAGATGACACATCTCATGATCAATAGTTATGCCACAAATCATGACCATCAGTCAAGTAGTTAATGAGATATTAAGTTTTTGTATGAAATTTTTACTTTTCTTGGGGGTACTTTAGGGCTCCATAGCTCGAAGAATATGGGTAACAGAGACCTAATTTGTGGTTTCCATGGAGACTTTTTATAGGTCTCTCAGTGTGTCGAGAATGAAGATTCTAGGTCCAGTCATTATGATTTATGCCATGCTAACAGATGACAGCATCCTTAAAGGTCTCAAAAATAGAGAAAAAATTCGTAAAAAATTGGATACAGGTGGCGCCACCAGTCTGCAGGAAGTGATGGAACATCTCATGATCAATATGCATGCCAAAAGTCATGACCATCAGTCAAGTATTTAATGAGATATTGAGATTTTTGTATGAAATTTTGGACTTTTCTGGGGGGTAGTTTGGGGCCCCATAGCTGGAAGGATATGGGTAACAGAGACCTAATTTCTGGTTTCCATGGAGACTTTTCATAGGTCTCTCAGTGTATCGAGAATGAAGATTCTAAGTCCAGTCGTTATGATTTGTGCCTTGTTAACAGATGTTCACATTTTTAAAGGTCTCAAAAATAGAGAAAAAAATTAGTAAAAAATCGAAAAATACAGGTGGCGCCACCAGTCTTCAGGAACTGATGGAACCTCTCATGATCAATATGTATGCCAAAAATCATGACCATCAGTCAAGTAGTTAATGAGATATTGAAGTTTTTGTATGAAATTTTGGACTTTTCTGGGGGGTACTTTGGGGCCCCATAGCTCAAAGGATATGGGTAACAGAGACCTAATTTCTGGTTTCCATGGAGACTTTTCATAGGTCTCTCAGTGTGTCGAGAATGAAGATTCTAAGTCCAGTCGTTACGATTTGTGCCTTGTTAACAGATGTTCACATTTTTAAAGGTGTCAAAAACAGAAAAAAATTCGTAAAAAATCGAAAAATACAGGTGGCGCCACCAGTCTTCAGGAACTGATGGAACCTCTCATGATCAATATGTATGCCAAATATCATGACCATCAGTCAAGTAGTTAATGAGATATTGAAGTTTTTGTATGAAATTTTGGACTTTTCTGGGGGGTACTTGGGGGCCCCATAGCTCAAAGGATATGGGTAACAGAGACGTAATTTCTGGTTTCCACGGAGACTTTTCATAGGTCTCTAAGTTTTTCAAGAATGAAGATTCTAGGTCCAGTCGTTACGATTTGTGCCATGCTAACAGATGACAGCATCCTTAAAGGTCTCAAAAATAGAGAAAAAAATTCGTAAAAAATTGAATGATACAGGTGGCGCCACCAGTCTGCAGGAAGTGATGGAACATCTCATGATCAATATGTATGCCAAAAATCATGACCATCAGTCAAGTAGTTAATGAGATATTGAAGTTTTTGTATGAAATTTTGGACTTTTCTGGGGGGTACTTTGGGGCCCCATAGCTCAAAGGATATGGGTAACAGAGACCTAATTTCTGGTTTCCATGGAGACTTTTCATAGGTCTCTCAGTGTGTTGAGAATGAAGATTCTAAGTCCAGTCGTTACGATTTGTGCCTTGTTAACAGATGTTCACATTTTTAAAGGTGTCAAAAACAGAGAAAAAAATTCTTAAAAAATCGAAAAATACAGGTGGCGCCACCAGTCTTCAGGAACTGATGGAACCTCTCATGATCAATATGTATGCCAAAAATCATGACCATCAGTGATGTAGTTATTGAGATATTGAAGTTTTTGTATGAAATTTTTGACTACTCTGGGGGGGTACTTTGGGGCCCAATAGCTCGAAGGATATGGGTAGCAGAGACCTAATTTCTGGTTTCCATTGAGACTTTTCATAGGTCTTCTAGTGTGTCGAGAATGAAGATTCTAGGTCCAGTCGTTACGATTTGTGCCATACTAACAGATGACAGCATCCTTAAAGGTCTCAAAAATAGAGGAAAAAAATCGTAAAAAATCGAACGATACAGGTGGCGCCACCAGTCTGCAGGAACAGATGACACATCTCATGATCAATAGTTATGCCACAAATCATGACCATCAGTCAAGTAGTTAATGAGATATTAAGTTTTTGTATGAAATTTTTACTTTTCTTGGGGGTACTTTAGGGCTCCATAGCTCGAAGAATATGGGTAACAGAGACCTAATTTGTGGTTTCCATGGAGACTTTTTATAGGTCTCTCAGTGTGTCGAGAATGAAGATTCTAGGTCCAGTCATTATGATTTATGCCATGCTAACAGATGACAGCATCCTTAAAGGTCTCAAAAATAGAGAAAAAATTCGTAAAAAATTGGATACAGGTGGCGCCACCAGTCTGCAGGAAGTGATGGAACATCTCATGATCAATATGCATGCCAAAAGTCATGACCATCAGTCAAGTATTTAATGAGATATTGAGATTTTTGTATGAAATTTTGGACTTTTCTGGGGGGTAGTTTGGGGCCCCATAGCTGGAAGGATATGGGTAACAGAGACCTAATTTCTGGTTTCCATGGAGACTTTTCATAGGTCTCTCAGTGTGTCGAGAATGAAGATTCTAAGTCCAGTCGTTATGATTTGTGCCTTGTAAACAGATGTTCACATTTTTAAAGGTCTCAAAAATAGAGAAAAAAATTAGTAAAAAATCGAAAAATACAGGTGGCGCCACCAGTCTTCAGGAACTGATGGAACCTCTCATGATCAATATGTATGCCAAAAATCATGACCATCAGTCAAGTAGTTAATGAGATATTGAAGTTTTTGTATGAAATTTTGGACTTTTCTGGGGGGTACTTTGGGGCCCCATAGCTCAAAGGATATGGGTAACAGAGACCTAATTTCTGGTTTCCATGGAGACTTTTCATAGGTCTCTCAGTGTGTCGAGAATGAAGATTCTAGGTCCAGTCGTTACGATTTGTGCCTTGTTAACAGATGTTCACATTTTTAAAGGTGTCAAAAACAGAGAAAAAAATTCGTAAAAAATCGAAAAATACAGGTGGCGCCACCAGTCTTCAGGAACTGATGGAACCTCTCATGATCAATATGTATGCCAAATATCATGACCATCAGTCAAGTAGTTAATGAGATATTGAAGTTTTTGTATGAAATTTTGGACTTTTCTGGGGGGTACTTGGGGGCCCCATAGCTCAAAGGATATGGGTAACAGAGACGTAATTTCTGGTTTCCACAGAGACTTTTCATAGGTCTCTAAGTTTTTCAAGAATGAAGATTCTAGGTCCAGTCGTTACGATTTGTGCCATGCTAACAGATGACAGCATCCTTAAAGGTCTCAAAAATAGAGAAAAAAATTCGTAAAAAATTGAATGATACAGGTGGCGCCACCAGTCTGCAGGAAGTGATGGAACATCTCATGATCAATATGTATGCCAAAAATCATGACCATCAGTCAAGTAGTTAATGAGATATTGAAGTTTTTGTATGAAATTTTGGACTTTTCTGGGGGGTACTTTGGGGCCCCATAGCTCAAAGGATATGGGTAACAGAGACCTAATTTCTGGTTTCCATGGAGACTTTTCATAGGTCTCTCAGTGTGTTGAGAATGAAGATTCTAAGTCCAGTCGTTACGATTTGTGCCTTGTTAACAGATGTTCACATTTTTAAAGGTGTCAAAAACAGAGAAAAAAATTCGTAAAAAATCGAAAAATACAGGTGGCGCCACCAGTCTTCAGGAACTGATGGAACCTCTCATGATCAATATGTATGCCAAATATCATGACCATCAGTCAAGTAGTTAATGAGATATTGAAGTTTTTGTATGAAATTTTGGACTTTTCTGGGGGGGTACTTGGGGGCCCCATAGCTCAAAGGATATGGGTAACAGAGACGTAATTTCTGGTTTCCACGGAGACTTTTCATAGGTCTCTAAGTTTTTCAAGAATGAAGATTCTAGGTCCAGTCGTTACGATTTGTGCCATGCTAACAGATGACAGCATCCTTAAAGGTCTCAAAAATAGAGAAAAAAATTCGTAAAAAATTGAATGATACAGGTGGCGCCACCAGTCTGCAGGAAGTGATGGAACATCTCATGATCAATATGTATGCCAAAAATCATGACCATCAGTCAAGAATTTAATGAGATATTGAAGTTTTTGTATGAAATTTTTTACTTTTCTGGGGGGTAGTTTGGGGCTCCATAGCTGGAAGGATATGGGTAACAGAGACCTAATTTCTGGTTTCCATGGAGACTTTTCATAGGTCTCTCAGTGTGTCGAGAATGAAGATTCTAAGTCCAGTCGTTACGATTTATGCCTTGTTACAGATGTTCACATTTTTAAAGTTCTCAAAAATAGAGAAAAAAATTCGTAAAAAATCGAAAAATAGTGGCGCCACCAGTCTTCAGGAACTGATGGAACCTCTCAATGTCAATATGTATGCCAAAAATCATGACCATCAGTCAAGTAGTTAATGGGATATTGAAGTTTTTGTATGAAATTTTGGACTTTTCTGGGGGGTACTTTGGGGCCCCATAGCTCGAAGGAAATGGGTAACAGAGACCTAATTTCTGGTTTCCAAGGAGATTTTTCATGGACCTCCCAGAATGTCAAGTAAGAAGATTCCAGTTCTAGCGGTTACGATTTGTGCCCTGTTAACGGACAGACGCCCGGACGGCCGGACGGACGACGGACAAAAGGTGATCCCTATAGCTCAGATGACTTACAGTCAGCTGAGCTAAAAAACCTGTCATGCATACACCTCCAAGAATACAGAGAGTGCTCATTAGATTACAGAAATATGACATGGGATACACCTATAGAAAAGGGAAACAATTGTACATTTCTGACACTTAAGTACAGCACCACAACATAACACAGATAAAACAACAAGAATTAGATTATTTGAACATTATGTACACAGGAACAGACCAGTTACACCAGAGAGAATGGAAAGATCAGAGAAGCTACAGCAAAAGAAACTGAAATGCAATCACTCATACACATGATACAAAAGGGTTGGCCAAACTCGGGGAATGAATGTAAAGATGTCAAGCAGTATTTCAAATTTAGAGATGAACTATCAGTAAGTGATGGACTTGTAATGAAAGGGACTAGAATAATTATACCAAAGGATATGAGAGAAGATATTTTAACACAATTACTCACAGGACACTAGGGTATAGAAAGAATGAGACGTAGAGCATGTTATACTGTCTTCTGGCCAGGTATCTCTAAACACATTGGAGGAAAGGTAGAAAACTGTAAACCATGTTGGAAATTTTAAAACTCTGTACCAAAAGAAAGTTAATGGTACATGAAGTGCCAGAGAATCCATTTGAGAAAGTAGGGACAGATTTATTCCATTACAGAGGTCATGAGCATTGGATAGTTGCTGATTATTACTCAAAATTTTGGGATGTAGCCAGGTTAACTGATACAAAAGCAGATACAGTCATAAGAAAGACAAAAGCTATATTTGCAAGATTTGGATTACAAAGCATAGGGGTCAGTGATAATGGTCCTCAGTTTTCTTCAGATGAATATAAGAAATTTGAACAGGTTGGAAGTTAAACATTACTTCACCCATGTATGCAGATCTAGGGAAAGTAATGGTTTTGCAGAATGCATGGTTCAGACAGTTCAGAAATTGTTAAAGAAATGTGAAGAAGATGGCACAGATCCATTCCTAGCACTATTAGAATATAGAAACACACCAATAGTTCAGATTCAGGATCACCAGCTCAACTTCTTCAGTCTAGAAGATTGAGAAGTGTACTACCAACCACAGACAAAGCTCTGAAACCAGAGTTACAGACACACACAATCCAAATTTCAAAGAATGCAAAACACACAGTGAAGTGGTATAACAAAAAACAAGAGACAAAGGAGAGAATTTCAACCGGGAGATCAAAATAAATTCCAGAAAGAGAGAAAAAACACTTTCAGAGAAGGGAGAATTATAGATAGAGCAAAAGAACAAAGATCATATATAGTAGAGGACTCTGATGGTAACAGATATAGAAGGAACAGATCATTCTTTGATAACAGACCTACAAATGTCACTAACTATACTGAAGATGAAAATGTTCAGGTAGAAAACGCACAAAATGAAGAAAGAAATAATAACAGACATGAGAGAAACATACAAGAAAATCATGCTACAAGAACACAAGAGAACAATAATGATCATACACCAAACACTAGCACACAGACACGAGTCATTACAAGACACAGAAACAAAAGACATTATAGTCCTGTAAAGGTGACATCAAGTGGCAGGAGAGTAGAGAAACCATGCAAGTATAGAGACTAGAAGAACATGTTTGTATAGCTTAAGGTATTAGATATAAGTATAGTGTGATATAGATTGCCGATACCTACAGCAATCCTGGGGGCAACCTGCATGTGTTGCAGTGGAAACAGCTGAGATGTCTATGGGCGTACGGTAGTTAGTTGATGTCCTTGGGAAGGCCACAAGTGATTTCTATGTAAAGGACTTTAGAGCAGATAACGCCTTTTGCTGATGGACGTGTAATCTGGGGGGTTGATGCTTGTTGTGAGTGCTTCTAGGAACAGACAGAGGACAATATATATATAATAAATATATATATACAGATAACACTAGAAGTACAGAATACTGCTGTGTGGAAGCTTATTCTGGTACCAGGTCTGAATGACTTTAGGAGTCATCAGCTGTGAAAGACTGATTCAGTGCTCAAAAAGATTAGTCTGTGCACTGTGTGTGGACTCTTAAAACATGTGCTCATTGAGAGACTGAGGATTATGGAAATGCCAAGAACACAGAGCAGTGTTACATCCCAGTGTTATGTGTGCGAGATAGCCAAGTGGTTGGGAATAGAGTCATCAGGACTGTGCTGTTAACCATCATTATCGGACTCTGTGTTAATATATGGTCCTGGACAGTTGAGGGGTAAAACGCTTGGTTCTCCCAGGGATGGCTATGAGAGTGGGTTGTAGTGGCCCGTCCAAGGCTGGTGCTTTTCTCCGGGTTCTCGGGTTTCCTCTTCCTCCAGACACTACTAAAAGCCACCACCTGAGCCATAGAGAGTGTCTCGATTAGTTATAATAACTATTTGTATTTGTAATTCATGTTAAATAAATATGTTTATAATATGTTTTCATCATCATTGCTTGTATAAAGCATGGTCCATTGTCCGTCGTACGCCATGCCGTCCATCCATCAGTTAGACTGGCATGTTTTGAAACCATTAGACCTACAAATCCAAAATTTGGCATACTGTTAGATTCAATTGCATACCCAAAATTAGATCTGAATTTTGTAATTTTTTTAAGTTATTAGCATAAATATAAAATCAGTACCTTTGCTTTGACCATGGCAAGTTTTTTTTTCCTGTAGGTACATTCAATTTAATTTTTACAGCAGATACATATAATTAATTAAACTGTTAAATACTGAAATTTGAAAATAAAAGCTAAACTAGATGTGTCTGAACGACACAAATGCCCCTGCCTGGGGCAAATTAGAAATATTGATAAATTTTGAAAAAATTTTTAAGTTCAGGAGGTGTTGTATGGTCAAAAGTAGGTCAACTGGGACAAAACGTGAACTTGATCTTTAACTGGTCATTATCTGCCCACACACCAAAAATCAGGCCAATATCTGCAGGCACTGTGAAAAAAAAGTCTAAACATGTGTATTTGTCATGAATGTTCATATTTTTCATGAAATTTACTATGTTCAGGAGCCGTAAAACGGTCAAAATAGGTCAACCGGGACGAAACGTGAACTTGATCTGTAACTGGTCTATATCTGCCCACACACAAAAAATCAGGCAAATATCTGCAGGCATTGCAAAAAAAAGTCCGTACATGTGTATTTGTCATGAGAATTTCTATTTTTCATGAAATTTTCTAAGTTTAGAAGCCGTAAAGTGGTCAAAAGTAGGTCAACCGGGACGAAACTCGAACTCGATCTGTAACTGGTCCTCATCTGCCCACACAATGAAAATCAGGCCAATATCTGCAGGCATTGCGAAAAAAAAGTCTGTACAACTGTTTGATTTCGGAATGACGGAAGGACGGACATGGGTAAAACTATATGCCCCGGGGGCATAAAAATTAGGCTAGTTTTTGAATTTTTTAAGGGGATCTATTGTATTAATTTGCCATATCATGCAAGCTCCAGGCTGCCCACTTCTGGTCACAACAGCCCTGCCTGGGTAACCTTATTAGTGATGTCACACTGGTGCAGCACCCCTGATGTGACAGGTGTATGGTTATTCTTATGTCACCCCCCCCCCCCCTTCAATCATATCAACCATCCATGGTCTTTATTACCTGTTCCTCTCAGACTTTATCTCCATTTGATATTATTTTAGATTTAACCATCAAGGTCAACTTCAGCTGAGCATAGCTAGTGACCCATAGGTCCCTTGTTGACTGCTGAATTTATTAGGGTAGCATGTATGTCATAAGTACAGGAAAGTACAAGCATGAATGACACAAATATCACTCCTAAAATACTGGCATGGATGGCAGTAAAATAATTATGGGTGTATGATATGATTTCAAACCCATCTTGAGCTATGTGCACAGATGTATGAAATTCAAAACAATAGTAGTTGGCACCACAAGTCTTGTAAATGACTTAGCTATCTGAAATGTATAAATATGCCCATTTTCTATCTGATATGTCAAATCTCTTCTGAGATATAACCAGGGATATACACTGTGGAAAAATTATTGTAGGTAGCCCCACCAGTCTTGTATAGGATGAAGCTATCCTATATGTAGAAATAAATACAATTTCAGGATTACATAGCAAATTCCTCCTGAGAAATCAGCAAGAACATACACCATGCAAAAATTAATATTTATTTATGTTCATATCACTAGTCATTTCCTTTAATACAACATATAGCTCAATTGAGAATTAAAGATTTGCATATTAATTGTATTTGTGACAGGTACTTATTTCATGATGAGCAAAGTAAATAAATTTTATAGATTACTTGCAACTTTTTTTAAAGCATGATAGATTAACAGTAATCTCATGTAGTTACTTTATAGTATTACTCATTGTAGACAGGTTATGGGGACCTGATCTGTGAGGTCAGTTTCCTACATCTAGGATTCAAATATGGGATAACTGATATCATATGCATAAAATATTTCTAGATTTTTAAGTAAAATTTTCTAGATCATATGTAAGGAAATATTTCTTGCCTCACTCTCAAGGATATTTTACTTATATCAGGTTGTTTTTTACTTATTATAAGAAAGTAATTTTTGGCAGTGTAACAGGGACACTCAATATTGTTTCTACAGTTTATTTCATACTATGTTATTCATGGTCGGCGGGTCTTATCGGCGGCATCTCTTTGTGCCACAGATTAACTAGTTTTATGGCCCCGTCAGGCACATGGGACACAGACCGGGCATGGACTTGTTACTCCAGTCCTATAAACTCCTTGCATGTAAATATGGTTGTATATGTTGTAAAAAATTATATTACCTGTTGTTTATAATTATGATCAAACAAATTTCTTGTAAAAATTAATATTGACCTCTCTTCCCTTTTTGTTTCTTTTGAATGTTTGTAAAATGTGACTGTTACTATCAATAATGATCTAATGAGACATTAGACAATTATCTGTTTGTCAAACTTTCACACATTAACTGGCCTAAACCTGTATTATTTATATTTATTAATCATAACGTCAAAATGTCCACATGACAAATTTAAGTGTATTTATTAGAAACATCTTTCATGTTTATTCAGTTTGAAATTATTTGAAAACGGAGGGTCAGTTTAATTATTTAATATTGCTGCGTGTAATCTGTACTATTTCTCCCTCATATTTTCTGTCTCTCAATAAAAGACTGGTAACAAAGAGTCCTGTTATAAAGTTTTGCAACATACTCTGCTCTAATTAAGTTGGTCAACTTCTAGCTTGTTGTCCAAACAGTAGATCTCAACAAGTGGCCTATGACTAATGAAAAGGTTGTTATCCTTTTTATAATTGACTGAGTGGTGTACTTCATCCTGCAGCTGAAAGCCATGTTCCAGTTGAGCAGATTTAGACTTAGTGAACTTTTTACATTAAAACACCAAATCACTGAAATAGTAAACATTTTGATTCATGACATATTTCAGACATACATATTGTAAAATGAGGCAAATTAAGAAGAGCGCAGATATCTAATTAGGGTGATTGGATATGTACTCAGTGTCAAGGATAGCTGCTACATGCTGTCCAGGAATGTCCCGAATTGCATATAATATAAGGTAAAGAAATGTGAGACAAAACTAGGTTTTAATAATTTCAGTGGTTATCAGGAATCGTCTGGTTAGAGTGTTGTGTCCAGCCACTCAGTCTTTGGTTTATATAGGTCTGATGGCTTAGTACGGAGAAACCTTTAACCTTAATTAATCTGGGTTCGCAGATTGTATCTGGGTTCATAGACTAGGGAAGGTTACTATTGTCACCATGTGTATACTTTGACACATGCAATGGCATTCTATAACCCACACTATTAATGGTCCATGCCTCCATGATTATTCAAATCCTTCACATGAACATTAATTCATATATTTAATGTGATTTTAAATGTGAATGTTACTCGGTTGACTTGTGATCATCGTTCAGAACATGGTTGTCCAACTAAACTTGTCCAGATGAAAATGGTCCATCTAAAATCGTCCATTTAACATGAAATCAAATAAATCTGTACCTGCAAAATTATTGCCTTGAAACCATTTGCTTACTCCTGTAAATGAGTGTTAAAAACAAGTGTCAACATAAACACAGTGCCTGGAGCCATGTGCATCGTTGAGCCACAACATGTGTCAATAAGGAGATGCCCTGACTGACTTGGCCAAGAAAATGTAATACATGTTCCCACCATCTGAAACACTACGTGTTGCGGCTCACAATCGGACCTCCAGTCACCATCCTTGTTATGGTAAACAGACACACTTGGACATAGCCATGATAAGGTGTTAAACAGCTATCTGCAAGGTAACATACTGAGATTGTGTGCTGGGAAACTTTTGTACAAAGCAAAACTGAACTGATAGTGTGAAAGAATAAGCATAATATTTCTCCTGATTATGTCTCTTTAATATCACAAACCCAAACACCTGTAATCATAAAAATTTTGTTATTGGTAATATTTGGAAGAAGGCATTTTGAAAATAAATATCAGGGCTCGCCCTGCTTCCAAAAAAACTTTAGCCAAAATTTTAGCCAACAGGAATTTTCTTTAGCCATTTCAGAAACACTTTAGCCAGCACTTATTCTCTGAATAATATGAAATATCCATATTTAACACTGAGCAGAATTCCTTTTTATTTCACAATATTATAGTCTCTTGTTTTACTTAAAGGCTTAAAAAATGTTCTTTGTTTCCAGTATCCAGACCAACTCAAAGAAAACCTAGCCAGTGTAAAATTAAATTTTAATATGAGTTTGAACCTTGAGCCATGGAGCACAAAAAGGGACACCTCATAGATCTTGTACAAGTCACAAACAATTGAAATTACAGCTAATTATATCACAGTAATGGTTCAGTTACTTGTTTTATGATCTTAGGGATAAATTATAAATGTGTAACAGAGTTACAGTGTGCATATTCATGCAGGAGATCATTTGATTACCATGTACCAGCCTTCTATAGTCAGGGTGGGGGTAATATTGCAACCTGGTTCCTCGCTCCTTTTTTTGGACAGTGTGACAACATGGGAGGGCCTGGTATAAACATTTTGGTTTATTTCCTTGAAACCTATGTGTGAATTAATTTAATCTGGGCGACTTGAGCAAAATCAAATCATATAAATAATATTCTGTTTTATAACACATGGAAAAAAATTAAAAATTTAATAAATTCCCTAACTACCTACTCTAATTTTTCACCACTGTAATCGGAAACAAAGAGTTATTTTTTTAGGCCTAGGGCATTGGAAAGATGCTCCTCGCCAATAAATTAGCCAGAGAGAATTTTGTTTAGCCAGATCTCCCCATTGCTAGCCATTGGCGAATTGGCGAATAGGCAGGGCGAGCCCTGAATATTGAAGTCATACAATAAATTTTCCCTTGGTTGAAGATTCAGTTAATCATGACAGGAAAAGCTAAATTTAAACCTTGTCTGACTAATTGAGGAACAAGCAGAAAATACCATTTCACCTTACAGAGTAATTAAGCTTCCAGACTGAGTGCCATCTTCAGGCAAAAATCACATGGCAGTGAATTGATTAAACATGGCTAAACGATTTAGTAATGATTGGAAAAGTGGTTCATGAAATAAAAGGTGACAAATTTTGCTCCATATATGAAAACATGTGAAATCAGAAAAAAATCGTGATCAGCAAAATTCTGAGTTCTGTGGAAAAATCAGTCTGAAAACTAGAATACGGGTAGTCGACAACCGACTACGTGTATCCGCCAAAATCAGAGTAGGACAGGTGAAGTGAGGCATGGATTAAGTGGCAAGGGGAAATAGAGTTACATGTGTTACATATTAGAATGGATGTCTGCCAGGTAAACATGACTGTAGGTGGCGCCACCTGTTATTTGAACAAGAAACTAACCAAGATGTATACACATGCAAAATATCAGGTGGACAAGTCAAATGATTGCAGAGATATGAGTGATTTTTTCCCACAGCAGACAAACAGATGGATGCTGTGCAAAAATGGCTGCAGGTGGCGCCACCATTTTTGTGAATGTTATAAAGCTATCCAAGGGCTACATTTGTGTAAAATTTTTTTCCTGATTGGTCAAACGAGTCCGGAGATATATGCATTAATGTCTGCAGCATGAACGTGAATGAAGCTGGTGCCACCTGTCATAAAATGAAGAAACCTATCCAGGATGTATATGCATGCCGAATTACAGGTAATTTGGTCAAACCACTGCAAAGATATGAGTGATTTTAACCCAAGGCAGACAAACAGATGGACGCTGTGCAAAAATGGCTGCAGGTGACGACACCATTTTTGTGTATGTTATAAAACTATCCAAAGGCTACATTTGTGTAAAAATTTTTTCCTGATTGGTCAAACGGTTCCTGAGATATGAGCTTGGATGTCTGCAGCTTGAACGTGAATGTAGATGGCGCCATCTGTCATAAAATCAAGAAAGCTATCTAGGATGTATACACTAACTGAATTTCAGGTGAATTAGTCAAACCACTGTTATGAGTGATTTTAACCCAAGGCAGATTAACAGATGGACACTGTGCAAACATGGTTGCTGGTGGCGCCACCATTTTTTGTGTATGTTATAAAGCTATCCAAGGGCTACATTTGTAAAAAATTTTTTTCCTGATCGGTCAAACGGTTCCCAAGATATGTTGGTTTATGTGTGGAAACAGATGCGCAAACGGACGCTGGGCAGAGAGGAAAGATCAGAGGCCAAGGCCAATTGGTTAGGCACCAGTTCACATGTGATAAGTTTTGGAAAAATCTGTCCAGTAGTCTCAGAGGAGTTCTCCGGAAACGAACGCGGCGGCAGCGGCGGAACCCGGTCAAAAACATAGTATCCACAAAACTTCGTTTTGGCGGATACAATAATTCTATTCAATGTAGTATTCTTTGAATACCCTTAGCTTCAAGATATATTTCCAAATGATGTCAAGGCTAAATGGCTCTCATATACTGACTTATCTAAAAGAAAATGGAAAAGACCATTTTGGACCACAGAAAGTTGATAAACAAAGGTGGCGCCATCTGCAGCTTTAAATCAGAATAGTCATGTGATCAATATGTCTAAAAAATCTGGTAATGATTGGTGTAGTGGTGCATGAGCTAAAAGGTAACAGATTTTGTACCATTTTTGTAAACATATGAAATCAGACTAGATGTGTCGGAATGACATGAATGCCCCCGCCTGGGGACAATTAGAAACATTTGTTAAAATTTGTAAAATTTTTTAATTTCAGGAGGTGCAAAATGCAAACTCGATCTGTAACGGGTCATTATCAAGCAACACACCAAAAATCAGGCCAGTATCTGCAGGCATATTGTGAAAAAAAAGTCCATACATGTGCATTTTTCATAAAAATTTCTCTTTCATGAAATTTTCTATGTTCAGGATCTGTCATATGGTCAAAAATAGGTCAATTGGGACGAAACGTAAACTCGATCTGTAAGTGGTCATTATGCGCCCACAGACCAAACATTAGGCCAGTATCTGTAAGCATTGCATTGCAAAACTAGAATATTAGCAAAAGCTGATAATCAGTTATAAATTTAAATTGGAGAGGTATGTACCATGTTTCATAACTATCCACCAAATGCTTCCTGAGAAATAAGCTCCTAAGTTTTATTCTATACTAAGCTCTGTGACCTTGAAAAGTAGGTCAAGATCACCCATCTTTGAACCAAGATTTTGTAAATATCATGCAATAGCACTGAAGAAATGAAGTTCCTGTATTGAATACCTTTGGAGATATTCTGCACAAAAGGCCAAAATTGAAAAATCCAATAAAAATTCATAAAAAAATCAGAAATTGTAGGTGGTGCCACCAAAATTGTGCAACACGCACAGACCATCATTCCAAATGATCATAGTAAGTTTTGTGAAAATCCACATAATGGTTCCTGAGATATAAACTTTGAGTGTTTTTGTATAATCAGCTCTAAAATGTAGAAAAACGGGGCAAGGTCGCCCATCTTTGCACTTGACCAAGATATTGTTGATATACATCTTCACTGATGAAATAAAATTCCAACGGTGAATCCTTTTAGAGATATCCCGCTCACAAGGTAAAAGTTAACAGATGTGGGACGGACGGACGCCGGACAGACAGACAGACAGACGGACAGCTTGGGTGACAACAATAGCCTTCAGCCTATGAGCTGAGGGTTAAAAACGGTTGTACATGTACATTTGTCATGAAAATTTATATTTTTCATGAAATTTTCTATGTTTAGGAGCCGTAAAACAATCAAAATATGGTCAACCGGGACGAAACGCGAACTCGATCTGTAACTATTCATTATCTGCCCACACATAAAAAATCAGGGCGGTATCTGCAGGCACTGCGGAAAAAAAGTCCGTACATATGCATTTGTAATGAAAATTTCTATTTTTCATGAAACTTTCTATGTTCAGGAGCAGTCAAATGGTCAAAAGTAGGTCAACTGGGACAAAACAATAACTCCATCTGTAACTGGTCATTATCTGCCCACACACCAAAAATCAGGCCCGTACCTGCAGGCATTGCGAAAAAAAGTCCGTACATGTGCACTTGTCATGAAAATTTATATTTTTTATGAAATTTTCTATGTTAGGGCACTGTCAAACGGTCAAAAGTAGGTCAAATGGGACACAAAGTTGAACTTGATCTGTAACTGGTCATTATCTGCGCACACACCAAAAATCAGGCCAATGTCTGCAGGCATTGCGAAAAAAAGTCCGTACATGTGAATTTGTCATGAAAATTTATATTTTTCATGAAATTTTCTATGTTCAGGAGCCATAAACCGTCAAAAGTAGGTCAACTGGGACGAAACGCAAACTTGATCTGTAACTGGTCAATATCTGCCCACACACCAAAAATCAGGCCAATATCTGCAGGCATTGCGAAAGAAAGTCTGTACATGTGTATTTGTCATGAAAATTTCTATTTTTCATGAATTTTTCTAAGTTAAGGATCCATAAAACGGTCAAAAGTAGGTCAACCGGGACAAAATGCGAACTCGATCTGTAACTAGTCAATATCTGCCCACACACCAAAAATCAGGCCAATATCTGCAGGCATTGCGAAAAAAAGTCCGTACATGTGTATTTGTCATGATAATTTCTAAATTTCATGAATTTTTCTAAGTTAAGGAGCCATAAAACGGTCAAAAGTAGGTCAACTAAGATGAAACGCAAACTTGATCTGTAACTGGAAAATATCTGCCCACACACAAAAAATCAGGCCAATATCTGCAAGCACTGCAAGAAAAAGTCTGTACTTTTAAAGTACATTAAAGTATTTGTCATGAAAATTTCTATTTTTTATGAAATTTTCTAAGTTTCGAAGCCGTAAAACGGTCAAAATCAGGTCAACCGGGACGAAACGCGAACTCAATCTGTAACTGGTCATTATCTGCCCACACACCAAAAATCACCACTTTGTGGCGGGGGCATAAAAATTTCTTGCGTCATCCAAATTTTAACTCCTGTGGGAACTGTGAAAATGATTCTATTCAACAGATTATTCACTGAATTCTACTTGCTCTAAGGAATCCTTGCAAATGATTTGAAGGCTAAAGTGTACTCATTTACTGAGTTATCTGAAGGAAAGTGAAAAAGAACATTTTGGACTGCAGAAAGTCAGTAAACAGAGGTGGTGTCCCCTGCAGGTTATAATCACATGTCAGTTATGTGCTGAGTATGACTGTAATTTAAGACCATCTGGACTCCAAACTGGAGGGAATGATGCAGATGTAGAAGCTGAGAAAAACGTGGGTGGGGCATCCAGGAAAGCCTGTATAAACATGTAGACAAGCAGAATTATATAATAGATATTTCTATGCAAATTTAAGTGTAAACTTACATTAAAGATTCTAAATACTGTGAAGGACTCAGCTTGTATTCCAGGGTAACTTTGTCTGGTATTGTATATTACCGCAACACTGGAAGCAGAAGGGAGTGTTTATTAAAATGGCTGAAACCACCGGGTGATTTGTGCTTGATGGACTGAGTAAAATCTTTGAGTGATATAAACATCCAACAATGGCGATGGGAATAAACTTTGTGTTTTTCTATGAATATGGATGATAAATTCCTCACATGATGGTGGATACAGGCAAAAACTACATCCAACAATTGATGTTCAATTTTTTGGGATTCCCCAATGCTAGGGCACGATGGTCACGATGGCTCCAGGCATTCGAGCTGTTTGCTGACAGCAAAGGACTCATTATCACACACGGCCCCAACGAGAATAGGCAACAGAGGAGAGCCCAGCTTCTGCATTTTGCGGGAACAGTTGTGCAAGACATTTTCTCGACCCTGCCAGACACAGGTATTGTGGACGATTATGATAAAGCAGTTCAGGCCTTAAATGCCTACTTCGTGCCTCAAGTAAACCGGGCATACCCTCATCATAAATTTTGTCAACTCTCTCAGAGACATGAGGAGTGTGTAAATCAGTATGTCACTAGGCTCAGACAAGCCATCAGAGACTGTAATTATGGGGATGACAATGACAGTCAGATTCGGGACCAGGTCCTGTGTAAGAGTACTTCTGATTACTTAAGGCAACTAGAATATCAGCAAAAGCTGACAAAAGCCCTCAGCCAAAAGAACAATGTTTATACGTGGTAACAGTAACAAGTACAAAATATTTGTTCTCACATTGGACCTATATCTGTACATGTCTAAGTGATCAATTTAAATTGGAGAGGTATGTACCATGTTTCATAACAATCCACCAGATGCTTCCTGAGAAATAAGCTCCTAAGTTTTACTCCATTCTAAGCTCTGTAACCTTGAAAGTAGGTCAAGGTCACCCATCTTTGAACATGACCAAGATTTTGTAAATATCATGCAATAGCACTGAAGAAATGAAGTTCCTGTGTTGAATACCTTTGGAGATATCCTACTCACAAGGCAAAGTTGAAAAATCTGAGAAAAATTCATTAAAAATCATAAATTGTAGGTGGCGCCCCCTACCTTGTGCAGCAAGTACAGAACATCAGTCCCTATGATCACAGTTAGTTTTGTGAAAATCCACCCAATTGTTCCTGAGAAATAAGCTTCTAAGTGTTTTTCTATAATCAGCTCTAAAACGTAGAAAAATAGGTCAAGGTCACCCATCTTTGAACTTGATCGAGATTTTGTCGACAAACATCTTCACAAAAGAAAAAAGATTCCTACGGTGAATCCTTTTAGAGATATCCCGCTCACAAGGTAAAAATTAACGGACGCCGGACGGACGGACGGACAGCTTGGGTGACGACAATAGCCCATCAGCCTAAGGGCTAAGGGCTAAAAAATGTTAGAGGCAGGTCAGGGCCTGACACTTAGCCGCACACTTGAAATAGCTGTACAGTATGAGGAAGTTCATTCACAGATGGTGGTATTGAAAGTTAAAGAATCCTCTAATGAAATAGCTGAACAGTATGATTAAGTTCATTCACAAATGGTGGCACTGAAAGTTAAAGAATCCCCTAATGACCCTCCAGCCCAGGTAAATAAAATCAGCGATAGAGGCCCCAAATGACCTAAGCCACATAAAGGAGAACCCATAAAAGGCAAGAAAGGGGAAACCTGTTACAAATGTGGGAAAACTGGTCATTTTGGACGAGATCCTTCCTGTCCTGCTAAGGGTAAACCATGCAACAAGTGTGCCATTGTGTGCAAAACCAAAAGAGAAAAGACAGGTGTGACTGTTTAACAGGGGCCCGAGGTAGTAACTATGCTTTCAAATCAGTGAGGAGGCCAACCCTCGCAAGTTTGACATTCAAGTAGGTGGGGTCCCGCTGAAAGTGCTAGTTGATTCTGGGGTGACCAGTAACATTGTGGATGAGAAAATCTTGGAATATTTAAAACTAAAAAGAAATTCAATGCACTTCACAAGCCTGTAAACCTGAAAGAAAGTTGTTTGCTTACCCATCTAATAAACCGATTAATGTAAAAGGGACATTCACCTGTCATGTCAAGGCTGACATGGTCAAGAGACGGCCATCAAACTGAACATACGCAAAGTGGGCATTGATATCGCCCAAGTCACAGATATTGCTAAATTAATGCAGCAAACATACCCTGAAGTGTTTAGCAGAGAAACCCATGATCAGAGATAGCACCAGGTGTTACAAAGACTTAAAGCGTACGGCTTAAAGCTTGAATGTGAAAAATGCCAATTTAGCATGGATACCAGGTGTTTATGGGCCTCCTATTATCATAGAATAGCATAGGTCCCACGAATGAAAAATTAGACGTGCTCTACAGGAAGTATGTGAAACAGGAAATGTTGGGGAAGTCCAGAGTTTCCTCAGACTATAAAACTATAGCAGTTCATTCATTCCACAGTACGTTACATTAGCGGAACTGGTTCAACAGCTACCATGAAAGGACACTCCGTTCCATTTCAAGCAAACAGCATAATGCCTTCAGACTTATTCAGAAAGCTTTAGCCGAGGCAGGCACACTAGCATATTATGACAAGAAGGAACAAACTCAGATTATTGCGGATGCTAGCCCAGTCAGATTAGGGTTGGTCCTAGTGCAAAAGCAGGAAGATGGACTGGTTCCAATCTCAACTAGAAATTTCTTGGCATCGCAGGTGCCATAGTATTGCCAGACAATTAACCCCCCCCCCCCCTTATGAATAGTCCCCCCCATCTTCAGCAGCATATACTGACACTTGGCAAGCGATTATGGAACATCTATCAACTTGAGAAACCAAATATGGGGGCCAATACAGAGAATCACTCTTATGAAAAGGGGATTTTATACTATAAAATGGTAAGGTAGGCGGTGCCACCTGTCTGGTTGACAAGAAACCTATATTCTATATAGGTGGTTTGCCAAATAAGAATGGGATGTTTTACATTGATTAAAAAAATATATGAATTAATTAAAAGGATGAATGCATGTTTTACCTGGGACAGCAGGTTTGCCACTTCATGCTCCGAGAAGACCTCCCAGATTCCGTTGCTGGCCAGCACTAACATTTGAGCATATTGGTCAATAGGTACTCTAGTTGTGTAAGGCTCACTGATCACACAACGCTTCAAAGATGGATCACCGTGGTTACCCAGGCCTCTGGTGGTTGCTAAGATACCATTCACTCTCATGACACGGTCACTTTCACTGATGGTGCCTCCTGTAAATCAGGAAATTTTATACAGTTAAGGTTACAAAGAGACTATTAATGCTTGGGCATCATCAGGGTTGAATGTCTTTGTAAGACACTTAACTGATATATGTTGCATACAGTTATGAACCAGGACCATGCTAAATATTTGGGGCTTAGTTTTTTTTTAAGAGACTGTTGTCTGACCACATGGATACAAAGCTGGGACTACACTGTCCACCAAAACACTTGATTCTCCAAGATTATATAACACTGTCACAACCAGAATCCATTAGGCATTACTCATGAACATGTTACGGAAAAAACTGCCCTAAAACAAGGGACCCATGGGTCACGGAGCTCAGCTGATTGTGATTGGACTGTATATATGTATCACCATTGTAATACTATATCCAGTCAATAAAGCTTATGAATATCATGGATATGTTGGGCTATTATAAAGGAATATTATGTAATATGTGATTAAATGATATATAAAATAACCTGACTGATGGATTAATATGGAGTAAAATATTGTGGTTTATTTTTTATTTATTTGGGAGGGGTTGAAAATAGCAATATAGTTGAGCAAATATGAATGAAATGACAGTACACTAAGCAGTGGTAGAATGATGATAAGATTTCAATTTTGACAGATATAATGTTATGATTAACTATGCTGTTGATCAGATTTATGAATTTGTGACTGTGTGACATGATATCTCTTCAGTCTTGACATTAGGTACATTATTTTGATTCCCACCATGTCTACAAAATATAAAAATATGAATACATCTGATTCATCCTGTTCTTGTTTACTGAGGCAGATATTGGGATGGGGTTTGGAGAAGGGAACAGTGAGGGTAGCAAGGAGGGTGAATGTAGAGAGAAAACTGCATACAACTGACTTGACGTAAACAAGACAGGGTGCTTGAAAACTTGAAAGAAATCTACAGTACTTGATCAACTGGTTTCAAATTTCAGATTTCAACAGATGAAATGCTTATGTGTACATGCTATGAAAATTAAATCTACAGCACTAACAGTAAAAAATGTCCACTGGAAGTCATGTTAATTATAATGCAAGGTTTTGACAAAGGAGTTATCTGTTATTCAATAATTACAGGTTACCCATAGCCAAGAGTAGCACTAGCACAAATGATATGGGAGTTTAACTATTTATTAAAAAGTTAATTGCAATTATTGGGCCAAATATAATTTTAATTTAAATATCAACAGTATCATCTGAAAAGATTTCTTAAAAATAATATAAATGAAATAAATAATCATTAAAATAATATAAAATGTATTCATAAATGCATTTTTGAATACATTTTGAAGGTATTTGCACTCGCATTCAACTACTTTCTTTTTACCTGTATTACTATTTGTTGATATATTCAAATATAATTATAAAGTATTCACTAAGTGTCTCGTATTACTCAGTTTCAGTATAACAAAACTGATATACAAATTTCACAATTTTAAATAATGATCATATGTACCTGGTCTTACGGCTTTTATATAAATTTTATATAAAAAAAACTATTATATTCACTTTTGAATACTGTCACATCATTGACTACACACTTAACATACTGTAGATTTAGATAATATCGTGGGCTTAAAATGTTGTGGTTTTTGTACAAAAAGCATATAGTGAGTTATTTGAATTTGTGGAAAGACAATGAAAATTTAAGAAATCACAGGGTTATATTAATATCTCCATGTGTGCAAGGAAGACGAGAACACATGTACAAAGTTAGTACACCGGTGACTCGGCTTAGATGCTTATCATACTGTGTGCCTGTACCCTGGTCAATCGGGTCAATGTTGAGCAAACAAGCTTCGCCAGAACTGAGCCTATCAAAGGAATTAAATCCTCCGTGACCGACACGGGCCGGATTATATATCAGCTATTAGTTGTGACCCAGATACATCTGCTATTAGTTTTAACATTATATCACACCACGTTCACGGAAATTGTAAACCTTCACTTGTTTGGAGGAAAAATGAAACGGGAGTGTCCACATGAATTGAAGGTGTTTAACTTTTTTAAATCAATTTGATAGTCACATATGGCGGCTGTAAATCCCGGACGCGGTGGTGACACAAAAGACATGGCATTAAACGTGTGAACTATTTAGAGATTAAAATAAAAAAAAAATAAAACAAGGCCTACAGGCCTAATGCAAACCTGTGCATTGGGATATACACCAGGTATAATGCTTCAATGCTGAACCGTTACTTTTCATATATATGAACAATGCAAGTACTAAACATTTTGAATAAGAAACAATTACACAAACATCACTGCTGAAATTCTGGCAGGGGTGCACACAACACAAAAATGACTGTAGCTGGCTCCACCAGTCTTGTATACAATGAAGCTATCAGAGATATATACATATGCCCAATTTCAGACTGATATATTTGCCCCTCCTAAGAAATAAGCAGGGACACACACTGTGCAAAATTTATTGTAGGTGGCACCACCAGTCTTGTATACGACAAAGCTATTTGATATGTATAAATATGCCCAATTTCAGGCTAATATATCAAATTCCTCCGTAGAAATAAGCAGGCACATACACTGTACAAAAGTCATTGTAGGTGGCGACAACTGTCTTGTGAATGAGAAAGCCATCAAAGACACATAGTCGGTAAAAATATCAGGCCAATACATCAAACTTACCTTGATTCTCATGCACCGGGCTGACCAGGCTTAGGTGAGAAAGGCAGTTGCCCCGGGTCTGTGAAAAATTGCTGGCTCAGGCTACTTCACTGAGTGAACTCTTGACCTGTTGCATAATCTGACAGTTGGCAGTCTGCCAAAGCTATAAATAGATCCAGGCTAAACTTTGGTGCAAAACCTGATGCAGTGGGCTGTCTGCCAAAGCTATAAATAGAATGCAGCTACTGCAATGAGTGAACTCCTGACCTATACCTGGCTGCACTGAGTGAACTCTTGATCTGCTGCCTAATCTGATACAATTGGCAGTCTGCCAAAGCTATAATGGATCCAGATTGACCTTTGGCCTGTTGCAAAAACTAAAATAGTAGCCATACCATTGCATAAGCTCACAGATTGGCTCCACATGCAGCCCTTAGGGGCATGGCACCCATGAGATGATCACATGATACTCATGAGGTGATCACAAGCTATCCATGAGGTGATCACATGGTGCCCATGAGGAGCTCACATGACACTCATGAGGTGATCACATGCCTTGTGCTTGGCTGCACTGATTGAACTATTGACCTATATCTGGCTGCACTGAATGAACTCTTGATCTGTTGCCAAATCTGAAACAGCTGGCAGTTTCTCAACCCATTTAAGATACAGACACAGTCTTGGCCTGTTGGTAAATCTGTTTACACATACTGAAAGACTTTGGCTTAAATGCTTTTTTTTCAAGCTGACATATTCATAAACTTTTAATCAAAATATTATGAATTATAAAAGATGCAGTCCTTTCATTGTTAAAGGTCCAATAATTCTGCCAAAAATCATTCAAGTAAGCTTGAACAAAGGCCACCTAAGAATAATTTTTGTACAATGTTACAGAAAATATAATGGAAACAACAATTTTGTAGAAGAACACTTTTGCAGTCCTCAGTTTGAAATAGACATAATAAAGCTTTTCACGACTCAACCAAAAAACAACAAACTCAATCTATTCTGATATGAACCATGTCCTAGGATAATTCTTTTGAAAAATTGAATGATTCAACCTGACAGTTTCATCATAAACATTTTTAAGCAGAAAGAGGCTAAAATTATGAGGTTTTTGCCTATAATGTACAGGTCAATGTAGGTGGCACCACAAAATCTGCAATTTCAAATATGAGTCATTTGACCAACATTTGCACATCAAATGCAAACCATTTGAACATACTTGAGAGGGCTCACCTCTGGAATCATTTCTGTAAAATATTAAACATTTTGGCTGGACCATTTATAAGATGAAGACTTTTAAAGGTTTTTCAGCTTTTTCCTGTAAAACTAAGTAAATGCAGATAGCAAAACTAGACGACCATAGGTCAAACAATTGCCAGAAATTGAAATGACAGACAGACGGACAGATAGAAGATACTGTCGGTTTTCTATCAATGGAATGATTCTCAGGGCCATTGCTGAGAAGTGTGCCCCGTAGAATGACATATCAGACAAAAGAACAAGCAGGCAGACAAAGCTGACAACAAATGGTGAATAGACAGACATACTGACAATGTGAGACAAAATTGACACCAGATGACTTTACCTGGTTATGGAGAAGGATCAGAGGAAGAAAATAAGTTATAATTTATGTAATTGCGGATTGTAGTTTTGGAGATATTTGGGGAAGTTTGACTGCAGCGCCCTCTAACGGACATAGCCTGAAGACGACAAATGCGTTTTGTGATGTTAGTGTATGATATAAGATGTCCCAGTTTTAAAAGGATTCCTCCAAATCTCTGGCCTATTGAATACCAAATGAGAGATGCAAGAACCAGCAAGCAGGTGAATTTGAGAAAAACTGACAAACAAACAGATATACTGGCAAAGTGACACAAGAATGAGACCAGTTGACTTACTCAGATAATTAAGAAGAACCAGAGGAAGAAAATAAGCCATAGTTTCTGTAACTGAGGTTTATAGTTATGGAGATATGGCTAAAAAATGATATGTAGGTGAGGGTCGAGTGCAGCAACCCCTAGTGGCCATATCGGGAAAATGAAAAATACTTTTCGAGATATTAGTGTAAAACATAATATGTACTAGTTCGAAAAGGATTCTTTCAAAACTGTGGCCTGTAGAATGCTACATGTGAGACGCAAGAACCATCAAGCAGGCGAATTTGAGGACAACTGACAAACAGACAGACATACTGACAAGGTGACACAAGAATGAGACCAGATGACTTACTCAGGTTATGGAAAAGACCAAGAGGAAGAAAATATGCCATAGTTTCTGTAATTGAGGTTCATAGTTATGGAGATATGACCAAAGAATGATATGTTGGGGAGGGTTGTGTGCAGCGCCTCCTAGTGGCTATATCCGGAAAATGAAAAATCCATTTAGAGATATTACTGTAAGGCATAAGATGTAATAGTTTCAAAAGGATTCTTTCAAAACTGTGGCCTGTCGAATGCTATATGTGAGACGCAAGAGCAAGCAGCCAAATGTGAGGACAACTGACTAATAGACAGACACACTGACAAAGTGACACCAGATTGTAACAAGATGACTAAACCAGATTATGGAAAAGACACAGAGGAAGAAAATAAGCTATAGTTTATGTAACTGAGGCTAATAATTTTGGAGATATGGCCAAAACATGATATGTTGAGGAGGTGTGCATCCAGCTCCCCCTTGCGGCCGTATTGTGTAGGACTTAAGGTAGGTCAGTTTCAAAAAGATTCCTGCAACACTGTGGCCTCCAGGCCAAGATGAATGAAATCTCGAAATATCTCGTTTGATGAGATATTACACAAGATATTGCCAGACTTTTAATGCAACCTTTTAGTACTAACTGAAAGCTACCTAATGCAAAAAACTTGACTTTTGTAGCTTTAAAACTGACAAAGTTAGAAAAATATCAGCACTTTTCCCTGAAAATGTGGTACCATATGTATTACCGCAAATTGAGTCAGCTACACACCAGAAGACAGGCCTTGGAATGACGATTAAAATGAGCTACTGTAGAAGTAGATATGACTAATAGTAACACAGATATGAAGAAAAAAATGTTTTGTATACTTTGATGACCTTGACCTTTGACCTATATTGACCAAAAACAATAGGCTCCTGTCATTTTAAATTTTCCATTAACTCTGTAAGTTTGAAAGCGATTGCTGCAAAATTGCAACCTGTAGAGAGTGAACAGACAAACAGACAGACAGACAGAGAGCTAGACAAACAGACATCCACTACTGACCAACCAGCTTGTCGAAATTGGAGATTTCCGGCAAGCAAAAATAAGCTGAATGTCACAACATTTGATATGTGACAGATTATTGCATAAAAACTGGGGATGGTAGCTCCTGCTATTCCTGAGAAATTATGGGTTAATTTACAGATGATCAATTAACCCCGTACAAAAAAAGGTCAATGCAGGTGGCGCCACCATTACCTGAATTTCATATATGACTCATGTGACCAACATTGGCATAAATTTGGTGATGATAGTTCCAGCGGTTTCTGAGATTGAAATTTTTGTATGCTTTTTGTGACAGATGACTAAGTTCAACTTCCTGTAACTCGGCCAAAAATCACCAAACTCGAACCATTCCAAGAAACTTGAGAGAGATGGTATAAGAAATTATTTCTGTGAAATATTGAACAATTTGGCCAGACTGTTATCGAGGAGAAAATTTTTAAAAGTTTTTTTTAGCTTTTTCTCTATAAAATCTAAAACAAGGCCTACAGGCCTTATGCAAACCTGTGCAATGGTTTATACACCAGGTATAATGTATCAGAGATGTATACATATGCCCAATTTCAGGCTGATATCCTCTCCTGAGAAGGAGGTTATTACGGTTAAGATATTATCTGACCTTATGATTTTTTTATCGTTGGAATCTTGAATTTTTTGGATTACCTTGATCCAGGAAAACCACAAAAATTAAACCCCAACTAATATTTCTGAATCTACAGTAGCAAGACACTATGACAATTATTAACATTATAGACATCATATTTAGAACTTGTCTTAAAGACCTGATTTTTTTTCACATGTGAATATTTTTATTTTTTAAAACATGTATCAGAAAAAAAAGAAAAAATAATCTCAGTTATGAAACTAATACATGTGTTAAAAATAACCCAATGATCAAAACAAACCAATATATTATACAATGAGCAAACTGGGGTTGGAAATGTTTATTTTTATAAACTGAAATAAAGGAATCAGTAAGGCCAACCAAAATAAAAGGTATGGTTCTCAGGCACCGCCAGCATCAAATTTAAACCCCCCCATCAACAATTTTTATTTTGATTTTCAATAGAAACTTACCAATTTTGAGCTGCACCCGGTCTGACTTTTCTTTCAAGAAGATAAAATCATACAATTTCCTTTGTTATGTAGTGCTTTTACTTGTTTACTTACTTAATCTGTTACTATCATGCTTTTCCCTTATCATTTGACATTTTTATCGAAACATACCTAAAAAATAAAAAATAAACAAGTGACCCATGGGTCATGACGCTCAGCTGACTGGGAAGAGATTCGTAAAAGGAAATTTCATCATCTGAATGGTAGTATATACTCATTCACCTGAAGCATCAAACAGATTAACCAACAGGCCGAAATTGTGTCTGTATTTATATATCTCAAAAATAGAGGAAAAATGCGTAAACTTTAAAAAAATACAGGTGGCTCCATCAGTCTGCAGAAACTAATAAAAACACATGGTCAATATCCATGCAAAGAATCATGGTGATCTCTGCATTAGTTGTTTAGATACTTCAGCTTTTGTATCAAATTTTCCATTATTCTGAGGGATACTTCTGAGCCCTATAGCTTGACGGATATGGGTAACAGAGACCTAATTTCAGGTTTCCATGGAGACTTTTCATGGGTCTCCCTGTGTGTCAAGAATGAAGATTCTAGGTCCAGTCTTTATGATTTGTACCCTGTTGACAGATAACTTCATCCTTAAAGTTCTCAAAAATAGAGAAAAAAATGGTAAAAATTTGAAAAAATACAGGTGGCGCCACCAGTCTGCAGGAACTGATGGAACACCTCTTGATCAATATGTATGCCAAAAATCATGACCATCAGTGTTGTAGTTATTGAGATGTTGCAGTTTTTTTTTATCAAATTTTCCATTATTCTTGGGGAGGGAGGGGTAACTGGGAGCCCCACAGCTCAAAGGATATGGGTAACAGAGACCTTATTTCTGGTTTCCATGGAGACTTTTCATAGGTCTCTCAGTGTGTCAAGAATGAAGATTCTAGGTCCAGTCTTTACGATTTGTGCCTGTTAACATATGTTCACATTTTTAAAGGTCTCAAAAATAGAGAAAAAAATTAGTAAAAAATAAAAAAATACAGGTGGCACCACCAGTCTGCAGGAACTGATGGAACATCTCATGATCAATATGTATGCCAAAAATCATGACCATCAGTGATGTAGTTAATGAGTTATTGAAGTTTTTGTATGAATTTTTTGACTATTCTGGGGGGTACATTGTGGCCCCATAGCTCGAAGGATATGGGTAACAGAGACCTCATTTCTGGTTTCCAAGGAGATTTCTCATGGACCTCTCAGAATGTCAAGTTACAAGTTTCTAGGTCCAGCGGTTACGATTTGTGCCAGGTTAACGGACAGACGGACAGACAGACGGACAGCTAGACAGACGGACGACGGACAAAGGGTGATCGCTATAGCACAGATGACTTACAGTCAGCTGAGCTAAAAAACCGCCTGCCCGCCTTGATTTCTGAAAAAAGAGCCTGAGAACCATACCTTTTTTTATTTTGGCCTAATATAAATTTTGATTATATACCCAGTATCATGTAACAGCTGATACAGCCATGAGTCTTAATGTCATTAATCAAACATATTGACATCTTTAATGAGCACTTGTCTGAGTAGTATTATAAAATTTTGACATATTTCAATTTTTTTTTTAATTTTGTAATAAACAGAAATCAACAAATTAAACACCTGGAAAATACCTGGAAATTTAGATTATCATTAACTTGCTTCATATAATCCCTTATAGTAAACAACAATTTTATTTAATTATTTATTTTTTTTTATGATTAAAATGAAAAATTCCCAATGGTAACTGCATGGTGTCATTTGAAATACATTTTTGGCCATCCATGGAAGATGCATAAAACATCAGTAACTGCAAGGTAATTCCCTGTAACTCATTAACAATAAAATTCCTTTTCCATTAATTTTTCTTAAAGCTGTAATTATAAACCAAAATTTTTTTTTTAATTGCTGTTTATTGTTATGGTTTTAGCCAAAACAACTACTAGAGGAGGGGGTTGGACAGTAAGATCCAGCTGAAGCCAGCCAAGAGCTGGCTGGCAGCATTGTATGCCTCGCTTCAAGCATGCATAATTGGCCTGAAAGGTCAATAAGGGGACATATAGAGGAGCTTCAGTATAGCCTAGTTGTGACATGGTCTCATTAAAACTTTATATAAAGCTACAGTTTTTGGTCAATTCCTTTCAAATTTCAGAATTTAGCAGCTGAAATCCTTACGTAAGCATGATTTGAAAATTAAATCAACAGTACTCACAGGGGAAAAAAGTGCCATGGCCAAAATTTAAGGGAATAATTTTAAATAAATGAACCAATAACTTTTAAATTTTGAAAAATTCAGATATCATTTTCAGTATACAATTGAATCTTACTTATAAAAAGTTATATACTTGGTAAAATAGTCTTTAGTTTCAAAATTTTCATGTTAAGTAAGAAGGTATTTTCCTGATTTTTTACAAAGTCCATTATGTTCGGGCCCATAACTAAAAGAAATTATACTCAATGGACTTAAATCCTAGCATTTATAGGAAATATATAGGAGATAACTTCTGGTAAATATTAAGAAAAACAGATAAGTGGTTTTGATATTAGGCAGTCCTGCAGTGCAATAATAGATTTTTAATGGAAATATGAGGTTTTTCCAAAATATCTCAAAGGAACGAAGTCATATTGACCCAATTTTCGGTATGGTAGGAGATTTGGGGGTCATCTAACAGTATTCCAAAATGTGGATCTGTAGGTCTAACGGTTTCAAAACGTGCCAGTCTAACGGACGGAAGGTCGGACGACGGACAAGAGGGCCATGACTATAGCTGAAATGACTTATAGTCAGCTGAGCTAATACAGGAGCTGCACATCCATTTGGCACAAAAGATATGATAATCAAGATTTTGCCTGTTGCTCAATCATTATATGTGCAAACTAGAATACGGGTGGTCGACAAGTGACTTCGTGTATCCACCAAATCACAGAGGCATTGGTAAAGTAAGGCATTGAATGTTTCTGACAAGACATTACTCCAAATTTGTGGCATTAGTGGTGGATGCCAATTAAACTCCTCATATATGTGCACTTTTCACCAAAGCAGATCTAGAGACTACTGAGAAAAAGTGCATCAATGTATTGTGTACTGCAGATGGTGCTCCAAGTCCTGAATACGAGATGGAGATATCTAAGATCTTTGAACATGCACAATTTCAGGCAAATTCTGCAAACCACTCCTGAGGAAAGGGCATTAATGTATTCTACAAAAACCGGAAAAAAAAACCCTGTCTGGTCTATGAAAAAACTCTCTGAGATGGATGGACATGCCAAATTTCAGAACAATTAATTCAGCCACTCCTGAGATATATGCAATTTTCACCCAAGCCAAAGCACGAATGAATGCCACACAAGAACAGTTGCAGATGGGGTCATAAGTCTTTAGTACCAGATGGCGGTATCCAAGATCATGAAAAATTAACTCTGATATTGAATAGTCTTTATTTGTATCTGATCACTTTCATTCATTCAAATTAAAAGGGCTCTGCCAATCTGAAATATAACAAAGCACACTAACTTAAAGTATCAAACTAGAACAAACAAACGTAACAGAAATATAAAATTGGGATTGAAGACAAAAATAAAGGTTAAAAGACCTATGGACATGCACAATTTCAGCCCAATATGACAAACCACTCCTGAGAAAGGGCATTATTCTACACAAGAGACCCAGGGGTCTAATGAGAAATCTTTCCAAGATGACTGCACATGCCAAATTTCAGACCATGAATACTTCTGGGATATGAGCAATTTTCACCCAAAGCAAATGTATGAATGGACACCACAGGAAAATGATTGCAAGATGGAGGTGACCAAGATCTATGGACATGCACAATTTCAACCCAATACACTGAACAACCACTAAGAAAAACAGATGGCAAATGCAAAGTTGGACACTCCGCAAAAAGTATTGTAGGCAATTTTCACCCACAGCAAATGTGACGAATGACGCCATAGGAAAACTATTGCAGATGGCGCCACCAGTCTTGAATACAAGATGGAGGAGTCTAAGATCTATGAATATTGAAAATTTCAGCTAAATACGAATCACTCCTGAGATTGAGGGTTGTTATATAAAAGAAACCCAGGTTTGTACTGCACAGAAAGGTTCTCAATCATTGTTACCTACAACTTCATAGGTGAGGGAACAAGTATGCCAGGTTTTGGAAAGATCAGTCCAAAGGTCCTAGAGGAGACTCTGTTTTTGTGGATTATAACAAATAAATACTTAATGACATATTTGGATAAAAGCAGAAAAACACCATTACAGCCTGCTGAAAGTAGCTAAACAGGTGGCGCCACCTGGAGGTCAAAATCATTAATCATGATCAATATTCCTGTGAAATTTGAAACAGAAGGCTGCAGCAGTTCCTAAGATATTTGGTAACAGACAATACATCATGTAAAGGAACAAATCAAGTTGTCAAATTTTGCCATCGACACAATTTTAAGTTCCGTCTGAGATGCTATCTTGAAAATGACTTGACTGAATTTATACTCAAATTATTCCCCTTCCTCCTAGGAACTGCTGACTGTGATATGAAAGCCCAAGTATTTATACTTTATGACATATCTTGGAAAAATCAGAAAAGACCATTACAGCCTGTATAAAGTAGGTCAACACAGGTGGCGCCACATGCAGGACAAAATCATTTAGCAGTCAGGTGATAAATATTCCTGTGAAATTTGAAACTGAAGGCTGCAGCAGTTGTTATGATATTTGGTAACAGACAAAATATCCTGTATGGAAACACATCAAGTTGTCAAATTTTGCAATCGACAGAATTTGAAGTTCCATAGATATGCCATCTTGAAAATGACTTGACTGAATTTATACTCAAATTATTCCCCACTTCTAAAGAAGTTGAAAAGACCATTTTTTCCCGCAGAGAGTAGGTCAACACAGGTGGTGCCACCTGGAGGTCAAAATCATTTAGCAGTCACATGATCAATATTCCTGTGAAATTTTAAACTGATGACTGCAGCAGTTCCTAAGATATTTGGTAACAGACAATACATCATGAATAGAAACACATCAAGCTGTCATATTTTGCGATTGACAGAATCTGAAGTTAGGTAGAGACGCCATCTTGGAAATGACTCGACTGATTTTATACTCAAATTATTCCCCTTCCTCTAAGGAACTGTTGACTATGATATGAAGGCCAAAATATCAATACTTTGTGACTTATCTTGGAAGAAGTTAAAAAGACCATTTTTTCCCGCAGAAAGTAGGTCAACACAGGTGGTGCCACCTGGAGGTCAAAATCATTTAGCAGTCACATGATCAATATTCCTGTGAAATTTTTAACTGAAGGCTGCAGCAGTTCCTAAGATATTTGGTAACAGACAATACATCATGAATAGAAACACATCAAGCTGTCATATTTTGCGATTGACAGAATCTGAAGTTAGGTAGAGACGCCATCTTGGAAATGACTCGACTGATTTTATACTCAAATTATTCCCCTTCCTCTAAGGAACTGTTGACTATGATATGAAGGTAAAAATATCAATACTTTGTGACTTATCTTGGAAGAAATTGAAAAGACCATTTTGTCCAGCAGAAAGTAGGTCAACATAGGTGGCGCCACCTGGAGGTCAAGATCATTTAGCAGTCACATGATCAATATTCCTGTGAAATTTGAAACTGAAGACTGCAGCAGTTCCTAAGATATTTGCTAACAGACCATACGTCATGTATAGAAACACATCAAGCTGTCATATTTTGCGATCAACAGAATTTGAAGTTCCGTAGAGATGCCATCTTGAATATGACTTGACTGAATTTATACTCAAATTATTCCCCTTCCTCTAAGGAACTGTTGACTATGATATGAAGGCCAACATTTTAATACTTTATGACTTATCTTGGAAAAATCAGAAAAGACCATTACAGCCTGTATAAAGTAGGTCAACACAGGTGGCGCCACATGCAGGACAAAATCATTTAGCAGTCAGGTGATAAATATTCCTGTGAAATTTGAAACTGAAGGCTGCAGCAGTTCCTAAGATATTTGGTAACAGACAAAATATCCTGTATGGAAACACATCAAGTTGTCAAATTTTGCAATCGACAGAATTTGAAGTTCCATAGATATGCCATCTTGAAAATGACTTGACTGAATTTATACTCAAATTATTCCTCTTCCTCTAAAGAAGTTGAAAAGACCATTTTTTCCCGCAGAGACTAGGTCAACACAGGTGGTGCCACCTGGAGGTCAAAATCATTTAGCAGTCACATGATCAATATTCCTGTGAAATTTTAAACTGATGACTGCAGCAGTTCCTAAGATATTTGGTAACAGACAATACATCATGAATAGAAACACATCAAGCTGTCATATTTTGCGATTGACAGAATCTGAAGTTAGGTAGAGACGCCATCTTGGAAATGACTCGACTGATTTTATACTCAAATTATTCCCCTTCCTCTAAGGAACTGTTGACTATGATATGAAGGTAAAAATATCAATACTTTGTGACTTATCTTGGAAGAAATTGAAAAGACCATTTTGTCCAGCAGAAAGTAGGTCAACACAAGTGGCGCCACCTGGAGGTCAAGATCATTTAGCAGTCACATGATCAATATTCCTGTGAAATTTGAAACTGAAGACTGCAGCAGTTCCTAAGATATTTGCTAACAGACCATACATCATGTATAGAAACACATCAAGCTGTCATATTTTGCGATCAACAGAATTTGAAGTTCCGTAGAGACGCCATCTTGAATATGAATTGACTGAATTTATACTCAAATTATTCCCCTTCCTCTAAGGAACTGTTGACTATGATATGAAGGCCAACATTTTAATACTTTATGACTTATCTTGGAAAAATCAGAAAAGACCATTACAGCCTGTATAAAGTAGGTCAACACAGGTGGCGCCACACTCAGGACAAAATCATTTAGCAGTCAGGTGATAAATATTCCTGTGAAATTTGAAACTGAAGGCTGCAGCAGTTGTTATGATATTTGGTAACAGACAAAATATCCTGTATGGAAACACATCAAGTTATCAAATTTTGCAATCGACAGAATTTGAAGTTCCATAGATATGCCATCTTGAAAATGACTTGACTGAATTTATACTCAAATTATTCCTCTTCCTCTAAAGAAGTTGAAAAGACCATTTTTTCCCGCAGAGAGTAGGTCAACACAGGTGGTGCCACCTGGAGGTCAAAATCATTTAGCAGTCACATGATCAATATTCCTGTGAAATTTTAAACTGATGACTGCAGCAGTTCCTAAGATATTTGGTAACAGACAATACATCATGAATAGAAACACATCAAGCTGTCATATTTTGCGATTGACAGAATCTGAAGTTAGGTAGAGACGCCATCTTGGAAATGACTCGACTGATTTTATACTCAAATTATTCCCCTTCCTCTAAGGAACTGTTGACTATGATATGAAGGCCAAAATATCAATACTTTGTGACTTATCTTGGAAGAAGTTAAAAAGACCATTTTTTCCCGCAGAAAGTAGGTCAACACAGGTGGTGCCACCTGGAGGTCAAAATCATTTAGCAGTCACATGATCAATATTCCTGTGAAATTTTTAACTGAAGGCTGCAGCAGTTCATAAGATATTTGGTAACAGACAATACATCATGAATAGAAACACATCAAGCTGTCATATTTTGCGATCAACAGAATCTGAAGTTAGGTAGAGACGCCATCTTGGAAATGACTCGACTGATTTTATACTCAAATTATTCCCCTTCCTCTAAGGAACTGTTGACTATGATATGAAGGTAAAAATATCAATACTTTGTGACTTATCTTGGAAGAAGTTGAAAAGACCATTTTGTCCAGCAGAAAGTAGGTCAACACAGGTGGCGCCACCTGGAGGTCAAGATCATTTAGCAGTCACATGATCAATATTCCTGTGAAATTTGAAACTGAAGACTGCAGCAGTTCCTAAGATATTTGCTAACAGACCATACATCATGTATAGAAACACATCAAGCTGTCATATTTTGCGATCAACAGAATTTGAAGTTCCGTAGAGACGCCATCTTGAATATGACTTGACTGAATTTATACTCAAATTATTCCCCTTCCTCTAAGGAACTGTTGACTATGATATGAAGGCCAACATTTTAATACTTTATGACTTATCTTGAAAGAAGTTGAAAAGACCATTTCGTCCCGCAGAAAGTAGGTCAACATAGGTGGCGCCACCAAAAGCTTATTTTTGCATGTCCATCCGATGATCAGTAATTCTGCAAAGTTTCATGAAGGTAGCTGATGTGGCTGTTGAGATATTTGGTAACAGACGGTGGACGGTGGACAGTTGACAGTGGACGGTGGACAGTGGACGGCGGACGCTGCGCCATGGCATAAGTTCAAAGAGTGAACTAACAAGTGACCCAGGGGTCATGACGCTCAGCTGACCAGGAAGACATTGACAAAAATAATTTTATTATCTGAATGTCAAATTTGAATGAAATACTTTTTCCAAACTTGACCTTTTGTATAAAATCATCCCATATTCATTGGGGTACTATGGAGCTCTGTAGCATGAAGGATATGGGTAACAGACACCTATTTTCAAGGTTTACAAGATGACTTTTCAGGGGTCTCCCAGCATGTCAAAAAATAAAATTCTAGGTCCAGTTATTATGATTTGGGCCCTGTTAACAAATCCAAATGTTTATTCTGGGGGGTATTTCAAAGCTGCATAGGATGAAGGATATGGGTAACAGAGATGTAATTTCAGGTGCACAAGGAGACTTTTCAGGGGCGTCCTAGCATATCAAGAAAGGAGATTCTAGGTCAAGTCATTATAATTTGTGCTCTGTTAACAGATGACCAAATCTTTATTCTGGGGAGTACTTCGGAGCCCCAGAGCATGAAGGATATGGGTAACAGGGACCTTATTTTGGGTTTCCATGTAGACCTTTTATGGGCTTCCTTGGAGGTGAGGACAGAAGATTCTAGGTCCAGTCATTATGATTTGTGCCCTGTTAATATATGACCAAATCTTTATTCTGGGGGAACTTCAGAGCCCCATAGCTCACAGAATATGGGTAACAGGGACCTTATTTCGGGTTTCCATGTAGACCTTTTATGGGCTTCCCTGGAGGTGAGGACAGAAGATTCTAGGTCCAGTCATTATGATTTGTGCCCTGTTTACAGATGACCAAATGTTTAAAGATCACAAAAGTAGAGAAAAAAAATCGTAAAAATAAAAAAAATATAGGTGGCGCCACCAATCTCCAGAAATTGATGAAACACTCCATGATCAATATCCATGCAAAAAAACATGGTGATTAATGCATTAGTTGTTCAGATACTTGAGCTTTTGTATTAAATTTTGCATTATTCTGGGGGGTACTTCAGAACCCCATAGCTCGAAGAATATAGGTCACAGTGACCTAATTTCAGGTTTACAAGGAGAATTTCCATAGACCTCCCAGGATTTCAAGTAAGAAGATTCCCGGTCTAGCGGTTACGATTTGTGCCCTGTTAACAGACAGACGCCTGGATGGCCGGACGGACGACGGACAAAAGGTGATCCCTACAGCTCAGATGACTTTCAGTCAGCTGAGCTAAAAATTGAAAAAATACAGGTGGCGCCACCAGAATGCAGAAACTGATGAAACATTTCATGATAAATATCCATGCAAAGAATCATGGTGATCAATATAATAATTGTTCAGATACTTGAGCTTTTGTATCAAATTTTCCATTATTCTGGGGGGTACTTCGGAGCCCCATAGCTCAGAGGTTATGGGTAACAGAGACCTAATTTCAAGTTTTTAAGGAAACTTTTCATGGGCCTCTCAGCATGTCAAGAGAGAAGATTCTAGGTCCAGTTGTTACGTTTTGTGCCATGTTAACAGATGACCGCATCTTATGAGGTCTCAAAAATAGAGAAAAAAATTCATAAAAATAAAAAAAATACAGGTGGCGCCACCATACTGCAGAAACTGGTGACACATTCCATGATCAATATCCATGCAAAGAATCATGGTGATCACTGCAATAGTTGTTTAGACACTTGAGCTTTTGTATCAAATTGTCCATTATTCTGAGGGATACTTCAGATGACTTACAGTCAGCTGAGCTAAAAACACTTAATGGTCAATATCCATGCAAAGAATCATGATGATCTCCAAATTAGTTGTTCAGATACTTCAGCTTTTGTATCAAATTGTCCATTATTCTGAGGGATACTTCAGAGTCCTATAGCTTGAAGGATATGGGTAACAGAGACCTAATTTCAAGTTTCCACAGGCACTCTTCATGGGCCTCCTTGCATGACAAGAATGAAGTTTCTAGGTCCAGTTGTTGCAATTTGTACCCTCTTGATAGATAACCACATCTTCAAAGGTCTCGAAAAAAGAGAAAAAAAAATTCGTAAAAATTTGAAAAAAATAGAGGTGGCGCACCCTCTCTGCAGAAACTGATGGAACAGCTCATGATCAATATGTATGCAAAAATCATGACCATCAGTCTTATAGTTATTGAGATACTGCACTTTTTGTATCAAATTTTCCATTATTCTGGGGTGTATTTTGGAGCCATACAGCCTCAAGAATATGGGTAACAGAGACCTAATTTCAGGTTTCCATGGAGAATTTTCATGGGTCTCCCTGTGTGTCAAGAATGAAGATTCTAGGTCCAGTTTTTATGATTTGTGCCCTGTTAACAGATGTTCATATCTTTAAAGGTCTCAAAAATAGATAAAACATTCGTAAAAAAAAACCCGAACAAATACAGGTTGTGCCACCAGTCTGCAGGAACTGATGGAACACCTCTTGATCAATAGTTATGCCACAAATCATGACCATCAGTGATGTAGTTATTGAGATATTGAAGTTTTTGTATGAAATTTTTGACTACTCTGAGGGGTACTTTGGGGCCCCATAGCTCAAAGGATATGGGTAACAGAGACCTAATTTCTGGTTTACATGGAGACTTTTCATAGGTCTTCCAGTGTGTTGAGAATGAAGATTCTAGGTCCAGTCGTTACGATTTGTGCCATGCTAACAGATGACAGCATCCTTAAAGGTCTCAAAAATAGAGGAAAAAATCGTAAAAAATCGAACGATACAGGTGGTGCCACCAGTCTGCAGGAACAGATGATACATCTCATGATCAATAGTTATGCCACAAATCATGACCATCATTCAAGTAGTTAATGAGATATTGAAGTTTTTGTATGAATTTTTTTACTTTTCTTGGGGGTACTTTAGGGCTCCATAGATTGAAGAAAATGGGTAACAGAGACCTAATTTAGGTTTCCATGGAGACTTTTCATAGGTCTCTCAGTGTGTCGAGAATGAAGATTCTAGGTCCAGTCGTTATGATTTGTGCCAAGTTAACAGATGACAGCATCCTTAAAGGTCTCAAAAATAGAGGAAAAAATCGTAAAAAATCAAACAATACAGGTGGCGCCACAAGTCTGCAGGAACTGATGGAACATTTCATAATCAATATGTATGCCAAAAATCATGACCATCAGTGATGTAGTTATTGAGATATTGAAGTTTTTGTATGAAATTTTTGACTACTCTGGGGGGGGGGGGGGGTACTTTGGTGCCCCATAGCTCGAAGGATATGGTTAACAGAGACCTAATTTCTGGTTTCCAAGGATATTTTTCATGGACCTCTCAGTGTGTCAAGAATGAAGATTCTAGGTCCAGTCGTTACGATTTGTGCCATGCTAACAGATGACAGTATCCTTAAAGGTATCAAAAATAGAGGAAAAAATCGTAAAAAATCAAACAATAAAGGTGGCACCACCAGTCTGCAGGAAGTGATGACACATCTCATGATCAATAGTTATGCCACAAATCATGACCATCAGTCAAGTAGTTAATGAGATATTGAAGTTTTTGTATGAAATTTTTTACTTTTCTTGGGGGTACTTTAGGGCTCCATAGCTTGAAGAAAATGGGTAACAGAGACCTAATTTTGGTTTCCATGGAGACTTTTCATAGGTCTCTCAGTGTGTCGAGAATGAAGATTCTAGGTCCAGTCTTTACGATTTGTGCCTTGTTAACAGATGTTTACATTTTTAAAGGTCTCAAAAATAGAGAAAAAAATTCGTAAAAAATCGAAAAATACAGGTGGCGCCACCAGTCTTCAGGAACTAATGGAACCTCTCATGATCAATATGTATGCCAAAAATCATGACCATCAGTCAAGTAGTTAATGAGATATTGAAGTTTTTGTATGAAATTTTTGACTACTCTGAGGGGTACTTTGGGGCCCCATAGCTCGAAGGATATGGGTAACAGAGACCTTATTTCTGGTTTCCATGGAGACTTTTCATAGGTCTCTCAGTGTATTGAGAATGAAGATTCTAGGTCCAGTCGTTACGATTTGTGCCATGCTAACAGATGACAGCATCCAAAAAAGTCTCAAAAATAGAGGAAGAAATCGTAAAAAAAATTAAACAATATAGGTGGCGCCACCAGTCTGCAGGAACTGATGGAACATCTCATAATCAATATGTATGCCAAAAATCAAGAACATCAGTGATGTAGTTATTGAGATATTGAAGTTTTTGTATGAAATTTTTGACTACTCACGGGGGGTACTTTGGGGCCCCATAGCTCAAAGGATATGGGTAACAGAGACCTAATTTTGGTTTCCATGGAGACTTTTTATAGGTCTTCTAGTGTGTTGAGAATGAAGATTCTAGGTCCAGTCGTTACGATTTGTGCCATGCTAACAGATGACAGCATCCTTAAAGGTGTCAAAAATAGAGGAAAAAATCGTAAAAACTGAACGATTCAGGTGGTGCCACCAGTCTGCAGGAACAGATAATACATCTCATGGTCAATAGTTATGCCACAAATCATGACCATCATTCAAGTAGTTAATGAGATATTGAAGTTTTTGTATGAATTTTTTTACTTTTCTTGGGGGTACTTTAGGGCTCCATAGCTTGAAGAAAATGGGTAACAGAGACCTAATTTTGGTTTCCATGGAGACTTTTCATAGGTCTCTCAGTGTGTCGAGAATGAAGATTCTAGGTCCAGTCGTTATGATTTGTGCCAAGTTAACAGATGACAGCATCCTTAAAGGTCTCAAAAATAGAGGAAAAAATCGTAAAAAATCAAACAATACAGGTGGCGCCACAAGTCTGCAGGAACTGATGGAACATTTCATAATCAATATGTATGCCAAAAATCATGACCATCAGTGATGTAGTTATTGAGATATTGAAGTTTTTGTATGAAATTTTTGACTACTCTGGGGGGGGGGGGGTACTTTGGTGCCCCATAGCTCGAAGGATATGGTTAACAGAGACCTAATTTCTGGTTTCCAAGGATATTTTTCATGGACCTCTCAGTGTGTCAAGAATGAAGATTCTAGGTCCAGTCGTTACGATTTGTGCCATGCTAACAGATGACAGCATCCTTAAAGGTCTCAAAAATAGAGGAAAAAATCGTAAAAAATCGAACAATAAAGGTGGCGCCACCAGTCTGCAGGATGTGATGACACATCTCATGATCAATAGTTATGCCACAAATCATGACCATCAGTCAAGTAGTTAATGAGATATTGAAGTTTTTGTATGAAATTTTTTACTTTTCTTGGGGGTACTTTGGGGCTCCATAGCTCGAAGAATATAGCTAACAGAGACCTAATTTCTGGTTTCCATGGAGACTTTTCATAGGTCTCTCAGTGTGTCAAGAATGAAGATTCTAGGTCTAGTCTTTACGATTTGTGCCTTGTTAACAGATGTTTACATTTTGAAAGGTCACAAAAATAGAGAAAAAATTCGTAAAAAATTGAACTATACAGGTGGCGCCACCAGTCTGCAGGAAGTGATGGAACATCTCATGATCAATATGTATGACAAAAATCATGACCATCAGTCAAGTATTTAATGAGATATTGAAGTTATTGTTTGAAATTTTTTACTTTTCTGGGGGGGTAGTTTGGGGCCATATAGCTGGAAGGATATGGGTAACAGAGATCTAATTTCTGGTTTCCATGGAGACTTTTCATAGGTCTCTCAGTGTGTCGAGAATGAAGATTCTAAGTCCAGTCATTACGATTTGTGCCTTGTTAACAGATGTTCACATTTTTAAAGGTCTCAAAAATAGAGAAAAAAATTCATAAAAAAACGAAAAATACAGGTGGCGCCACCAGTCTTCAGGAACTGATGGAACCTCTCATGATCAATATGTCTGCCAAAAATCATGACCATCAGTCAAGTAGTTAATGAGATATTGAAGTTTTTGTATGAAATTTTGGACTTTTCTGGGGGGTACTTTGGGGCCCCATAGCTCGAAGGATATGGGTAACAGAGACCTAATTTCTGGTTTCCAAGGAGATTTTTCATGGACCTCTCAGAATGCCAAGTTACAAGATTCTAGGTCCAGCGGTTACGATTTGTGCCAGGTTAACGGACGTACAGACGGACAGACGGACGACGGACAAAGAGTGATCGCTATAGCTCAGATGACTTTCAGTCAGCTGAGCTAAAAAACGGGAAGGTAGGTCAGGTGCCACCAGTCTGGTCTATGAGATTACTCTCCAAATGGGATGGACATGCCAAATTTCAGACCAATACATTGAACTACTAAGATATGAGCAATTTTCACCCATAGCAAATGTACGGATGGAGGCCACACAAAAACCATTGCAGATGGTGCCACCAGTCTTGAGTTGGAGATGGAGGGGCCCAAGATCTATGGACATGCAAAATTTCAGACCAATACAATGAACCACTCCTAAGTTATGAGCAATTTTCACCACAAGGAAACATACGGATTGATGCCACGTCCAAACCATTGCAGGCGGTGCCACCAGTCTTGAGTAGGAGATAGAGGTATTCAAGATTTATGGACATGCACAATTTCAGCCAAATACATTGAACCAATCACTAAGATGAACAGATGGCAAAGGCATGGACTGACTCCATGCGAAAAATGATAGTAGGTGGAGCCACCAGTCTCAAATAGGACACAGAGAGATCCAAAATCTATGGACATGCAAAATTTCAGCACAATACATTGAACCACTCCTGAGATTTGGGCTGTTATCACAAAGACACCCGGATTCGACGATCATACTGCACATAAAGTATTGCAGGTGTCACCACCTTCTTTTTGTTAGGCACAACTACATAGATTAGCAAATAATTGTGCCAGGTTTTGGAAAGATCGGTCCAAGGGTCTCAGGAGAGTCCTCCGGAAATGAACGCGGCTGTAGAGACTTCAGCAGAGATGATGGCAGAGCCCGGCCGGTCAAAAACTTCGTATCCGCAAAACTTTGTTTTGTTTGATACAATTAGCTAATTACATATGTATTACCAGCTGATTGGAAGATCAATCACCACCCAGCACCTCAGCCAGCAGGCAAACACTGAATTTAATGCTATTTTTATAGCATTTTTAATGCTATACACTGATTTTTTTTAATTTTTCAATTATGGCTTTTCTTATTGCAAATATGCATATTTACATATGCAAATTAGTTTGTTAACGGATGTGAATGAGTAAATTCTGTTGAAATGATGAACAGAATCCATAATAAGACTATGTCAGTAAAGGGATGAGTATTAACTTTGTCAGAATGTTCCTGTACAAAAAAATGCATATATTAACAATAAACATAAGTATTTACCTAATTTGCATAAGTTATCTGTGAATTAATTTCTAAAAACTAAATTTTATAGAAACTGATGTAATGTTTGATACAAGTTGAATATTTTGTACGAAAAATACATCGTTCTGGAGTATGCCCTGTCTGTTGTTGCATACATGTATAAATACATATATGCGAATTAGTAAATTAAATGATGCAAATATGTTAATTATCTTATAAAATGATGGACAGAATACATACAAAGACTATTTAAGTCACAAAAAGGACCAGTATTAACTATGTTAGGATGTTCCTATGAAAAAATTGCATATTTTATCAATAAACTACCTTATTTATATGGATTATATACAAATAAATTCTTAAAAAAACCAAATTTTATCAAAACTGATGTTATATTTGATACAAATTGAATATTCTGTAGCACAAGTACACCACTCAGCCTATTTAAAGCCAAGATTTCAATATATTTTTGTATAATATTTTTTTTTGATAATTTATACACATATATGCAAATCATCTAATGAAATATGCATGATACAAAAATGTCCCAAGCAGAAATTGATTCTACAGAAAAACTACCTTAGGATCATTTGAGAAAAGTTTGGTGCTGACGATTATTGAATTGTTCATGGTTTGGCCCAACCTATATGTACCTGATTTGATGATACGGGCTGCCTCCTTCCTGTTGTTTGCTGTGTGATCCTTTGTTAGTTTGTAGGCTTTATTTCCCCTCACTAACACGCCATGCACATTACCTGACAAAACAATACAAGCATTTATTATCTAAGACTGGATGCATGTCATGATGTAATACTGGATACATGTCATGATGTAATACTGGATGCATGTCATGATGTAATACTGGATGCATGTCATGATGTAATACTGGATGCATGTCATGATGTAATATTGGATGCATGTCATGATGTAATACTGATTGCATGTCATGATGTAATACTGGATGCATGTCATGATGTAATACTGATTGCATGTCATGATGTAATACTGGATGCATGTCATGATGTAATACTGGATACATGTCATGATGTAATACTGGATGCATGTCATGATGTAATACTGGATGCATGTCATGATGTAATATTGGATGCATGTCATGATGTAATACTGATTGCATGTCATGATGTAATACTGGATGCATGTCATGATGTAATACTGATTGCATGTCATGATGTAATACTGGATGCATGTCATGATGTAATACTGGATGCATGTCATGATGTAATATTGGATGCATGTCATGATTGTGTATAAATATATATGTGTATATGTATGTATATATATATCTGTTTATATATATGTGTATACGTGTATATATATGTGTTTATTTCTCTACATGTATATAAATATATTTATATATACACACACATATATACAGTCACCTCCAGCCAATTGCATGTCGGCCAATCACAAACTAGCTGTTACTGCAAGTATTTTTGAAAACCTAAACCATTTCCTTTAAAAAGCCACTATATTCCTAAGGCTAAATGCAATTTGGTCAGTTGCAAATTCTGGGCAACTGCAAAGGAAATTTCGTGATTTTTGTTCCAGTACTCCTGCTAACTGCGAGCCTGTCTTACATTCACGCTTTTTTTTTTTTTTTTAATTCCAAACAAATAGTACAAACAATAAAGTACATTGTACATAAAGACAATGTGTAGACAAAAACAATTTGAAAGTCATACATACAAAACAGATACAAATAACAAAGGTACATAACAGAGATAAAACTGTTGTTCTAATTCAAAATGTGGGTTAAATGGGTTTTTATCTTTATGTTGTTTTATTTGTTTTCTATATATATGTTTTGAAAGTTCTTCCACTTTTGTTTATGTTTCTCTATTTTACCCTTCGCACTCGCAATTTTTTTTTTCCATTTTATAAATCTGTGTGACATAACTTTTATACACAGAGAATGTTGGTAATTTCTGTCTATATTTGCAAGTATATATATATAATGTTTTAATAATATTAATAAGGTATCAAGTAGGCTGTCACCTGAGATGTTTAATATTAATACTGTTTCTGTTACATTGCCCAAGTTTAAAGATTGTTCCAGGTCTTTTGACCAATTTTCAAAAGCTATTAACAATTTATTGGTTACTTCACAGTGGTAAAATATATGTAGATAAGTTTCCTTTTGTTTTTTTACAGAATGAACAGAGTTTAGTTTCGCTTTTCTTCATTTTATATAAAAGAGGATTGAGTGGTAAAATTCATTGTAATAATTTGAATTGAAAAATTCTTAATTTCTCTGAAATTGTGATTTTGACAATATTCTTGAATGCTTTAAATATTTTCCCTTTATTTTGTAGCCTTAGTTCACCAATCCATTTCTCTATTTGTTTTTCTGGTTTCGAAGAGACAGAATTAATAATATTTAAGTATACAAACTGTGCTGTATTTTTCATATTTATTATTTTGTTCACTGTATATTCTTGTACTTCTAAACAAGGATTATTCTTTAACTCTCTTTTCCAACAAGTTGGGATTGCATCCACTAAACCTACATATTTTATAAAATTTATATTAACCTTGTATTTGTTATTGAATTCTTTATATGGCAAAAATGATAGATGGTTTCCTGATTTTTTGGTTATGTCAGAAAGTGTTTTTACGCCTGCCATATATAATCTCTTATAAAAAACTACTGTACCTTTAACCTTTATATGAGAATTATACCATTAGGTTTGTAATTGAATTTCATGTGTTTTGATGGTCTTATTAAAATTGTATTTGCACCAATGATGTAACACATCTTTTCAGAACGCTTTAATGACAAGTGACGGACTACTAATTAACTGATTGAGCTCGGGTGTTAGTAAGACTGGGGCACGAGCTCCACTGATTGAGCTCTGGTCAAGCACATGGGGGGCACAATTAATTAATGCCTTGTTAGAACCTGGCGTGAGCAATTAATCTTTCCCTTGATGTTGTATGATGCTATCTGCTTCCCTCTTTTGTTGTGAAATCCAGAGTTCGCTAACTATATTGCCACTGATGACACAGCAGAATGCCATGGCGTCCTCACTGACCAGGAGATCTGCGACTCAGTTCAAGCAAACCAAGGACCAGATCCTGACACAGATGGTGCAGATCACGAGGGCCAGCATCCAATCCCTACATCACACAAGGCATTTCAGGTCCTTCAAACACAACGTCAATACTTGGAGAAAAATTGTATCAACTGGAGACACAGATCCACGACTCAGCTGCTGCTTGCACCAAGCAGAAACAAAATTACAGACTTTTTCAAGTGAACGTCGACAGCTTTATGTTTGACGATTCATATGATGATGTTTCATATTTGATTTCATATTTGAAGTGTAATTTTTATGCACGCATCTAGCAAGAACAGAAAAAAACTGTAATGTTCCCCATTTTGCATTTCATTGTTATTTTTAAATTTGTACATAATATTGTATAGAATTTTTTAATAAATTTATTTTTATGATTTTCGTCTTGTTTTAATATTATAATTAGGTTTCCAATGACTGGTGTATTTGAATCAGTGCTAGTGGGGCTGGTCTCATATAATTGGTGACAATTAACAGACGCAAATATAAAATGATCTTGACTCCGCTAAATTGCAATTAAGGGCAATTGCAATTGATTTGGCAAATGGTATATGCAATTAGGCGAATTCTACTGTATATATATATATACCGTATTTATTCCATTTTGGCGATCCCTCTTATTTCTCAACCCAAAAAAATATTTTGAAAGCATAATTTCTAAAATGACTCTAATTTCGCGACTGCCGACGATTTTTTCTGTCGACGATGTTAAGGTGAAATGCCTCCGTCTCTCACGGGCACCGCAGTTTGTATCTGACTAGATTCTTATTACACTGAGCATCCACATCAAACTTGTTTCCAATACAATTTTTGAAGATATAAAGGTGCGTTTTTCATACTATATAAACATTATAAAGCGTTCAAGATCCAAATGGGTGTCCATGACGAAGCAAACTCATGTACCATTCCTGGTACGCTGTGCCTAGTGTGTAATTCATGTGGGATCTTTAGCAATAATATTTACAAAATGAGGGAAAGCACGCGTGGTGGAACAACTGTGACACAGATGGAATTGTCGTCTTAGTTAAGTTTAAATGACCCCGGTTAGATTTTGGATGGGTGACCGCGCGTACCAAACAGGGCCCGATCGAGGGCACACGAGCTAGCACCATTTCCGGTCGTATATATTTAACGCCCCTTTACTTTCCTATAATTATTACGTATTATGCAAATAAAAGTTATCTGATAATAGGCAGTTATTTTTTATAAAGTCTTCTTCCAACTTGGTGCAGCTGCTTGTCCCTTTTCGGCCCGCCGATATCGCCACCTGGTGGGTTAACTTGAAACAACTGGTAGTTACATGAGTTGCCGTCTATGTCAAGTGATCGTACCTATACGCGAAGTAGTGATCATTTTGTAAAGTGATTGAGCTCAGTTTGATTAATAATTTGCGGACTCCGTATAATTCATGAGACGGTTGGAAGCCCATTTGTAGGAAATACTGTTAAGTTAACAAAACAAACTTATAAACGACCAAATTATCACTCAATCCATATGACCGCTCGAGTGTCAGAGTGGCTCTGCGTCTCTACGGAAGGTTATCAAACCGCATGCCTCTAAATTCTCGACCACCGCAAATTCTGCAGGATGATAATTTTCAAATATCCTCCATTATCTCGACCTCTGAGAAAATTTATTATTTCTAAGTGGTCGCCAAATAAGAATAAATACGGTATATATACACATATTCACACACACACATATATATATATATACACTATGTGTATATATGTGTGTGTATATTGTGTTTATGTATCTCACTATCTATAAATATAGAGTCATCTCTAAGAAAACTAGTGGCCCATAGGACATGATGCTCGGCTGAATTCAAGGTACATTGCACAATGAGCAAAATGACTGCCAGAGTGCAAGGAAATCATGAATTTTGTGAATAAACCTTAGAAATGGGTAGCAGTAGGCTTTTTGACCAGGAAGTGCCAAGATGCTAAGTCAGAAGTTTTTTGCACAACTGCTGAGTGCTAAAATCATTATCTTTTGATACGAGATTGGATGGGGAGGTAAACTATATAGATCTATGGACATGCACAATTTCAGGCCAATACGGCACACCACTCCTAAGAAAAGAGCATAAATTAAATCTACAGAAACTGGAAGGTAGGTGGTGCCACTTGTCTTGTTAACGAGGAAAGTTTCTAACAACTGACCCATGGGTCATGATGCTCAGCCGACTGACATGTTGATAATATGTCCTTGCACAGACAACTAATTAAGATAGGTGGCATTATCAGTCATGCATATTAGCTTAAGTTCTTTAAGATTGACCCATAAGCACACCAAATTTGATGACAATCCAACCAGCCTTTCATGAGGAATCTGGCAATTTGTGTGTATTTTGCATTATTTCTGGGATGCTCAAACAACCCCAAAACTCTGAGAATATAAGTCACTGTGACCCAATTTCAGGTTTCTGGGGAGAACTTTGAGGAACTCTCAGGATGTCAAGTTAGAAGATTCTGGGCCCCGTGGTTATGATTTGTGCCCTACTTTGGTATCAAATTTTCAATTATTCTGAGGGGTGCTTATAAGCCCCATAGCTCAGAAAATATTGGTAACAGAGACCTTAATTCACTTTTCCAAGGAGACTTTTCACAGATCTCCCTGGATGTCAAGTTTGAAGGTTCTAGGACCAATGGTTACAATTTGAGCCCTGTTAAGGGACGACCGCATCTTTGAAGGTCTCATAACTAGTGAAAAAAATGTGTTAAAATTTTTTTAAAATTTAGGTGGTGCCACCAGCCCACAAGAACTGATGAAACACTCCATGATGAATATGCATGCAAAAAATCAGGGTGATTAATGCAATAGTTGTTCAGATACTAGAGCTTTTGTATCAAATTTTTACTTATTCTGGGAGGTACTTCTAAGACCCATAGCTCGGAAAATTTGGGTAACAGAGACCTAATTTCAGGTTTCCATGGAGTTTTTCATGGACCTCCCAGGATGTCAAGAAAGAAATTCAAGCTCAAATAGTTATGATTTGTGCCCTGTTAACAGACGACCACATCTTTCAAGGTCTCAAAAATAAAGATAAAAATGCGTAAAAATTCATAGAAGTCCGGGTGGCACCACCAGTTTGAAGGAACTGATGAAACACTCCATGATGCATATGCATGCAAAGAATAATGCCAATCAATGCACTAGTTGTTCAGATACCAGAGCTTTTGTATCAAATTTTTAGTTATTCTGGGGGGGTATTTCTGAGCCCCATAGCTCAGAAAATATGGGTGACAGAGACCTAATTTGAGGTTTTCAAGGAGACTTTTCATGGGCCTCACAACATGTCGAGAAAGAAGATTCTAGGTCTAGATGTTTTGATTTGTGCCCTGTTAACAGATGACTGTATCTTTTAAGGTCTCAAAAATAGAGAAAACAAGGGACCTGTGGGTCACGGCGCTCAGCTGTTATATATGATAAAAAATATGATTTAGAAATGAGGCACATGCTGGTTTTGTGTGGTAATAAATATAAGCTGTATTATGAGTTGTTGTTGTTTAGCTTATGTATGATTTTGATAGTACCTTTGGAGACAGGGAAGAGGATTGATTTCATTTATTTTATTAACAAATGGAGTACTATTGTCACACAGATTTTGACTTGGCCATATAACTTATAAGCAGAACATATAATATAAGAGTTTAACTATTTATTTAAAAAATTACAAATATTATCCCAAATATAATTTTTATTAAAAATAATAAGACAACCGTATGATTTTTTAAAATGAAATATAACTGAAATGATTATTAAAATAATACTGAAGAATAAATTCATGAATGCATTCATGAATACATTTTGAAAGTATTTGCACTGGTATTCATATACTTTCATTTTTACCTGAATCTCCATTCTTTATGCAAGAAATTTTATAATGGAGTACACATTCATATTCGTATTTAAATACAATTGCAAAGTATTCACACCATGTCTGGTATTTATATAGTTTTCATCAAACAATGATGTTGAGAATCCAGAATATACAAAATTCACACATTTAAATAATGATCATAAGTACCTGGTTTTATGGCTTTAGTTTATATTAAAAAAAAATAAATGTAATATATTCATTTTGGAATAATTTCACATCAATGTACACACTAGACACAGTAATAATCTAGATTAATATTATCAACTGCATCTTTGTTGATCATTAATTTCCTTCATATGATCCCTAATGATTAGTAATGAATAATATGATTTACTTTTATATCATTAAAATTGGACTGAAAAATACTGCATGGTGTTATTTGGAATATGTGACATTCTATCCATCGATACAAGATTCTTATATCATCAGTAACTGCAAGTTAATTTCCTGTTATTATAAACTAACAAATTCCTTTTCTATTTTTCTTTAATTTGTTATTAAAATCCAATAAAAATTATTAATTTATTAATTTATTGTTATGTTGTTGGTTAAAACTACTAGATGAGTTGGGTTGGACACCTGGATCAACTGTGGCTGGCCATAAGCTGCCTGGCTGCCCCAGTGAATGCCTCGCCTTAAGCATGCATAATCTGCTGAAAGTTCAACAAGGTCAACATACAGGTGACTCATGAGGGGTTGGAGAGAGCCAAGTCTGACATGGTCTCATAAAAACATTAATAAAAGCTAAAATTTTTGGCCAATATCTTTCAGCTTTCTAAACTAAAAAGCTGAAATCCTTATGTGTGCATGATATGAAAATTATATCAACAGTGCTCACAGGAAACAAACGTGCCATGGTCAAAGTTGGGCAAAATTTAAGGTACTTATTTTATATTTATACTAATAACTTATAAAATTTGAAAAATTCATAACTAATTTTGGGTGTTCAATTGAATCTTGATTAAATAATGTTACATCCCTGACAAAAAATCTCTAGCTTCAGCAATCCCCTTGTTAAGGGAGTAAATATATTTCTTGATTTTTTTACAAAGTGCATTATGTTTGGGCCCATAACTTAAAACAATTACGCAATAATGACATCATTTCTGGCATGTGCATAGAGAATGTATAGAAAAATATATATATTATATATGATTAAAGTCAGACCAGTGGTTTTGATATTAGGCAGTCTTGAAGTGCAACAATGGGTTTTTAATGGAAAAATGAAGTTTTTCATTAATATCTCGAAGGTATTAAGTCCTAGTGACCAAATTCTTGGCATGGTAGGGAATTTTGGAGACATCTAATTGTATGCCAAATTTTAGGAACTGAGAGCTGAAGCTGGGGAGCTGAGCTCTTGCAAACTGCATAACACTAGCTTGATGTAAACAATATGTTACATGGTGCTTGAAAACTTGAATAAAATCTACAGTTTTTGATCAACTGGTTTCAAATTTTTGGTGTTAACAGACAAAATGCTAACATAAACATGCTGTGAAAAATTAAATCCACAGTACTTACAGGAAAAAAAACCTGCCATGGTCAAAGTTGGGCAAAACTTAAGGTACCAATTTTTTATTTTTGTTAATATTTTAAAAAATTTAAAAGATTTTGATCTAATTTTGGGTATATAATTTAATTTTGATTAATTTAAGTTATATTACTGGGAAAAAAGACCATAGCTTTAACATGTTTTGTGTTAAGTGATTAAATATCTTTCCTGATTTTTTACAAAATGCATTATGTTTGGGCCCATAACTTTTTTAAATTATATAATACAGAAAAAATTTCTGGCATGTACATAGGAACTATATAGTGGAATACTTATGGTAAATATGAGGAAAAACAGATGAGTGGTTTTGATATTAGGCAGTCTTGAAGTGTGAAAATAGGTTTTTAATAAAAAATTGAGGTTTTTCCTTAATTTCTCAAAGGAACGAAGTTGCAAAGACCCAGTTTTTGGCTTGGTAGGAGATCTTGGGGACATCTAACATTATGCTGAATTTTGGATTCCTAGGTCTTACGGTTTCAAAACGTGCCACATCTACGGACGGACGGACGGATGGCAAGACAGACAGACGGACGACGGACCACGACTATAGCTCAGATGACTTATAGTCAGCTGAGCTAAAAATCTTTAAAAAATCGAAAAAATACAGGTGGCGCCACCAGTCTGCAGAAACTGATGAAACACTCCATGATCAATATCCATGCAAAGAAACATGGTGATCAATGCATTAATTGTTCAGATACTTTTGTATGATATTTTCCATTATTCTGTGGGTTCTTCGGAGCCTCATAGCTTGAAGAATATGGGAAACAGAGACCTAATTCCAGGTTTCCGAAAAGACTTTTCATGGACCTCCCTGCATGTCAAGAAAGAAGATTCTAAGTCCAGTCATTAAGATTTGTGCCCTTTTAACAGATGACAGCATCTTTTGAGGTCTCAAAAATAGAGAAAAAAAATCATAAAAAATCGAAAAAATACAGGTGGTGCCGCCATTCTGCAGAAACTGAAGAAAAACTCTATGATCAATATCCATGCAGAGAATCATGGTGATCAATGCATTAATTGTTCAGATATTTGAGTTTTTGTATCAAATTTTTCATTATTCTGGGGGGTACTTCGGAGCTCCATAGCTTAAAGAATATGGGTAACAGAGACCTAATTCCAGGTTTCCAAGGAGATTCTTTATGGACCTCTCTGGATTTAAAGTAAGAAGATTCCAAGTCTAGTGGTTACGATTTGTGCCTTGGTAACGGACAGACGGCCGGACGGCCGACGGACAAAGAGTGATCGCTATAGCTCAGATGACTTACAGTCAGCTGAGCTAAATAGAATGGACATGCCAAAATTCAGACCAATACCTGGACCCACTTCTGAGATATGAGCAATTTTCACCAAAGCACATCTATGGTTGGATGCCAGAGGAAAATGATTGCTGATTGAGCCACTAGTCTTGGGTACAAGATGGAGGAGTCCAAGACCTATGGATATGCACAATATTAGGCCAATACTGTGAATCCCTCCTGAGAAAAGGGTAAAGATTTATTCTACAAAGATCTGAAGAAAGGTGGTGCCACCTGTCTGGTTTTTGTGACAACTTTCCAAGATGGATGAACATGCCAAATTTCAGACCAATAGCTTGAGCCCAGCAAGGAGAAACTAAACAGAACTTAAGAGCCCTGACAGTTTCCATGGCTACAGGCATACATGAGGTGTCCACATGCAGCCTTGAGGGGCATAACACCCATGAGGTGATCACATGCAGCCTTGAGGAAATGGAGCTGAACTGACCTTATGACCCCTAGCAAACTCAGTGTGCACTCACTGAACTCTTGATCTGCATCTGGCTGCACTGAGTGAACTTTTGACCTATATCTGGCTGCACTGAGTGAACTCTTGACCTGTTGCATAATCTGATATAGTTGGCTGTCTGCCAAAGCTATACAGAGTGACCCAGAGTGACCTTTGGCCTGTTGCAAAATCTGAAACAGTTGGCAGTCTACCAAGCTTTTTATAGATACAGACACAATCTTGGCCTGTTGGTCAATCCCTTAACACATACTGAAAGACTTTGGCTAAATTGCTTTTTTTCAAGCTGATATATAAGACTTTTTATCAAAATGCTTAGAATAATAAAAGATGCAGTCCTTTCATTGTTAAAGGTCCAATAATTCTACCAAAAACCATTCATGGATACTTGAACAAAGGCCACCTGAGAATACTTTTTGTGCAATGTTACAGAAGTTATAATTGAAACAACATTTTTGTAGAAGAAGACTATTGCAGCCCTAAATTTGATAAAGACTTACCATGGGTACAAGAGTAACTGAATCTTTCTATGACTCTACCAAAAATCAATGAACCTAATATATTCTTGGGAGAACTTTCTAAAATTCCTGTTAAAACTAAAACCATTCGGCTTCAGTTTCATCATGACACATTTTTAAGCTGAAAGTGGTTGAAATACAAGCTTTTTGTCCATAAAATAAACAGGTTGATGAACCTCAATTTCAAACATGAGTCATGTTGCAACATTTGCACAAAACTTAGTGACACTAGGTCCTGTTGTTTCTGAGATTCTTATGTTAGTTTGGCCAAATGGCTATTTTCAAATTTCCTGAACTTGAACCCGGCCAAAATTGGTCAAACTGGAATCAGTCAAACAAACTTGAGAGTGTTTATCCCTGGGATCATTTTTGTAAAAGTTTGGTATTGAACAATTTGGCTCAATGATTTTGGAGAAGAAGATTTTCAAAGTTTTTCAAGCTTTTTCCCCGTAAAAATGTAAAATGATGCATGTGGCGACAAAAAAAAGCTGTATCCCACATAAACCTGATATGTGACTGATTTCTGGGTTAAATTTTTTGGGATGCTAGCTCCTGCTGTTTCTGAGAAATTATGGGTTAATGTAATGATAACTGATGACCCCCATTCAAAAAAGTTTGTGCAGGTGGCACAACAAATACCTAAATTTCAGATATGACGCATGGGACCAACAATGGCATAAATTTTGGTGATGATAGCTCCAGCTGTTTCTGAGACTGCAATTTTATTATGCATTTTTTGACAGATGGCTAAGTTCATCTTCCTGTAACTCAGCCAAAAATCACCAAACTAAGGCCATTCGAAAAACAAGTGACCTACCCATGGGTCATAACACTCAGACGACTGACATGTTGACAATATGTCCTAGCACAGGCAACTAATTAAGATAATGTAGGTGGCATTATCAGTCATGCATATAAGTTTAAGTTCTTTAAGATTGACCCATAAGCACACCAAATTTGATAACAATCCAACCAGCCTTTCCTGAGGAATCTGTCAATTTGTGTGTATTTTGCATTATTTCTGGGGTGCTCAAACAACCCAAAACTCTGAGAATACAGGTAACCCAATTTCAGGTTTCTAGGAAGAACTTTTTAGGAACTCTCAGGATGTCAAGTAAGAAGATTCTTGGTCCAATGGTTATGATTTATGCCCTGTTTTGGTATCAAATTTTCAATTATTCAAGGGATGCTTATAAGCTCCATAGCTCAGAGAATATGGTTAACAGAGACCTAATTTCATGTTTCCAAGGAGACTTTTCATGGACCTCCCTGGATTTTATGTTAGAAGATTCTAGGTCCAATGGTTATGATTTGTGCCATACTTTGGTATCAAATTTTCAACTATGCTGGTGGGTGCTTATATGCCCAATAGCTCAGAGAATATAGGTAACAGAGACCTTATTTAAGGTTTCCAATGATATTTTCCATGGACCTCCCTGGATGTCAAGTATGAAGATTCTAGGACCAACAGTTACGATTTGTGCCCTGTTAACAGACGACCGCATCTTTATGAAATTATTTCCATAATTCTGGGGGGTATTTCATTTTCATAGCTCGCAGAAAATGGGAAACAGAGACCTTATTTCAGGTTTTCAAGGAGATTTCTCATAGACCTCCCTGGATGTCAAGTTAGAAGATTATGGGTTTAGTGGTTATGATTTGTGCCCTGTTAATGGATGACTTCATCTTAAAAGGTCTCAAAATTAGAGAAAAGAAATTGCTAAAAATTCTAAAAAATCCAGGTGGCACCACCAGTCTGCAGGAACTGATGAAACACTGCATGATGATTTCCATGAAGACTTTTCATGGACCTCCCTGGATACTGTCGGGGGTTGAACTATTTTTTAAATTTGCCTTAAACTGTAATATTTCAGGGGAAAATATATGGAAGCCTAACTTTTCCTTGACACCGGAAGTTTAAGTCAGCAAATAAGTCCAGGGGTTTGGTGCTGAACATGAGGTTGAGACAGATTCATATTTTGAAGTAAATGACACAGCAGAAGTCAGTTGAGGACTAGAATAATGTTAATACGCTTCTTTATTAATTGTTTACCAGTTATAACGCAATCCATAGTGACATTCCATAAATTCTTTGTAAACCGATTGAAAAACGGCACACTGTCAATGGATGATAATGAAGTAAACTTCCATCTAAAATGTAATGTATTTAATTCTGTATTCTAATCTGTAGACCAAACAATTGTTACTTGTGGAACATTGAAGTGACTATGAATATTTATGTGTTTAATGTCTATGATTCTCTCTATTCGTACATGACAATGACTGAATGTATTTGATATCACTGTACCCTAGGGTTATACAAATGTATCTTTCTTTGCCGGGGTTATTCTCCTGTATGGTGTTGCAGTCATTAAAGTACTCTTGGAACCAACTCTCAACAGAGACTTTTCATTTATTATCCTTCACTATTAATAAAACCCTGCATGGGACAACTGGCGCTGCCTGGAGGATTCTGGTGAGACTTTATAGATGACCTTAGTGGAGAACAAGAGACTTACCCCTGACTTCTGAGATCTTTACAACAAATCCAACTACAATGGGGCAACAAATGGTGGAAGCTATAGCAATCTGCTATGCCCCCAGCTTTCCAGATTTTAAGAGTATAACCTGCACCAACCATACGGCTGGAAAAGTTAACAGGGCTACCTGGTACCATCAGAGCCTGGACCGAGAACTTTTGTCAGCAGCTTAATTATGAAGGCCCAGCTTAAGCAACAGTTATTAAAGACCATTTGGCTGCAGCCAAGGAAAAGGTGGCCTTAGCTGCTGAAGAAGTGAAAATGATCCTGATTGGTTGCTTGACCTACTTGAGCTTAGGTTTGGAGGAAAGGAAACACTTGCATCGCTCTCTAAAATCATATCACAGCAGAACTCAACAATCTGGTGAGACACTCGTGGACTACTCAAGGGTGCTAATGGGTCTCCGGGCCAAAATGGTCCAAGTTGCAGTTGAAGGACCGGAGAGAGATGCAGTAGTCAGTCTATGCGACAAGGCTCTGATTAGTCAGTCTGAAGGTGTTTCAGACTCTGACATTAAGCATGAAATCAAAAAGCTTAAGAGAATGGAAGGCATCACATTCAATCAGATTAGAGAAGAGATTCTGGATTTATTCAGTGATGTTAAGGTCACCAAAACAAGGTGTGCTACAGTAGAGGTAGAAATTGTGTGTAACCAGTCCAGAACCTCTGGATCAGACAGTACTCACCACATGTTAATGGAAGGGCAGCGACAATTACAAAACCAGTTAGGAGAGCTGATTGCAGAACCTCGCTGCGTAGCACCATCCAGTTCACCCCCGAGGAGCAACATGAGACCAAAAGACAGACTTGGTCCTTGCTGGCATTGTGGTGAGATGGGCCATCTAAAGAAAGACTGCCAGAGAAGAAAGGACAAGCTGTCTGCAGGTGCCCATGCAGGGGGAAACTATGAGCCTCTCGGGAAAGGGGGTACCCTGAGAAGGCTAGTGCATCACCATGACTGCAGCCTGACCACATCCCTCGTTATGGACCTACCATCACAACAACTTCAGTCTTAGCAGAGACAAACTCTACAGTGTGTGAAGAGGCCCAGCAGATGGTAAGATAACTTATCGGACCAGTGACAACTGCTGAGGTGGAGATTGCAGGTCAGAAGGTACCGTGCATACCAGACACAGGTTCTGAAACATCTATCATATCTTCAGTATTTCTCAATGAACATTTAGAGAAGTTAATTACCAAAATTACCCCAGTAGGCTCAAACATAAAACTAGTTGGTGTATCTAATGTCGAGGTACCTGTTGTGGATCGGATAGGGAAGAAGTTAAGAATTTTGGAGTAGAAATAGAGACAGCCTTTTTAATTAAAAGAGATCAGGTAGATAGTACAACCAATAAACAGTCTTGCTCAGTAGTTATAGGCTGCAATGCCTTAGAGAAAATTCCTTTGTTTGTGGCTGAAATGTCAAAAGAAGCAAGGTTTATAACATCAGTAATGACATGTGGAGCAGCTGATAGATGTGGTTCAGAAGTATCATGTAACTTTGTTCATCAGAACCTTGGCTCTCATGGCTAAGGTCAGTTCATGTTTTACATTGCCATGTGAATGAGCAAGTAGCAGTTAAGGAAGGTACAGTTTTGGTTGAATCTATAGCAAACCCTGGCATAGCGAAAGAGTGGGATATAATGGAGGGATGTTATGATGTTAACAACAGCCAGTTATGTCTAAGTGTAACAAACAAAGGGGGAATACCCAGTATTTCTACCATCAAATTCAGTGGTTGGAAAAATGTCACCTTTGGTTGATGATATTACTGATATCACCTGTTCAGTAAGTAGTTTGTCGCAATTAGCAGCAGGGAATGACACTGTAAATGTAAAAGAATATGATAAAGAGCAATCAAATATGTTTTGTCCACATGCACCTGAAATCCCTTTGTGAGACTTATATTTTCCCAGTTGGCACAGAGCTATTACTACCCGAAGGAGTGAATCTGAAAAGTTTTACAGGAGATGAAGCTCAGAAAATTGCAGACTTATTCCAATGGAGACAAGCAGCATTCTTGCAAAGTGAGTGGGACTCTGGATCCTATGATATTATACCCCACAAGATAGGAGTGAGAGATGATGTCCCTGTGAGTCTACCATACAGAAGGGTGCCACCGCACCACATACGTTTCAGGTTTGGTAGGAGAACTGAGGGACATCTAACTCTATGTCAAATTGGATTTGCAGGTCTAACAGTTTCAAATTGTGCCCTGTTAATAGACGTCCCACCAGAAAAAGGACCATGACTATAGCTGAGCAGATGACTAAAAGTCAGCTGAGCTAAAAATGCCTCACAGTCATCCATATTGGAACTTGACCTAACATTTCATGAGTTGCATCAATGGTGTGAGTATGGTGACTGTATGTTAATTTATCTTGACGTTATTGTGTTAACATCATATCTGTGACAGACAAACAAACAGATGGATGGAAAGAGAAAACAGACTCTCACCATTTCTATGTCCCCCGCTGACTGTGAGGGACAAACAATGTTGGATGCATGTTGGGGATGTCAAAGCGTAAAACAACAATATGGTATGAAGGTGAGGCTGCCTTGGGACATGAATGACGTAGCTTACTGACACATCTACTGAATGAATAATGGTCATGTACATTCAATCAATTATCATCTTGAAATCCCACAATTAAAAATTTCATGGCTTCAGTTATTCAGAGTTCTCTTTGGAACTGTGTATTTAGACTGTGTACTATTTTGTAGTACACAGGATTTTAAATGAATATTAAAAAAAGTGAGAAAAGGTTTGTACCTATCAATGTCTAGGTCGAAAAGTTTTAAATTACCTGCATTAGCAATATGAATTGTGCCAAGCTCCTCTGCTGGAGGTAGGCTCGACTCTGGAGTTTTGACTTTTCCACTACTTCCAAGTTCATCAATAGTTACAGATTCATCTTGACTGTCCTTTTTCTTGTAGCTCATTTTCTCTTCTTGGTCTGTAATACCAAACACCCTCTGACTGTCTGGATCTACAGGCCCCTCACATGAATCTGTTACCTGTTTATTCTGGATCAAACAGGAAAGAGTAGAGCACCCACTCCACCTGACCCTTGACCTCTCATCCTTGCCCCATGACAACAACAGATCAGTGATGTAGTGAGCCTTCTTAAAAGCGTGTGACAGGCGATCAGAGAAGACATCTTTGTACCTGGATTTCTTGGAGTGAGCAGCTGATCTTGCAGCGGATGCTCTTTCTAGCTCCTCTAATTTATCTTTACAAGCATTAATAATATCTTGAACCATGACTGTGGAGTCACCAAACATGATAGCTCGTTCTGTGTCTTTGGTGGCAGGACGCGTGTCACAGCAGAGTTCTTGGCTTCCTGAGTCCACTTGGTTGTAGGTGTGGGTACATTTGGTACGTGGGTCAAACTTTTCCATTTCCACTAACAAAGCATGATGGAGCTCACTGGCTGCCATTTCTGAGGCAAAATGTCCATTATGGCCATCATATATACCCAAGAAACATTTATTAGCATCATTGCCATAGCAGTCCTGAAACACTCGGGTATCCTCCATGATGTTCTTCCAGCGTTCATTCTGAGTTGAGCAGATTCCAACAGCGGACACGCAAGCTGTGCTGCAGTTGAGGGCCAGCCCTGCAACATCCTTGGTGTTCACACTCTCACGGACCTGCCGGCACATGTCAAATGTATCCTCCAGGTCAGCCTTGAGGATTTCAAAAGCTCCGTTTATGATCTGGATCTCCCCAGGCTTTAATGGATGTTCTGACCTGTCAGCATTTTTACTTTTGATCCTCTTCAGCAGTGCCTTCCGGCGCTTCAACAAAGCATCAACACTGTCAGGCCTGTTACTGCCATAATAATGCATGACCTCTAATGCCTTATGGTATGCGCGGTGCTCATTCAGCTCCCTCATGGCCACATAGATGTTGCATAGTTCACAAAGGATGGTGATATCTGGTTTAGCACCACCAAGGCTGGCTATTTCAGTGTCTGGTGTTTCTGTAACAATAATAAAACATGTATCGTTATGTCTCTGAAATGACTCATGGCTGTCAATGCTGGATGTCAAAATTCTTCACAATATACATCATATTAATTTTCAGATATTCTAACAAAACATATTCTGGAGTATATAGCTGGACAACAAGATGGAGAGTCTCCAAAAACAACAATATAGGGCACTAAAAGTCTTGTTATAAAAGGTAGACATGTATGAACAGTGTGTCTACAAAACTGAATTCTAGGGTGTCAAGACAGATAAGGTTTAATATTATACTAGTGGCCCATGGGCCATGATGTCATTTGAACTCAACGAACGTTGAACAATGAGCAAATTGACTGCCAGAGTACAAACAAAAACTAGACATTTCTTGGCACCGCAGGTGCCAGAGTATCCCCAGACATAGTACGCCCCCCCCCCTTTAAGAATAGGCCCCCATTTTTAGCAGCATATACTGACACTTGGCAAGCAATTATTGTTTCTTCCATCTATCAATCCACAATCTTTTTGAAGATGTTGGTCCTGTGGGGTCTTGCTTTTTCAACTGGACATATATAATTCAAGTTTGAAATCTATACATCAATAAAAGCAGGAATTATCATCCAGAAACTAATTTTTTGACAGATGGCTCCTGTGGCCTTGACCTTTGACCTTGTGACCCCAAAATTGATATTGATCATCCACTTTTATATATAAATCAATAGAGGTCTAGATTTATTGATGGGCCATATATAAGTCAGGTTTGAAATCCATATATTAATCCAAGCATGAATTATCATCTCGGGAACTAATTTTTGGACAGATGACTCCTGTGACCTTCACCTTTGACCTTGTGACCTCACAATTGACAGGCGTCTTCCTCTATTGGCAGGGGCACTGTATGTGCAAGATGAAATGTCTGAGATGAAATGTTTGGCTGAAAATGCATCCACAATCTTTTTAAAGATGTGTCCTGTGACCTTGACCTTTGACCTCATGACCCCAAAATCAATTCAAGTCTTGCTTTTCCAATGGGGCATATACAAGTCAAGTTTGAAATCTATACATCAATACATCTATACATCAATAAAAGCAGGAATTATCATCCAGAAACTAATTTTTGGACAGATGGCTCCTGAAACCTTCATCTTTGACCTTGACCTTTGGCCTTGACCTTTGACCTTGTGACCCCAAAATTGATATTGATCATCCACTTTTATATATAAATCAATAGAGGTCTAGATTTATTGATGGGCCATATATAAGTCAGGTTTGAAATCCATATATTAATCCAAGCATGAATTATCATCTCGGGAACTAATTTTTGGACAGATGACTCCTGTGACCTTCACCTTTGACCTTGTGACCTCACAATTGACAGGCGTCTTCCTCTATTGGCAGGGGCACTGTATGTGCAAGATGAAATGTCTGAGATGAAATGTTTGGCTGAAAATGCATCCACAATCTTTTTAAAGATGTGTCCTGTGACCTTGACCTTTGACCTCATGACCCCAAAATCAATTCAAGTCTTGCTTTTCCAATGGGGCATATACAAGTCAAGTTTGAAATCTATACATCAATAAAAGCAGGAATTATCATCCAGAAACTAATTTTTGGACAGATGGCTCCTGAAACCTTCATCTTTGACCTTGTGACCTCAAAATTGATAGGCTTCTTCCTCTCTTGGCAGGTAAACTATATGTGCAAGGTAAAAGATCTGAGATGAAATGTTTGGCTGAAAATGCATCCACATCTTTTTAAAGATGTGTCCTGTGACCTTGACCTTTGACCTCATGACCCCAAAATCAATTCCAGTCTTGCTTTTTCAATGGGTCATATACAAGTCAAGTTTGAAATCCATACATCAATAAAAGCAGGAATTATCATCCAGAAACTAATTTTTGGACCAATGGCTCCTGTGACCTTCACCTTTGACCTTGTGACCTCAAAATTGATAGGGGTCTTCCTCTATTGGCAGATGAACTATATGTGCAAGATGAAAGGTCTGAGATGAAATGTTTGGCTGAAAATGCATCCACAATCTTTTTAAAGATGTGTCCTGTGACCTTGACCTTTGACCTCATGACCCCAAAATCAATTGGAGTCTTGCTTTTTAAATGGGACATATACAAGTCAAGTTTGAAATCAATACATCAATAAAAGCAGGAATTATCATCCAGAAACTAATTTTTGACAGATAGCTCCTGTGGCCTTGACCTTTGACCTTGTGACCCCAAAATTGATATGGATCATCCACTATTGGCAAGTGAGCTATATATTCAAGATGGAAGACCTGGGATGAAAGTTTGGCTTAAAATGCATCCACAGTATCTTTTAAGATGCGAGTCCAGTGACCTTGACCTTTGACCTCATGACCCTAGAACCTATAGGGTTCTTACTTTAGTGGTGGGCCATACATAAGTCACGTTTGAAATCCATATGGCTATCAACACTGGAGATATCATAAGAGGTGAGTGATTTTCACCAAATATGGACATATTAAAGGTCACGGCCACTCTCATGGTAAAGGTCATGACCCAAATGTAAATAGACCTCATACCATAACCCATCTCTCTACATGTGCATAATATGAAAGAAATCTGTCCATTAGTTTTAGACTGATAATGCTTACAGTGCTGTCAAGTGGCAATTATGGGGGTATTAAAAGGCGTAAAAACAAGAAAAGGATCATAGGTGGCGCCACCAGTTTCCGGTATATCACAAGCTTGTCCAAGATCTTCGGTCACCTTGATTTTTGGACCAGTCCATGCAAGCTTACTTGATATATTTAAGAATTTGTGTTATTTTCAGCAAAAATGGACCTATTTAAGGTCAAGGTCACTCTCCTAGCACAGGTCTTGACCCCATTTTAAATAGGCTTCGTCCCCTTACCTATATCTATACAAATGTAAAGTTTGAAAAAGATCAGTGAAATATTTTTTGAGTTATCCCGCTCACAAAGTTTTTCTGCGGCGGCGGCGGGACCGTCGTGAAACCATAGTATCCCGACTTTGTCTGGGGATACAATAATGAATTTTGTGAATAGTCCTTAGAAATGGGTTACAGAGGGCTTTTGACAAAGGAAGTCCCAAAACACTAAGTCCGAGGTTTTTTGTCCAACTCCTAAGTGCTTAAATCATTATCACCAGTTTCAATAACTTGATGGAGAGATCCAAGATCAATGGACATGCAAACTTTTAGCTCAATACATTGGACCACTCTTTGAGATATGGGCTGTTATCTAAATAACACCCAGATTTGTACTGCACAGAAAGAATTGCAGGTGGTGCCACCTTTCTTTTTATTGCACAACTACATAGGTGAGGGAACAACTATGCCAGGTTTTGGAAAGATCAGTCCAAGGGTTCACCAGTAACAAACACCTAGGCATTGGCGGCAGAACCCGCACAAAAACATAGTATCCACAAAACTCAGTTTTGGCAGATACAATTATTCTGGGGGTACTTACGAGCCAATAGCTTGCAGGATATGGGTAACAGAGACCTAATTTCAGGTTTCTAAGGAGATTCTTCATGGACCTCTCTGGATAAACAGTTAGAAGTTTCTAGGTCTAATGGTTATGATTTATGGCCTTTTAACATACGGCCAGCCGGACGAGGGACAAAGAGCGATTGCTATAGCTCAGATGACTTTCAGTGACTTATAGAAAAAAATCAAAAACATAAGGTGGCGCCACCAATCTGCAGGAACTGATGAAACACGCCATGATCAATATGCATGCAAAGATTCATGGCAGTCAATGCATTAGTTATTCACACACTGGAGCTTTTGTATCACATTTTTTATTATTCTGGAAAGGGGGGGGGGGGTAATTACAACTGGTTCAACTGGTAATTACAACTGGGTTATGGGTAACAGAGACCTAATTTCATATTTCCATGAAGAATTTAGTTCAAGTGGTTAAGACTTGTGCCCTGTAAACAGTTGAGGTTATATTTGAAGGTCTCAAAAATAGAGAAGAAAATGCTTAAAAATTAAAAAAACTACACGTGGTGCCACCTGTCTGCAGGAACTGTTGAAGCACTCAATGATCAATATGCATGCAAACAATCTTGACACTCAATGCATTAGTTATTTACATACTGGAGTTTTTGTATCACATTTTAAGTTATTCTGGGGGGTACTTACGAGCTCGATAGCTGGGAGGATATGGGCAACAGAGACTTAATTTCAAATTTCCATGAATAATTTTCATGGACCTCTTTAGATGATAAGTAAGAAGATTCTAGGTCAAACAGTGCTGTTTTGTGCCCTGTGAACAGATGGGGCTTTATTTAAAGGTCTCAAAAAAAGAGAAAAAAAAAATCATAAAAATTTGGAATCATACAGGTGGGGCCACCATTCTGCAGAAACTGATGTAACGTTCCATGATCAATATGCATGCAAAGAATCATGGCAAACAATGCTTTAGTTATTCACATATGGAGTTTTTTTACAACCTTTTAATTATTCTGGGGGATACTTACATTAGCCTGTTAGCTTGGAGGATATGGATAACAGAGACCTAATTTCAGACTTCCATGAACACTTTTCATGGACCTCTCTAGATAATAAGTATGAAGATTCTAGGTCCATTGGTTAAGACTTGTGCCCTGTAAACATTTTTGATTATTCGGGGGGTGGGGGGATTACAAGCCCCAGCTCAGAGGATATGGGTAACAGAAATCTAATTTCATATTTCCATGAAGACTTTTCATGGACCTCCCTGGATGTCAAGTTTGAAGATTCTAGGTTCAGCAGTTAAGACTTGTGCCCTGTAAACAGTTGAGGTTTTATTTGAAGGTCTCAAAAATAGATAAGAAAATGCGCGAAATTAGAAAAAATACAGGTGGTGCCACCAGTCTGCAGAAACTGATGAAGCACTCCATGATCAATATGCATATAAACAATCTAAGCAAACAATACATTAGTTATTAACATACTAGAGTTTTTGTATCACATTTTAAATTATTCGGGGGGGGGGGGGGTACTAAGGAGCCCCCCATAGCTTGAAGAATATGGGCAACAGACACCTAATTCCAGGTTTCAAGAAAGACTTTTCATGGACCTCTTTAGATTATAAGTATGAAGATTCTAGGTCAAACAGTGCTGTGTTGTGCCCTATGAATAGATGGGGCTTTATTTGAAAATCTCAAAAAGAAAAGAGAAAAAAAAATGCATAAAAATTTGGAAACATACAGGTGGGGCTACCACTCTGCAGGAACTGATGAAACACTCCATAATCAATATGCATGCAAAGAATCATGGCAAACAATGCTTTAGTTATCCACATTTGGAGTTTTTGTATAACATTTTTAATTATTCTGGGGGGATATTTACGAGCCCTTTAGCTCGGAGGATATGGATAACCGAGACCTAATTTTAGACATCCATGAATACTTTTCATGGACCTCTTTAGATGATAAGTTAGAAAGAAGATTCTAGATCAGACAGTGATGATTTGTGTCCTGTTAACTGATTAGGCTTTATTTGAAGGTCTCAATGCATCAGTTTTTCACAAACTAAAGCTTTTGTATCACATTTTAAATTATACTTGGGGGGTATTTACCAGCCCCATAGCTCAGAGGATATGGGTAACAGAGATCTAATTTCAGAATTTCCATGACAACTTTTCATGGACCTCTCTAGATTTCAAGTAGGTAGATTTTAGCTCCTGTTGTTGACTTTCAGTCAGCTGAGCTAAAAAGGTAAAAGAAACAATGACCAGTTGGATGTGTGGAAGACACCTGACAGCACTGACACTACCAGCAACCCCTAGCCTCATCATACATCAGTACATGCAACTTAACAAATAAGTTCATAATTTGACTGTGTGAGTATGTATAACTTTTATGGTTGGTATTAAAAAATAATGGTAAAAATAACTTGAAATATTGGGCATCAAAGATGCCATAGTATCTCCAGACATAAGGTAAACTTCCTTTCCAAAAGGACCCCTTCATGTGAAGCATATATTTACTTGTTACATGTTTTGTTCCATGTTCAACATTAGGCCTTGACCCACATCTATGCACATGCAAAATTTCAAAGAAACCTATATGTTTTAGTTTCAGTAATTTTGCTAACATCTGTTCATTTGCATTAATGGGTAGACAAACTAGATATTTCTTGTAAATGCAGATGCCATAGTATTCCCTGACAATCCCCCCCCCCCCCTAAGAATAGGCCCCCCATCTTCAGCAGCATATACTGAAACTTGGCAGTTGACCATGGTTTCTTTCATCTATCATCAACTTGAGAAACAATATTTTTTACCAAATATGGTGGGCAAATATGGGGAATCACTCTTGAAAAGAGGGGATTAATTTATACTATTAAAATGGTAAGGTAGGTGGCACCACCTGTCTGGTTAATATTAGTTTAACTCTCCAAATTGCACACCAACATATTGAACGATTCCTCAGATATGAGCAATTGTCACCTAAAGCAAATGTACAGGTGGACACCAGACAAAAATTATTGCAGATGGCACCACCAGTCTTGAAAATGAGATGGAGGTATCCAATATGGCAAATCATTCCTGAGAAAAGGGGATTAATTTATACTATGAAAATGGTAAGGTAGGTGGCGCCACCTTTCTGCATTACCAGAAAACTCTCTAAGATGAATGTACATGCCAAATTTTAGACCAATATATTGAACCACTCATGAGATATGAGCAATTTTCACCTAGAGCAAACATACAAATGGACCCCACACAAAAATGTTAGCAGATGGCGCCACCAGTTCTGAATTCAAGATAGAGGTAACCAAGATCAAAGGACATGCATAATTTCAGCCCAATCCGTCCATTAGTTTTTGACTTATTAAGCACACAGTACTGTCAAGTGGCAATGGTGGGGTCTTACACAGCACAAAAACATGAAAAAGACAGGTGGCACCATCTGTCTTCCACAGAAGACAACACTATCCAATATCTTAATTCTACTTGAATTTTGGACCAATCCATGCATCACTTATTGAGATATTTATGATTTTGTGTGATTTTCATCATATATGGCAATATTCAAGGTCAAGGCCACTCCTAGGAAAGGTCATGACCCCAATTCAAATATACATCATCCCATTATCCATATTTCTGTATATGTTTTATATCAGCATCCTCAAAGATTCCCTCTATGTCAATCATGTAAGCATTCTTAGACATTCCCTCTATGTCAATCATATCAGCATCCTCAGACATTCCCTCTAATATGTCAATCATATCAGCATCCTCAGAGATTTCCTTTATGTCAATCATGTCAGCATCCTCAGTGATTTCCTCTATGTCAATCATGTCAGCATCCTCAGAGTTTCATTCTATGTCAATCATGTTAGCCACCTCAGACATTCCCTCTATGAAAATAATATCAGCATCCTCAGAGATTCCCTCTAATGTCAATTATATCAGCATCCTAAGATATTCCCTCTAATGTCTATTATACCAGCATCCTCATAGATTCCCTCTATGTCAATCATATTAGCATCCTCAGACATTCCCTCTAATTTCAGTTATATCAGCATCCTTAGAGATTGACATAGAGGGGATCTCTGAGGTTCTATCTACGGATTTCACAAATGTGCCTTTAAAAAGGCAGCAAATGAGGTCAAACTGGGGAAGTTTAACTTCAAAGTCCAAGCTCCCTCTCACAGGGCTGGCCAGAGCACTGAGGGAGGGCAGACTAGAACCTCACCAATAAGATCAAAGATACCGAAGCCTTGCAGCAGTTATAATTATTTTTAATAATAAACTACTACAAGATCAGCATGCAATTTTTTTCTTAAAATCTTCAAATTTATTAAGTATAAGCTCTCAGTACACATGGTACATGTACTCTGACATACATCTGTTGACACCAGAGATGGCTGTCCTTTCCTATTTGTATTAGGTTGTCACAAAAGACCCCCTTACTGTTCAGATTAATTTTAGGGTTTCTCACACTTTGAATTTTGACACACTATATATTAATGTTATAACTGATAACCTGATCATTTTTTGTTGGATCTTTCTGAAATTTTAAACAGGTTATACAGAGATGACATGCAAGAGGTTAATGCCTTGATCATTCATAAATTTCACATATATCTATTAACAGAACCAGGTAATTCAGGTAAAAGCAGGTAACAAACTTCAGAAAGCATTACCCTAGGATCTTTCTGTGTGATATTAAACAATTGGGCCACACGGTTTCAGAGAAGAAGTTTTTTTGTAGCCCTCAGTATGATATAGGCACCGATGACCCTCGTACAAAAAAAGCCGATGCAGATGGCGCCACCCATACTTCAATTTCACTGACCGCAGCAGACAGACAACGCTGTGCTATCGCATAAGCTCACAGGTTTGCTAATTACAGGTGGTGATTGGAAAAAAATTTTAGATTAGACTACTTTTTTATTACAAAATATTTGATGTCTTCTATAAAAAATGCCCTGATTTTACCAGGATACGAGTCTGATCATATGGCAGGAGACCTTCGTTTTCAACCATATCAAACTAAAAGAGGAAAAGGTTTTTGGAAATTTAATTTTTCTTTATTAAAAGGTATGGCTGGTGTGTAAAAAATTAAATTGTGCATTAAGAACACTGTTAAGGAAAATAAGGAAGCCACACCAACATTACTCTAAGACACTATTAAAATTGCAATACTGAGAACTTGCACAGAACACAGTCATATTAAACAAATAAGACTAAATGTGAGATATCTGGGATAGAAAAAAAATTAACAAAACTGAAAAATTGTGAAAACAAAAATGATGATTCAATAAAAAAGCAAATTAAAGAATTTGAGGACAAATTACATAATTGGTTGAAGAGAAAACTTAAGGTGCAATCTTTAGAAGTAAGGCCGGATGGTATTATAGAGGAAAAGAATCCACAAAATATTTCTTACATTTAGAAAGACAAAACTACAACATGAAAGTTTCTTAAAAAACTTAATTTAAATGGAAAAATAATCAATAAGCCTTTAGATATATTACAAGAAGAACAACTTTAAAAAAAATATATAGTTCTGATGAAAATCATGACATTAAACATTTGGAAAAATTGATATTCAAACATAACATTAATATTAGACATACTGAAATACACACACGGCCAACAGTATTATCAATAGTATTAAATAGCTGAAAATCAATTACAAATGGAAGGTCTCCAGGATGTAATGGGTTTCATGTAGAATTTTACAAATTTTTTGGTCTGACCTTAATAAATATTTCCTAGAAAGTATAAACTTTAGTTTTGAGATGGGCTGTTTATCTTTAACTCAAAAACAGGGAATAATAAACCTGTTATACTGGACTTATATGCAAGGTCGACCTTTATGTGCGCTTTTACGGTAAACAATATAATAAGTTTGATTAATAACTTAAATTACAATAACAAAAAAGCTTCTCTCATAGCCATGGATCTGAAAAAGCATTTGCTTCTTTTAGAATGGGATTATACATATAAAATATAGGAATTAATGAATTTTGACTTAAAAATAATATCATTGATAAAAGTTCTATATAATGAGTTGTGTTATAAATAATGGGTACTTTTCTGGATTTTTCAAAATATGTAGGGGAATTAGGTAAATTATCACCATATTTGTTCATACTGGGTATAGAATTATTTGTAAATGACAATTTTCGATCAAATGAGAATATAAATGGTATAAACATTAATAATAACACATTTAAAATATCACAATATGCAGATGACACTGTTCTCTTCACCGTATACATTAAATGTAAAACAGAAATCTAAAAAATAAATTATAAACCTAAGATTGAGAATATTAAAAATATTGCATCTTCAAGGTCATGGAGGAAAATTACAATTATGGGCAAAATTACATTGGTTAAAAAATTTTTAATTTCACAGCTCAGTTGTTCTCTGTACTCCAATCACCCCTGAACATATAGCTAGACAATTTGAAAAAAAATATTCTTTCATTTCACATGGAGTAAGGGAAGAGAACTTATTAAAAGGAACATTATAATTGCACCAATAGATAGAGGTGGATTAAGTATGGTTCACTTAGAAACATTAAATAATTCCTTTAAAATCTCTTCGAATAAACGCCTTCTGCTCAAACCAATGAATGATAATTTTAGAGACATGGTATGTATCATTCTTAAAATGGGTGAGGAATCCTTTCTTTGTATCACCTGAAGATTATAAAATATTTTGTTTGCCATCTGTATTCTGGGAAGATGTTTTAAAATCTTGGTGTATTTTCAACTATCACATTCTAAATACATGTGTAGATATATAAATTAAATCAAATGTTGTGGTTTAACTTGCCTATAAGAAGAGATAATGATGTTATTTACTTTAAAAACTTATATTCTAAGGGTGAAAATATATTGCTGATATTATAAAATTAGAGGATTCTAGAATGAAGTGGCTGACTCATGAAGAGGTATGCCACAATTTAAATTTCCAAATTGATATAATAAGCTATCAAGGTCTCATCAGTGCAATTCCTGTATCATGGAAAGATATACTCAGCCATAATAGGTAAAGTGGACAAACTATACAGAATATGTATCAACTGTTGATAGATTAATACAGAAAGAACTAGAATATCAGCAGAAGCTGACAAAAGCCCTCAGCCAAAAGAACATTGTTTATAGGTGGTAACAGTAACAAGTATGAAATATTTGTTCTTGTCTCAGTTATAAATTTAAACTGGAGAGGTATATAGTACCTTTGCAAGTATGGTAAGACCGATCTCATGCAGGAATTAGAGATAATCAAGGCATATCATTATACCATGTTTCATAACATTCTACCCAGTGGTTCCTGAGAAATAAGCTCCTAGGTTTTTTTCTATTCTAAGCTCTGTGACCTTGAAAAGTAGGTCAAGGTCACCCACCTTTGAACTTGACAAAGATTTTGTTAATATGCATCAGCACTGAAGAAATCAAGTTCCTATGCTGATCGAATGCCTTTGGAGATATCCCAGTCACATGGCCAAAGTTGAAAAATCCGAAAAAAAATTCATAAAAGATTAGAAACTGTGGGTGGCACCACCAAACTTGTGCAGCAGGTACAGACCATCAGTCCCAATGATCATAGTAAGTTTTGTGAAAATCCATCCAATGATTCCTGAGAAATAAGCTTCTGAGTGTTTTTCTATAATCAGCTCTAAAACGTAGAAAAATATGTCAAGGTCATCCATTTTTTACTTTGAAGAAATGAAGTTCCTGTATTGAAAACCTTTGGAGATATCCTGCTCACAAGGCCAAAGTTAACGGATGCAGGACGGACGGACAGCTTGGGTGACGACAATAGCCCATCAGCCTAAGGGCTTAGGGCTAAAAAGTAGTAATTTTTATATATTCAGATTTATTCAGATTTCATATAGAAGCACCTTTAAATATTATCCAAAAAAGGACAGAAGAATTAAATCTAACATCAGACAGAAAAGTAAGAGGATTTTCCCATAAATAAATACAGCACGTTTATTACAGTAAAACTCTGAATATTTCAGTTCCGAATAATACACCACAGAATTACATTAAATCCATTTCTACATAAGATAAAAAAAAAAAAATTTGATGAATGTATATTTTGTAAAAATGAAAGGGAAGATTAATACACATGTTTACTGGAAGTGTTCCTTCTCAAAACTACAGTGGGATAAAGTTCTTATGTCTTTTAAAATCTGTTCTGCCCACATTCACTTGGGCCTTGGAAGATATCTTATTGGGATCTTATGAAGCTACTTGGTTAAATTTTGTAACATTACTAGTCAAGAGACATATTTATGTAAGCAGATGTAAGAAAGAAAAACCAATTATGATAAAGTTTTAACAGTATTTAAAAGATGTTTTAAAATAGAGCAGAATATAGCATTGATAAGCGGTATAATACAACAACATGCAGTCAGATGGAAACCATTATCTGGTTTACTGGATTAAGTAGTATATGCATTTATGACAGCTTCTAATAGCTTCTTGGCACCATGTTTTAAACTCTGGTGAATTATTGGTGATAAATGTTTGTTTATAAAAAAATTAAATAAATAACAGATGCCATTTTGAAAGCAAAATCAGAATACAGTTATATTTCATTCATGGTTTTATCTTACAAATAAGTTCTGTAGAGATGCCATCTTCAAAATGACTTGACTGAATTTATACTCAAATTATTCCCCTTCCTCTAAGGAACTGATGACTATGATGTAAAGGCCAAAAAATAATACTTTATGACTTTTCTGGGAAAAAGCAGGAAAGACCATTACAACCTGCAGAAAATAGGTCAACATAGGTGGCACCACCTGGAGGTCAAAATCATTTAGCAGTCACATGATCAATATTCCATTGAAATTTGAAACTGAAAGCTGCAGCAGTTCCTTAGATATTTGGTAACAGACTATACATCATGTATGGAAACCATCAAGTTGCCAAATTTTGCGATAGACACAATTTGAAGTTCCGTAGAGACGCCATTTTGAAAATGACTTTACTGAATTTATACTCAAATTGTTCCCCTTCCTCTAAGGAACTTTTACCCTTGATATGAAGGCCACAATATTAATACTTTATGACTTATCTTGGAAAAAGCAGAAAAGACCATTACAACCAGCAGAAAGTATGTCAACACAGGGGGCGCCACCTGGAGGTCAAAATCATTTAGCAGTCACATGATCAATATTCCTGTGAAATTGGAAACTGAAAGCTGCAGCAGTTCCTTAGATATTTGGTAACAGACAATACATCATGTGTGGAAACACATCAAGTTGCCAAATTTTGCAATAGACACAATTTGAAGTTCCATATAGAGACACCATTTTGAAAATGACTTGACTGAATTTATACTCAAATTATTCCCCTTCCTCTTAATCACTTTTGCCTATGATATGAAGGCCAACATATTAATACTTTATGACTTATCTTGGAAAAAGCAGAAAAGACCATTACAACCAGCAGAAAAGTAGGTCAACACAGGTGACGCCACCTTGAGGTCAAAATCATTTAGCAGTCACATGATCAATATTCCTGTGAAATTTGAAACTGAAGGCTGCAACAGTTACTAAGATGTTTGGTAACAGACAATACATCATGTATGGAAACACATCAAGTTGCCAAATTTTGCGATCGACACAATTTAAGTTCTGTAGAGACGCCATTTTGAAAATGACTTGACTGAATTTATACTCAAATTTTCCAATTCCTCTAAGGAACTTTTGCCTATGATATGAAGGCCATAATATTTATACTTTATGACTTATCTTGGAAGAAGTGAAAAAGACCATTTTGGCCCGCAGAAACTAGGTCAACATAGGTGGCACCACCAAATGCTTATTTTTGCATATTCATCCCATGATCAGTAATTCCACAAAGTTTCATGAAGGCAGCTGCTGTGGCTGTCAAGATATTTGGTAACAGACGGTGGACGGTGGACAGTTGACAGTGGACGGTGGACGGCGGACGCTGCGCCATGGCATAAGTTCACAGAGTGAACTAAAAACTTGCTAATACTGTTTAAATGGCTAAAAATGCAAGTATAAAATGGCACTCGTCTCGAAGCTCTGTCTTTTCATAGATCGAGTTTGGCTCTCAATTGGCATGGCTGGGTCTTCGCTACTGGGATCGGTGGAGGGAATGTGTGCTGCTCCTGCCTTTGTGGGTGTGGGTGCTATGGCTTTCCCAAGGTCACTGGTATGGGTTGTAAAGTTGGCGGTCTCTCAGTTCCTTAAGGCTTAAGCTTGGTTTGGCATCGCGTCTATCGGCTACTCAAAATTTATAGTCTAAAGAGACAACCCGGACGGTGATCCATGATCATCTCAACCGTGTCTGTCTAGTGACTTTAAAAACCAGATCTAGCTAGACCCTCTGGCCTCTTTCCATCCAACAGTGGACCCGTATGACTCCTCTCCTGTTGCAGACATGGGTATGGCTTTTATTTCACCTGAGTTGGCTAAGACTATGTCTGCTATCAGGTGTATAGCTATTCACTTTCAGAACTGCAGTCATGCTTCCTAATCTGGTAAGTATCTTTCAGTTTTATTTCTAGTTTAAATTATATTTGCAGTCCTGATGATTTGTAGGTTCAGACTCTAAATTTAATTCCAGTTAAATTATGTTGTTTTATCTCTTTAAATTGTGCAAGTGCATGTTGCCAAAGCCAAATTTCCTCCCAGAATAAATAAGCAACTACAATGTTATTAACCTGAGCTGTCTGTTGACTGTGTTTCAAGAGGTGTCTAAATAAATGACATCTAAAGTACTGATTGGCTTGTTACAGTGAGGCCAGATCAAACCATTTTCATTCAGGCAGTAACTTTCCCTTTTGTTTAATGATGCCCTGTGAATATTTCTCTGTTTTACCATTAATGAGGCATTGGTAAACTAGAAAGTCACAAAAACAGACATCTCCCCCATGTGCCCTGATCAACCATAGACTGCCAATATGTGTGCAGATGTGATTCCCCTACACAATTAATTATGTACAGCCAACTGATGCACAGAAAGGCAATTATTATTTTGAACTAATTCATTGGAAAGGTGAGCCCCCCAAATATTTTCCACATTAATGGTAATGAAAATGATACAACAAGTGACCCATTGGTCATGACACTCAGCTGACTGGGAAGAGATTCGCAAAAGGAAATTTTATCATCAGAATGGTAGTATATACCCATTCAACTGAAGCATCAAACAGATTAACCAACAGGCCAAGATTTAGTCTGTATTTATATATCTCAAAAATAGAGAAAAAATGTGTAAACTTTAAAAACTAGAATACGGGTAGCCGACAAGTGACTACATGTATCCGCCAAAATCAGAGTGGAACGGGTGAAGTGAGGCATGGATTGAGTGGCAAGGGGAAATAGAGTGAGGTATGTTGCATATTAGCATGGATGTCTGCAGCCTAAATGTGTATGTAGGTTGTGCCACCTACCACAATTACAGAAAGCTGTCCAAGTTGTATACATACGCAAAATTTTAGGCAGAAAAGTCAAACCACTACATGTATATGAGTGATTTTAGCCCACGGCAGACAAACAGATAGACGCTGTGCAAAAATGGTTGCAGGTGGCCCCTCCAGTTTTGTGTATGATAAAGACCTATGTGAGATCTAAACACATGCACAATTTTGGCCCAATCGGTCAAATGGTTCCTGAGATATGAGCTTGGATGTGTGCAGCGTTAACTAGAATGTAGGCAGATGAACAGATGGACACTGTGCAAACATGGTTACAGGTGGGGCCACCATTTTTTGTGTATGTTATAGAGCTATCCAAGGGCTACATTTGTATAAATTTTATTTCCTGATCGGTCAAACGGTTCCCGAGATATGAGCTTGGATGTGATCAGCATGAACGTGAATGTAGGTGGTGCCACCTGTCATAAAATCAAGAAAGCTATCCAGGATGTATACGCATGACAAATTTCAGGTAAATTAGTCAATTCACTGCAGAGATATGAGTGATTTTAACCTAAGGCAGATGAACAGATGGACACTGTGCAAACATGGTTACAGGTGGCGCCACCATTTTTTGTGTATGTTATAAAGCAATCCAAGGGCTACATTTGTATAAATTTTATTTCCTGATCGGTCAAATGGCTCCCGAGATATGAGGGTTTATGTGTGGAAACAGACGCACAAATGGACGCTGGATAGAGAGGAAAGGTCAGAGGTCAACGCAAATTGGTTAGGCACCAGTTCACATTTGACCCGATAATTGGTGTAAGTTTTAGAAAAATCGGTCCATTAGTCTCAGAGGAGCTCTCTGGAAATGAACGTGGCGGCGGCAGAGGAACCCGGTAAAGATATGTTCACATCTTTAAAGGTCTCAAAAATAGAGAAAAATTTCGTAAAAAAACCCGAACAAATACAGGTGGTGCCACCAGTCTGCAGAAACTGATGAAACACTCCATGATCAATATCCATGCAAACAATTATGGTGATCTCTGCATTAGCTGTTCAGATACTTCAGCTTTTGTATCAAATTTTCCATTATTCTGAGCTGTACTTTGGAGTGCCATAGCTCAAAGGATATGGGTAACAGAGACCTAATTTCAGATTTCCATGTAGACTTATCATGGGTCTCCCTGTGTGTCACGAATGAAGATTCTAGGTCCAGTTGTTACGATTTGTACCCTGTTGACAGATAACTACATCCTTAAAGGTCTCAAAAAAGGAGAAAAAAAAATTGTGAAAATTTGAAAAAATACAGGTGGCGCCACCAGTCTGCTGGGAACTGATGGAACACCTCTTGATCAATATGTATGCCACAAATCATGACCATCAGTGTTGTAGTTAATGAGATGTTGCAGTTTGTTTTTATCAAACTTTCCATTATTCTGGGGGGTTATTGGGAGCCCCCCCCCCCCCACAGCTCAAAGGATATGGGTAACAGAGACCTTATTTCAGGTTTCCATGGAGACTTTTCATGGACCTCTCAGTGTGTCAAGAATGAAGATTCTAGGTCCAGTCTTTATGATTTGTGCCCTGTTAATAGGTGTTCACATTTTTAAAGGTCTCAAAAATAGAGAAAACCATTCGTAAAAATTGAAAAATAGAGGTGGCGCCACCAGTCTGCAGAAACTGATGAAACATCTCATGATCAATAAGTATGCCAAAAATCATGACAATCAGTGAGGTAGTTAATGAGATATTGAAGTTTTTGTATGAAATTTTTTACTATTCTGGGGGGTACTTTGGAGCCCCATAGCTCGAAGGATATGGGGAACAGAGACCTAATTTCTGGAACAGAGACCTAATTTCTGGTTTTCATGGAGACTTTTCATAGGTCTCTCAGTGTGTGGAGAATGAAGATTCTAGGTCCAGTCGTTACGATTTGTGCCACGTTAACAGGTGTTCACATTTTTAAAGGTCTCAAAAATAGAGAAAACCATTTGTAAAAATTGAAAAATAGAGGTGGCGCCACCAGTCTGCAGAAACAGATGAAATATCTCATGATCAATATGTATGCCAAAAATCATGACCATCAGTGATGTTGTTTATGAGATATTGAAGTTTTTGTATGAAATTTTTTACTATTTTGGGGGGGGGGGGTACTTTGGGGCCCCATAGCTCGAAGGATATGGGGAACAGAGACCTAATTTCTGGAACAGAGACCTAATTTCTGGTTTTCATGGAGACTTTTCATAGGTCTCTCAGTGTGTGGAGAATGAAGATTCTAGGTCCAGTCGTTACGATTTGTGCCACGTTAACAGATGACAGCATCCTTAAAGGTCTCAAAAATAGAGGAAAAAATCGTAAAAAATCGAACAATACAGGTGGCGCCCCCAGTCTGCAGGAACTGATAGAACATCTCATGATCAATATGTATGACAAAAATCATGACCATCAGTGATGTAGTTATTGAGATATTGAAGTTTTTGTATGAAATTTTTGACTAATCTGGGGGGTACTTTGGGGCCCCATAGCTCGAAGGATATGGGTAACAGAGACCTTATTTCTGGTTTCCAAGAATATTTTTCATGGACCTCTCAGTGTGTCAAGAATTAAGATTCTAGATCCAGTCTTTACGATTTGTGCTTTGTTAACAGATGTTCACATTTTTAAAGGTCTCAAAAAAAAAGAAAAAAATTTGTAAAAAATCTAAAAATACCGTTAGCGCCACCAGTCTGCAGGAAGTGATGGAACATCTCATGATAAATATGTATGCCAAAAATCATGACCATCAGTCAAGTAGTTAATGAGATATTGAAGTTTTTGTATGAAATTTTTGACTTTTCTGGGGGGTACTTTGGGGCCCCATAGCTCGAAGGATATAGGTAACAGAGACCTAATTTCTGGTTTCCAAGGAGATTTTTCATGGACCTCTCAGAATTCCAAGTTACAAGGTTCTATGTCCAGCGGTTATGATTTGTGCCTAGTTAACGGACAGACGGACAGACAGACGGACAGATGGCAAGACAGACGGACGACGGACAAAGAGTGATCGCTATAGCTCAGATGACTTTCAGTCAGCTGAGCTAAAAACTAAATATAATTTCCTAGCATTATGGTAACCCCATGCTAGCTGTTATTCCCACTATTATGGCTCTATAGCCCAGATGCAATCATATAGAGCTCTGTGATTGGCTAAGAGCAGCCAACTATTACAGAGCCGAGTATCAGTCTAAACCGCAACCCCATCCTTATTTTATGAGAAAATACGATTGGCCAATGTATTAAGTTATTCCAGACTATTTTCAATCACAGCATACATAACAAAAGATAGTTGGATGTCGCCATTACGAGGCTGGACCATAACAACACGAAATGTCAAGAGGGACGTTTTCACCAGACATCAGTCACTTTTATGTCTCCTCCAACAGTACCAAAAGATGAAACAGTGTTATTATTGAAAACATTCAGTTCTTTTGCAGAAATGTGCATGCAAGTGTGCATGTAGGATGGCAAGTGAGAAAAATCTGCTTTACCAGTATATCAATTGTGCAAAGTGTGACTTATTGAACGTTTGATATGATGATAGGATGCATCTTTAGCAGCAAGGCAAATCTTTTACTTGGTGAGGCAAACCTAAAGAACTTATTATGCCTTTTCACTGGAAAGGTGAAACTTTCAAAGTGTTATGATCCCTGATGTTTTTTTAAATAACTAATCAATCTGCACCTACCATATCTGAGTATATCTGCATCATTTACAGTCAGCATGTTGCTGGTTCCCTCAGTTGATGAAGAAGTATTTTCTATAAGCACACACTGTACAGTAGTTGGGATCTGCTGGGCTACTGCTGGCGACTGTGGCTGCAGGTTAGATGGCTTTGACTGGGTAGACAGGACCTGTTGGGGACTGCTGATCTCTGACTCACTCATGGTGCTTCAAAATATGATAATAATAATATTAATATTAATATTAATGTTAATTTTAATAATAATAATTATAATAACAACAGTAATTAGAAAACAATATCTCCCCTGGAGGGGGTTGGGAGACATAATAATAATTGGCAATAACAATAACAACTAGATGTAATCAGACAATGGTACTCAGAGGGCCCCACATTTCTGGTAGTGCTGGACTAGTTCACGTATGGGTAAAAAGTTTAAGACTTTAGTTAAGGCAAAAATGAAATAGAATACAGGTAGTCTACTTGTATCCGCCGAAATCAGAGTGGGACTGGTGAAGTGAGGCATGGATTGAGTGGCATGGGGAAATAGAGTGAGGTGTGTTGCATATTAGGATGGATGTCTGCAGTTGAAATGTGTTTGTAGGCCACAAAATCAAGAAAGCTATCCAAGTTGTATACATATACAAAGTTGTAGGCAGATAAGTCAAACCACTGCTTGTATACGAGTGATTTTATCCCACAACAGACAAACAGAAGGACGCTGTGGAAAAATGGTTGCAGGTGGTGCTACCAATTTTATGTATGATAAAGAGCTATGTGAGATCTATACACATGCAAAATTTTCAGGGGGATACTTCAAATGAGTCCTGAGATATTAGCATGGATATCTGCAGTGTAAATATTAATGTAGGTGGCGCTACGTGCCACAAAATCCAGCAAGCTACCCAAGATGTAATATACATGCAAAATTTTGGGCAGATGAGTCAAAATACTGCCGTGATACAAGTGATTTTATCCCACGGTTTATGATGAAACTGTCAAGTTGAATCGTTCAATTTTTCAAAAGAATTGTTCTAGGACATGGTTCTTTCAATCATATCAGAAAAGTTTAAGTTGGTCTTAAGGCCATTATTATGTCTATTTAAAACTGAGGACTGCAAAACGGTTATTCTACAAAATTATTGTTTCAATTATAACTTCTGTAACATTGCTCAAAAATTATTCTTAGGTGGCCTTTGTTCAAGTTTACTTGAATGATTTTTGGCAGAATTATTGGACCTTTATCAATGAAAGAACTGCATCTTTCATATTCTAGATATTTTGATAAAAAGTTTATGAATATGTCAGCTTGAAAAAAAAGCATTTTTTGCCAAAGTCTTTCAGTATGTGTAAACAGATTAACCAACAGGCCAAGATTGTGTTTGTATCTTTAAAATAGGTTGAGAAAGTGCCGTTTCAAATTTGGCGACAGATCAAGAGTTCATTCAGTGCAGCCAGGTGCAGGTCTTGAGTTCACTCAGTGCAGTAGCCTGAGCCAGCAAATTTGTCACAGTTCACTCAGGGCAACTGCCTTTCTCACCTAAGGCTGGTCAGCCACATGCATCAGACTCAAGGTAAGTTTGATGTATTGGCCTGATAATTTGACCTATTTCTCTTTGATGGCTTTCTCGTTCACAAGACAGGTGTGGCCACCTACAATGACTTTTGCACAGTGTATGTGCCTGCTTATTTCTACAGAGGAATTTGATATATCAGCCTGAAATTGGGCATATTTATACATATCAAGTAGCTTTGTCGTATACAAGACTGGTGGTGCCAGCTACAATAATATTTTTGCACAGTGTTTCCCTGCTTATTTCTCTAGAGGGATATGATATATCGTCTGAAATTGGGCATATGTATATATCTCTGATAGCTTTGTTGTATACAAGACTGATGGCGCCAGCTACAATCATTTTTGTGTTGTGTGCACCCATGCCAGAATTTCAGCAGTGATGTTTGTGTAATTATTTCTTATTGAAAATGTTTAGTCCTTGCATTGTTCATATACATGAGAAGTAACGGTCCAGCATTGAAGCATTATACCTGGTGTATTTCCCAGTGCACAGATTCGCATTAGGCCTGTAGGCCATGTTACCAATGAATATACTTCAAAACATTAATAATTCCTCTAAAATTTTTGATCAATTATACCCCTTACATCATTTATGATTATGTCATATTTCTGTCTATCTGAACTATTTTCTTTAATGTGATTATAGCTAACAATGTGTCAATACGCTCGATTTTCATAAAACCTATACTTATCCTTAAATAAACACTTGGAATCTGTCTAATTTCTGTTTGATAGTCCTACAAAGAGAAATTTTCCCTATTTTCATGCTTCGTGACTGTTCAGCTAGATAAAACATGACTGCATGCCATCGCAGCCAATCGGCAAAGGTCATTTTTGAACCAGCTTCCGTTATACTTCTTTTGTATTTTAAAATTTAAATAAGAAATATCAACAAAGATTATAAATCTTGTATTTCTTTATTAAACAATCTTAGATTTTGTTCTATTAAAGCATGACCACAAATGCCTTTCAATGGGGAATCCCCCCATGTCATGGCCATCAGCAGACCCCGCATGTTCCAGCTTTCAGTGAGAGATTTTGACGCTCGTAGTATATTATATAACCTGCTTTGTATGTTGATATTACACGTAAAAGAAATAAGATTGTTACATATTTTGAAGATCCTTTCAAACTTTTGTCAAATTCAACCCATACATTGTTTATTATCTCATATTTGATTCATAAGTTGTCCTTTCTATGCCAGTGCCTGAGAAATAATTTATTATATTTTTAGCTATTTTCACTGTAAAAAAAAATAATAAGAAATCCGTCAACCTGCATCATTTTCCAACAAGTGACCCATGGGTCATGATGCTCAGCTACCAAGCATGACCTGCAACATCATGGGCTGAGATTCACAACTTCAAGTCTAATTTCTGAAGAGACTATTTGCCAATTTTGCTGAAACTTTCTACGATGACAGAAATATATGTCACATATATCTGGTTAAAACACTGTGTATTAATGGTCTGAGGCAAAATGTAAGGTTGTTGAGCTATCAGGAACTTATCCCATAGCTTGCTTGATGCCTGTCAGTCTCAAAAGGAAAACCAAAGAGGCCAAATAAAAGTTCAACAAATACACCATATTGAATGTCAGCCTGATGTGAAACTGAGTCACAGCAATGTTAATCTGACTTAATCATTGCTAAATTTGAGGCATCCAGTCATAATTTCAATGTTTGGATAAAATTCTGATGTGGAAAATTGATATCGATCCAATATTGAGTTTGAGGTGTCTGGATTTGAATGATTTCCGTGGACCGTACATAAGGGACATGAGATATAACTCATTTTGACAGACATCAATTTACTCTTCAGCGCCGTGGACAGAACATTGAATAAATTTAATTGTTCATAAAAAAATTGAAATTAATGCAATATCTTAATGACACCCTTATCTTTCATTCCAAATATTCTCCTGTCATGCAAGTTTTGCTAGACCAGGGGTTTGTGGGATGACTTTTATTTATTTATTTAGAAACAAACATTTAATTATTCAGGAACAATATGTGATTAAGAAATATTTTAGATATATTTTGTTGAATAAAAATTTGTTTTTAAGTTATTTTAGTAGAAAGTAACTATTTCTATAAAATTGTACTCATGATCCACCATTATTTAATTTTGTATTTATAAATGAACCAGCTCTTGAAAGACTTTTAATCATGACACAAAAAATCTGCTTTCCTGTGTTAGATGTCCATATAAATAATTTTTCATATATTATTGATATAAAAAAAACTTTTGATTTTTATATACTAATGGGTATGTGATTCTTCTGTTTTAATTTTTGAATGAATCTCCATACAGTAATAATTATTCCCACCTGCATCTGTCCCTACCTCTCATGAAGGAACACCTGCAATGTAGGGACAATTTTGCCGATATCCTACAGGTGTCCCCTCACGACAGGTTCTGCTGTACAGCAAAAATTAAGGAAATCCATGCAAGAATTATTGAGAAACAGGTGCCTCTGTATGAATTTTTATTCAATACAAACCAACTGTACCAAACTTTCATAAATTATGGTAATATTTTTTTAAGAAATCATTGACCAAATCCTTTGCAAGATTACATAAATATACTGCATTCACTTTAACAGTTCTTGAGATAATATGTTCAAAAGGAATTTTAAGATGGCTACCTGGTAGCCATATTGGATTTCTGACAGGTCTGAAATCCGACAACAAACATCCTCTAAAAGGGACCAAACATTAAAACAAGTGTCATGACGCTCAGCTGACCAGGAAGACATTGACAAAAGTAATTTTATCATCTGAATGTCAAATTTGAATGAAATACTTTTTCCAAACTTGACCTTTTGTATAAAATCATCCAATATTCATTGGGGTACTATGGAGCTCTGTAGCATGAAGGATATGGGTAACAGACACCTATTTTCAAGGTTTACAAGATGACTTTTCAGGGGTCTCCCAGCATGCCAAAAAATAAAATTCTAGGTCCAGTTATTATGATTTGTGCCCTGTTAACAGATGACCAAATGTTTATTCTGGGGGGTATTTCAAAGCCGCATAGGATGAAGGATATGGGTAACAGAGATTTAATTTCAGGTGCACAAGGAGACTTTTCAGGGCCCTCCCAGCATATCAAGAAAGGAGATTCTAGGTCAAGTCATTATAATTTGTGCTCTGTTAACAGATGACCAAATCTTTATTCTCAGAGCCATAGCATGAAGGATATGGGTAACAGAGACCTAATTTCAGATTTCCAAAGAGACTTTCCAAAGGCCTCCCTGCATGTCAAGAAAGAAGATTCTAGGTCCAGTCATTATGATTTGTGCCCTGTTAATATATGACCAAATCTTTATTCTGGGGGGTACTTCAGAGCCCCATAGTTCACAGAATATGGGTAACAGGGACCTTATTTCAGGTTTCCATGTAGACCTTTTATGGGCTTCCCTGGAAGTGAGGACAGAAGATTCTAGGTCCAGTCATTATGATTTGTGCCCTGTTTACAGATGACCAAATGTTTAAAGATTACAAAAGTAGAGAAAAAAAATCGTAAAAAATAAAAAAATATAGCTGGCGCCACCAATCTCCAGAAATTGATGAAACACTCCATGATGAATCTCCATGCAAAGAATCATGGTGATTAATGCATTAGTTGTTCAGATACTTGAGCTTTTGTATTAAATTTTGCATTATTCTGGGGGGTACTTCAGAACCCCATAGCTCGAAGAATATAGGTCACAGTGACCTAATTTCAGGTTTACAAGGAGAATTTCCATAGACCTCCCAGGAGGTCAAGTAAGAAGATTCCAGGTCTAGCGGTTACGATTTGTGCCCTGTTAACAGACAGACGCATGGATGGCCGGACGGACGACGGACAAAAGGTGATCCCTATAGCTCAGATGACTTTCAGTCAGCTGAGCTAAAAATTGAAAAAAATACAGGTGGCGCCACCAGAATGCAGAAACTGATGAAACATTTCATGATCAATATCCATGCAAAGAATCATGGTGATCAATATAATAATTGTTCAGATACTTGAGCTTTTGTATCAAATTTTCCATTATTCTGGGGGGTATTTCAGAGCCCCATAGCTCAGAGGTTATGGGTAACAGAGACCTAATTTCAAGTTTTTAAGGAGACTTTTCATGGGCCTCTCAGCATGTCAAGAGAGAAGATTCTAGGTCCAGTTGTTACGATTTGTGCCATGTTAACAGATGACCGCATCTTATGAGGTCTCAAAAATAGAGAAAAAAATTCGTAAAAATAAAAAAAATACAGGTGGCGCCACCATACTGCAGAAACTGATGACACATTCCATGATCAATATTCATGCAAAGAATCATGGTGATCACTGCAATAGTTGTTTAGATACTTGAGCTTTTGTATCAAATTTTCCATTATTCTGGGGGGTACTTCGGAGCCCCATAGCTCAAAGGTTATGGGTAACAGAGACCTAATTTCAGGTTTCCAAAGAGACTTTTTATGGGCCTCCCTGCATGTCAAGAGAGAAGATTCTAGGTGTAGTCGTTACGATTTGTGCCCTGTTAACAGATGGCCGCATCTTAAGAGGTCTCAAAAATAGAGAAAAATATTGGTAAAAATCGAAAAATTACAGGTGGCGCCACCAGTCTGCAGAAACTGATGAAACACTCCATGATCAATATCCATGCAAAAAATCATGATGATCAATGCATTAGTTGTTCAGATACTTGAGCTTTTGTATCAAATTTTCCATTATTCTGGGGGATACTTCGGAACCCCATAGCTCGAAGAATATAGGTCACAGTGACCTAATTTCAGGTTTACAAGGAGCATTTCCATAGACCTCCCAGGATGTCAAGTAAGAAGATTCCAGTTCTAGCGGTTACGATTTGTGCCCTGTTAATGGACAGACGCCCGGACGGCCGGACGGACAAAAGGTTATCCCTATAGCTCAGATGACTTACAGTCAGCTGAGCTAAAAAAAACACAGAATCTGCAATGGCAAAAGAATTTCTTAGGTGGCTACCTGGCAGACATAATGGATTTCTGACAAGTCTGACATTTGATATCTCACATCCTCCAATAAGAGACCAAACTTGTGGCGATTGCTCCAAAGAATGTTAAATTAATGAATGTCCAAAACAATTCAAAAGGCATGATCTGATTGGAGAGCTCTCATATCAGATTTATGGACATACAAATGTAAAAAGTGTCCAATTTTTTTTGCTCATATCATCTTGCTTTTTAGTGGGGTCAGCAGGGTAGGTAAACTGCAAAACCTGAAAGAAAAGAAATGCAGAAAGCATCACTAAGAGTCTTGTCAAACAAATAAAGCCATCCTTAATCCAGGTACAGACCCACATGTTATCAGGACAAACACTTGCTGGTATATCTTATGATTTGTATAAAAAATATATAGATATCTAGGAAACTAAGTTTATTGCTATGATTCCATAAAATAAACTGCAAAATGTTCCCATCATCTTATAAATCAGTAGCTAAACCTTAATACAATACTCTCATAGTCTTAATGCCTGGCTGAAGCATTTAGTAATACCTCCTCCAGCAACAGTGTTTTTTTTTATGCACTAATGATGTACTAATCATTCAATGGGCTGATACAAAAGGGATTCATATATCACAAGTGTTGCTCACAATTACGACCACACAGTGTGATGTACCAGTTGGAGTGCAATGGTTATATATATACAAGAAATATAGAGATTGTCTCGATTGGATTCTTTCTAGAGTGATGGGTAACTAATAACCGCTTAAAACTGGAGTAATCACTTAGCAACCAATGTGTGAATTAGTTTGACCTGCAACTTTTAACCTCGATCCTGACCAGTTAACCCCAAAATCAATAAGTTATTTCTTCAAGCAAAAAGACCCATAAATATAAAGTTTGACTCAAATTGAGAGATGCATAGATGAGGCATATGTGAAAGACTGAAGGTTTGGGATGTACAGTTTAGCTTGAAATATGTTCACAAGTATTTGGAACAATTTAGTATTATGACCTTGACCTTTTGAACTAAACATCAATAGGGTTCTTCCCCTATTGGAAGGTAAGCCATATATGACAGATGGAAGGTTGAGGTTGAAAAGTTTGCCTTAAAATGACTCCACGCAAGAAGTGGGTGTTGTGAACTTGACCTTTGACCTCAAAATTAACAGTTCTTTTCCCTGTTGGCAGAGAAGTGATATGTTAATGCTGGAAGGTTTGGAATAAAAAGTCTAGCTTGAAATGTGTCCACAACCTTTTAAAAGAAGTGGATCCTGTGACCTTGACCTTGTGACATCAAAATCTATAGGGTTCTTCTCCCACTTAGTAGGTGAGCCATATGTGAAAGATCAAAGGTTTGGGATGAAAAGTTTGGCTTAAAATGCATCCACAAGCTTTTCAATGAAGTGGGTCCTGTGACCTTGAACTTTGACCTTGTGACCTCAAAATAATTATGGTTCTTCCCCTGTAGGTAAATGAGCCGCATGTGAAAGATGAAAGATTGGGATGAAAATTTTGGCTATAAGAATTAATTCTGGGGGATGAAAACACACCCAATAACTCGGAGAATAAAGTTCGCATTGACTTGATTTCAGGTTAGAAAAGAGATCTTTTTAGAACCTCTATAAGACTGCATAGGGTTCATGATCCTAGCCCTTACGATTACGATTTGTGCCCTGCTAATGGCCAGTGGGCTGGATGGACAGACAGAAGGACGACGCACAAAGACCCATTGCTACAGCACAGCATGACTGAAAGTCAGCTGAACTGAAAAGTGCCTCAGAAACATGTTATTAATTTTTTTGCCTAATAGTTTAAAAATATGACAATGAGAAACAGGTTTTAATCAGTATGCATGAGGGAAAAAAATTCTTCTGGTTCAAATCATATTAAAGAAATATGTCTGAAATAATGTATACAAAACAAAATTACTGATTTTACTCTGGCGGCAATATTTGATTTTGAGCAAGTCTATTATTCAAGTCCTCATAGGCACAAATCATCCCTGTTAATTTGAAAAAGATCAAGGGTATTCTGTTTGTGAAAATGTTTGCGACATAAATCCCCAATTGTGGGCTGGCCTGCCATATTGGATTTTTGGTGGGAGTGTAATTTGATGGGAATGGAGCCCTGATAGGCTCCAATGATCCCTGTGAATATGAAAACGATGAGATACCACATGGGAAAGAAAATCAGTGAATGTGCTCTGGTGGCCATATTGGAATTCCGACAGGATCCAGAGCACTCATTAGCCCCAATGATCCTTATGAATTTGAGAAAGGTGAAATATGTTCTTGTTGAAATATCACATGGGAAATAAAATCAGCGAATGTGCTCTGGTGGCCATATTGGAATTCTGACAGGTCTGTAATTCAACAGGTCTGGAGCCCTCATAGATACCAATCATCCCTGTGAATATGAGAAAGACCATGCATGTTCTTCTTGAGATATAGTGCGCAAATGAAAATCACCGATTATGCTATGGTGGCAGCTGATGACGAAAAAACTTGCTAAAACTTGCATAACTGGGTAAACTGGTTAATACGGTCCAAATGGCTGAAACTGCAAGTATAAAGGCGATCCGTCTCAAAACACTGTCGTTCACAAGATCGGGTTCAGCCCTCGAATTGCATGGCTGGGTCTCCGCTGCTGGGATCTGTGGTGGGAATGTGGGTTGCTTCTGTCTTTGGGGCTGTGGATGCTGTAGCTTTTCTGGAAGGTTGCCGGTTCGGGATGTACAGTGGCGATCTCTCGTGGCTCTCTGCTTGGCTTGCTGTGGCATCGCATCTGTTGGCTCAGAGAACATGCTTAAGGAGCGCACAGGGCTGAGGTCAAGCTCTGGTGGCCATATTAGAATTCTGACAGGTCTGTCATTCAACAGGTCTCGAGCCCTCATAGGTAAAGATATCGCGTGAAAAATATTACCGGTTACGCTATGGCAGCCATATGAGAATTCTGACAGGTCGTTGTTTGATAAGACTGGAGCCCTCGAAGGTAGGCCTACCCATCATCCCTGTGAATATAGGAAAGATCAAGCATGTTCTTGTTTAGATATCATGCACAAAAGAAAATCACCGATTGTGCTCTGGTGGCCATATTGGAATTCTGACAGGCCTGTAATTCACTAGGTCTGGAACCCTCATAGGTACCAATCATCCATATGAATATAATATAGAATGAGCATGTTCTTCTTGTGATATTGTGCGTGAAATGGAATCACAGGTTGTGCTCTGGTGGCCCTATTGGAATTCCAACAGGTCTGTAATTTGAGAGGTCTGGAGCCCTCATAGGTACCATGAACCCTGTGAATTTGAGAAAGATCAAGCATGTTCTTGTTGAGATACACGAGCGAAAGAAAGCATCACTGATGGACGGAATGACAGAATGGCTGACACGGTGATCACTATAGGGCTCCGCTTTTCAAGCCGTGCGGTGGTATCTGAAATCCACCGGGAATCCGGAGCTACGGAAAATAACACAAATTGTGATACGCTATTAATATATAGTTCCACTATATATCTGGTGTTATGCATAAACAACATACTGAAGCCAAGAGATTGGACAGAGAAATTTTCAGAGAAGTTGATATAATAAATTTAAATAATTTTTATATGAAAATATATACCGTAAAAGTCGTTGCAGAAGTCGCGACTTGTACTAGGAAATCGAATTCTAAAAACTAGAATTTTCTAGCAAAGTCGGGGTGCGACTTGTAATACGTATGTATCCCGTTCAAGTCAGCTTTCCCGGTACATGGAACGACGTCAGGTGAGCGATAATCGGCGATACCTTTATCCAGTGCTTTGTGAAACGTCTTTCCCCAATAATTTACTCTTTTAATCATCTCTTGGGCTTTATATTTTGTGAACTGACGGAATTTTCATTTTATTAACATTAATTGCAAATTTTAAATTTGCCCAGTTCAAGGCCTACCCGTTGTGACAAGCCGCAATTCAAGTGACTTCCTAATCTGCGTTACCGTAATATCATGAGTCAATTTGACGCATATGCCAGTCTGCCGCTCTTTGATGTACATTTTCATTCCGGTTAACTATATGGGTATGCTTGTCATTAAGAAAAACTCGCGGTTCCATATCCGTTTATGCATGTAAAGTTGCGTGTCATTCAAGCTTGATCCTCTACAGACACGTCGTGAATTCTTTTGCCTGCCCGGTTGATCGCTGAATACCAGCTGACCTTTGAAGCCGTGTAGCGGAAATTCAAGCCCCGGGTCACCCGTGCAATGACCTTTACATCCCCATGTCAACTAAGCCTTCCGTGACTGATATCCACAGTTAAAAACTCTCAAATTAAGAACCGTTAGGTCACTGTCACCATCTCGTGGTTTTCAAACGTTTTGGATAACAAAGTTATAACGTTTTACGTGAGCTGCAAATATACGATTTGTTTCGTGTGTTACCCGTGTCACTTTCAGGACGATCGTACGCCCGGTCAACAATATGGCGGCACGCATGCATTACGGTCAATCGTGCGTTGACGTATTCGTGATTTTTTTTTTATTAAAAGACACATTAATCAATACAATGAAATAACAACATACAGGTATATATTTTATTTACTTAAAATGCCACATACGTACCTAAATTCCACGGGAACCGGCATCGTTTGGTGTCATGACGGGTCTAGTTCAACACGGCTGAGTTTGCCATACATCCAAGCAATTTGAATATAATCACTTATAACGATGGAAATTGGGTTTTCGAGATAAAAAAAAAATCATTAGTCTCAGTAAATATAATACCTGTAAATTCAATGATTTTTTTTTTTAACTGACCGGTCAATAAAGCGTTCATTATCCCCTTGTTGACTGACATATATTTCAGTGATTTCAGTTATACCGTGCATGTGCCGCGCCCAGATGGTAAGTTGTAACAATTAATTCAAGGGTTACTAAATTCAGTTTTAGAGCCCATTTCAGAAATTAAATGAATAAATTTAAACTAAATTATTCTTTCCATCTTTCAGTTGTCTTAAGTAGGTTAAAATCATGCCCAATGCGACGGATTGGGACTCGTCACGCGTACGCAAACTAATCATAGTCTAATGAATCCACCCTACGTTTGACGATCTTTAACGATTTAAAGAGTTGCTCGATTGTGATAGTATTTTGCCTCAGACTCTTTTAGTTTATTAATACAGTCATTTAACTTGATATTTGCATTCTAATGTTAATTAACCTAGTAAGAAATGGCAACAATGACATCGTTTCACAGCACAAATTGTTATCCGACGCAGCTGACTTTGGCACTGTACAAATCTTACCTGACAATTGAACCCCGACTTAATATGTTAAGATTCTGTTGTTATTCCTTAAATATAAGCATTGTATTAAAGCTGTCCAATTTTTTTTATGTTTAAATGGTTTTTAATTAGTTTATAAACCACATAAGTACTACGGGGACGTTGGTTGTAGTCTTGCATCGCAAAGAATGATACTAAAATTTCATACGTATCAGGTGGTTGGGACGCCTCTGAAGTCTGGGTGCGACCTATATTATGGACTTTTCCTGAAACTAAACTTGATAAGCTATTCCCCATGGGGATCCTAAATGTCAGGGTGCGACTTGTAATAAGGATGCGACTTCTGCAACGACTTTTACGGGGGTACATGTATTATGTTGAACATCACCATTTAAAGTTGCCCTAAGATTTTTCTTGCGACAAAATGGCACCGTGTAAAAAGCTGGTGACACATCCCAACGTTTGTTTGCATCCGATCATTGCATCCGTTCATCGCATCCATGTAAAAATATTGGACACTATATATTCAATTACACATGACACATACCTCTGGCAACGATTATCAGCTGTAATCAACGCATGCATGCGTTTATCACAGACCTTGAGTCCTGCTCGATTTTTGCGAAAAACGCATCCGTTAAACGCACATGACATGAAATCGGGGAAGCCTTCACTTCCATTACCAAAATATGAGTATTAAAGTTCATGGAACGGGAATAACTGTAGGGAAGCATCATCATGTCTTTAACACTCAACATGCATCTTACTGTGTATCACTGAAAAATTGTAACAATGAATCTGATGCAATAAAACGTGACAAAGTGAAGGAAAATAAAGCGTCAATCACGGGCGCCAAGACAATTATTTTTGTGAGGGGGGATGGGGTCCTATCCCATATTAATTTAATTAAAACATAATTATTTGTTACGTTTTACTGAAACATCATTTAGGTTTACAGGCATAAATCTTGATCTGAAAGGACAAAAAGACTTATCGTCACCTGTTTGACGCTTGTTTGTGTCATGTGTTGCCATCCTTTGATCGCACATGAAAGAGGGTGCGGAAAAACAAATGTGATAAACGCTGATTTCATCTTTGTGTGACCGTGGAACACGATATTAGTCTCATGTGACTAGCTCATTTGTCAAAGGCCCTGAATCCAGTACGTGTGCATTCAAGCATATCAGGTCATGTAAGGGGGTTCGCAGGTAGAAGCATTTTGCGATCCCCCGGTCACAAGGCCTGCCAAACAATTCTTTCAAAGATCTCTCTTTTGAGAAGGGGGTTATTTCGGGCCAGTGACCGTGAAATGTACAAATAACCCAGATAGGGCCCCCGGAGTAAAACTGTCTAAGCATGACACATTATGGCCATTGTGTTACCGGACCCGAAGACATAAAGAAAAGAGGCGCCCGCGGGGGAGCAAATATTAAAATTATTAATTTTGCATATAATACGCAAATATTGCAAATAAAAGTGGGTGGAATCTCTATGGACACACCCAGAGCATATGTCTGTCAAAAATCACAGCAATCAGTACAGTGGTATCAGAGGAGATTACATAAATCGCTTTACGCTATTAATATATATGTAGCACAGGCTGTATGCTATACACAAAGAAGACAGGCTGGCTGTTGATCACATTTAATGTTGACTTGTCAGATACAGATAGCTGGACCCTCTCTGCCCGCAGCCCAACAGGACAGGTCATTAAATAAGTCCTGTGCGGACCTGAACGAAGCACCCCCTGCTGAGGGCCACATGGCTAACCTAATAACATAAAGCTGTGTTTCTAAAAACAAATAATTATATATATCATCTGAACTACTTGATGAAAACTCATAAAACTTACAATACTCAATGTAATCTGGTTTATGTTTATGTATCTCAAATTTAAAAGCTGAACATTCAAGGACTAATGAGATATTACAAATAATCCAAATATATTATTCCTGGAAAAAGCATAATCATTTAATATACTGAGAAATAATAAAATCTAGATATGAAAAGACAGTAGACACTTTAAATATATATAGGATAGCTTGTATGTGTAAAATTTGGTGTGTATATGACATTCCCTTCCCTGTGATCTAAGCTTTTGAATTCATCCCGGAAACACAGGGCCCAGAACAAAGAACTATAGCCTAACAGTTAAGTTGAGCCTGCTACATATAGATAATAACAAAGTGTACCTTGCATTACAGCCATTAAGAGAGGAAAAGGAGATATTTTCATGAGGGTTCAGTGGCATAAATCTGAGGCCTTACCAAACTAAAATACGGGTAGTAGACAAGCCACTACATGTATCCGCCAAAATCAGAGTGGAACGGGTGAAGTGAGGCATGGATTAAGTGGCAATGGGAAATAGAGTGAGGTGTGTTGCATATTAGCATGGATGTCTGCAGCCGAAATATCTATGTAGGTTGCGCTACCTACCACAAAATCCAGAAAGCTGCCTAGTTGTATACATATGCAAAATTTTAGGCAGATAAGTCAAACCACTACATGTATATGAGTGATTTTATCCCAGAGCATACAAACAGAAGGACTTGTGCAAAAATGGTGGCAGGTAGCACCACTAATTTTGTGTATGATTAAGAGCTATGTGAGATCATCTATACACATGCAAAATTTCAGGGGGATATGTCCAACCAGTCCTTAGATATAAGCCCGAATGTCTGCAGCTTTAACATAAATGTAGATGGCGCCACCTGTCACAAAATCAAGAAAGCTGTCCAGGATGTATAAACCTGCAAAATATTAGGCAGATATGTCAAACCACTGCCGAGATATGAGTGATTTTATCCCACGGCAGACAAACAGACGGACGCTGTGCAAAAATGGATGCAGGTGGCACCACTTACGTATAATAAAGAGCTATGTGAGATCTATACACATGCAAGTTTTGGCACAATCAGTCAAACGGTTCCCGAGATATGAGCTTGTATGTCTGCAGCCGAAACTAGAATGTAGGTGGCACCACCTGTCATAAAATCAAGAAAGCTGTCCAGGATGTATAAACCTGCAAAATTTTAGGCAGATATGTCAAACCACTGCCGAGATATGCGTGATTTTGTCCTACAGCAGACAAACAGATGGACACTGTGCAAACATGGTTGCAGGTGGTACCACCATTTTTTATGTATCTTTTAAAGCTATCCAAGGGCTACATCTGTACAAAATTTTTTAACTGATCGGTCAAATGGTTCCCAAGATATGTGGGTTTATGTGTAGAAACAGACGCACAAATAGACGCTGGGCAGAAAGGAAAGGTCAGAGGTCAACGCCAACTACTTAGGCACCAGTTCCCATGTGACCCAATAATTAGTGTAAGTTTAGGAAAATCAGTCCAGTAGTCTCAGAGGAGTTCTCCGGAAACAAATACGGCAGCGGTGGCTGAAACCATTCAAAAACACAGTATCCGCAAAACTTTGTTTCCGCGTATACAATTATCTATTTAATCCATACAGGAACACAACCATCCAACATCCATCTATATTACTGGTTCTGATGACACTTTTGAGTCTGCAGCGACATATTCCACAATACCTCACCCATAAGATAATAACATGATTTCATATTTGCATTTCAGTATATTCACTGTATTCTGGAAACAATATATTTTCTTTTTTTACCCCCACTGCAATGAAAAGCCGAGAACTTTCCATCTTAGATTTATTTCACAATTAAGAAGTATACGTTACTTTCATCTTATTTCTTGTACAAGTATATAACATTAAATTATTGATTTTGAAACATTTTTATCTAATTCACATGGAAACCAATACCACACACAACACATACCTCTCTTTCAAACACTTTGTACTTCACATTGTACTTCATTTAATTAAAATAATGGCATTTATTTCATTCAGCAATGGTGGAGAAATACTGTCTGGAGAAATTTGTTTAAATATAAAATAAAATAACTTTCCTCAGACAATGTGTATAAAAATAGGCATTTTTTCTGATACACTTATGTGAACATAATTACAAGACTACCTAGCCTTATATGTATGTATGAAGTTATATACATATAATTAAACATTAAAGTTCAGAGAATGCATAAAGAAACATAGAAGTACACAGCTGTATCTCAGATTTCAGTGTTAACATCTTTTTATTCAATAAATATATTTCAAAGGATCATATGCAAACTCAGACTGTGGTTCCATCATGGGTTTAAAAAGAATAGGACTGGTGGGAAGTAGACTTGAACTCAAGTGCTTTGACCTGCCTCAACTAGCCTGGTCCAAGCCAACATATAATGCAGTGCAATTACTTTGCCATAGCCTACATTTTTCTAATAAATATTTTTGAGAGGTTCATTTCTATAATCAAACCTTTTCACCTATGAGATAATTCACCAAAATTGAAAAAAAGTAGCCTTGGGCTAAAATCAAGGGCCATCTTAGATTGTAGGTTTAAAATTGGTCATATTACCAACTTGACATCAGATTTGAATTCCTCCATCCTGGAAACCCAAGAATCCATATACTGAACAGTACTGCAGTCAAAACCATTGAAACTATAATTTTCCAAATGTAGGAGAGTGGCCATCTTGGATTTCGAGCTTTTCCAGGTTCCACCCTCATATTTTGGAGAGACACCCTCACCAGATTCTCAAATTAATATTCAGAGAAACATTATTCATGGAGTAAAAAAACACAAGACATCATTATGGATGTCATATATGACAAGTTTGAGAGAACAGATTTTTTTCCTAAAATTTTGCAGCCATCTTAGATTTTAAGGTAAAAATAGGTCAAATCACAAATTTGACATCAAATATGAATTATCTGAGCCAAAAAAACATCCCTATAATCCATATACTGAACAGCACTTTGGACCAAACCATGGGAAAAATACATTTATAAATGGTGAATGACAGCCATTTTGGATTTTGGGCTCTCACAGATTTTGCCCACAATTTCACAAGGGGCACCCTAAATTTTTCAATTAACCTTCATAAAAACAAATCCACTGAGAAACCAACCTTAGCTCTCCACGGTCATGGAAATGCTCCAGATGAACCAACTGTATTGTTATGATAAGTCTGCTCTTAGGGGCACATGAATGTTAAATATCCAAATGACAATAGATGCAGAACATGGCTGCTCGTATTTTTTTGTGGTGTGTAAAATATGGTAGGATCTCATCAATGCAAGAGCATCACTGGCTGAAAATCAGAGAAAGGATATATTTTAAAGAGTTAGTTTTTATGTATCAGTGTATTAATGGAACAGCACCAAAACATTTGCACTCATTATTAGAATATAATCATGGAAGGTCCTCAGATTAGAGAATGATAAAAAGCTGCCAGTTATGAAGGCTAACTCAGAGCAAGTGAAAAGGCATCTTTTGGTATGCAGGGCCAAAACTCTGAAATGACATCTCAGTAAATGTAAAAAACAGTGAAACTATTGACATTTTTAAAGCCGAATTAAAAACATTATTATTTTGCAAGTCTTACAATCTACAGTACAGGTTTTAAATGTTTTACATAACACTTTTAGATACCTTCATTTTTAATTTTTAAATATATACTTATATTCACTATTTAAAGTATAATTATAGAGTACTGACTGTTGTATTCATATTGTCACATGTACGTAAAGTGCTTATGACATGATTCAATGCATATAATAAGCGCTATGAACATAATAAATCTATCATTATTATTATTAAATCCTACATATTCACAGATTTTACCTTTTAGTCTCTACACTGTACCCATAACCATATATTTTACAATGTGTTTATTTATTTTAAAATAAAACATATATAAAGACAAAGTTTAAGAGATTAAGAGTTAAGGGCAAAATAGTGACATTAGGCATGACTGAACATCTGCAACTGGTTCAAACCAGTCTTCAACAACTGATGAAACAATATTTTTTACCAAAAAGCACATCACGTTTCAGGACACTGGTCAAAATTACAGTTGAAAAGCTGACACCATTGATTTAAGTTTGCCGGTGTTGAAGGTACATGTACATGTGTTTGGAAAGATACAAAAAATACCCATGGCCCCACAAGTCCTCAGGAACTGACAAAACTATAGTCATGATCAATAATCAAATATGCATGATGTTCAGGACACTAGATGAAACCACAGTTGACAAACTGATACAATTTGCTGTCATTTGACTGTCTCAAAGCTAGAGGTAACAAGTGAGATAGAACAGTCCACACATGAAGTATATGGTATGGCAACAATAGCCAACAAACAGGTCAGACTTAAACTAGACACAGGAGTGCATGTTAATGTTATATCTCAACAACTGCAAGATATATGCCCAGACACAAGAATTATCAAGCACACCAGTCAATCTTATCACATGTAGTGGACATACCATGTCCACTAGGGACATGTCATGCTAGACTGTGCACTCAAAGACAAAACATACACTGTGAAATTTCAAGTTGTGAACAACACAGTCAAACCAATCATGGGCCTTCAGGACTGTATGCGACTACAGTTTGTCACACTTACTGTTTGATCAGTTACTTTCATCAGCCCAGGTGACACCAGTGACACATGAAATCAAGAGAGACTATGCAGATTTATTCAAAGAAGCATTAGACACCCTCCCAGTTGTATATTGCATAACACTTGCCAAAGATGCCCAGCCCATCATTAAACCACCGCACAGAATTTCCATCACTGTAAAAAACTGGTGAAAGATAAACTCTACGAAATGGTAAAGTTAGTTGTAATCGCACCTGTCACAAAAGCTACCCCTTGGGTATCGTCACTTATTGCTTTCAGAAAGAAAGACAAAAATGACGTCAGAATATGCATTGATCCCAAAGATCTCAATGAAGAGCTTCAGCATGAACATTATCCAATGTGATCATTCGAAAAAGTTGTAAAACATGACAAATGCAAAATATTTCACATTGATTGATGCCTCAAATGCTCACTGGAAGATACTCCTAGAGGAAAATTCTTCCTACTGCACCACCTTCAGCACCCCGTATGGAAGGTACAGATTTAAACGCATGCTGTTTGGGATCAAATTAGCAGCAGAGGTGTTTTTAGAAAGCTATTGACTACCTGTTCCAGGGATATCCATGCCAGACCGTTGTTGATGATATGATTGGGTTGGGAAGCACCAAGGCTGAACATGATGAGCGGCTACTCAAAATACTGGACAGAGCCAGAGAAGTAGGACTGCAGCACAAAACTGATAAGTGTAGATTCAAAGTTCATGAAGTGAAATATGTTGGCCATGTGCTTACCCAAGATGGTATTAAACCAGATCCAGAAAAAAAAAAACAGAGCCATACATGACATGACCAAACCTACAGACAGCAAAACACTTCAGAGATACCTTGGCATGGTCACCTATTTATTAAAGTTCATTCTCAGGCTCAGCAAAATATTAGCACCACTGCACAACCTGATTAAACAGGATTCAGTATGGAGATGGGAAGATCATCATGATGTGGCCCACAAGAGCATCAGATTCACAGACACCATAACAAACCCACCAATTCTGAACTATTATGATCCATACAAACCTGTCACTTTAACCTGTGATGCTTTGCAAGATTGACTTGGTGCAGCATTGCTACAAAATGGCCTAACAGTGGAATACACACCAAAAGCAATGACAGACAAACAGATGCATTATGCTCAGATTGAAAAGGAGCTCTTGTGGTCACTTTTGGATGTGAGCATTTTTATGATGACATTTATGGCTACACAGTCATAGTGGAAACTGAGCTGATGCTACTACAGAAAAATGATGCTTAAGTTGAAACAATACAACCTTGACATTCAATACAACCCTGGTAAGGAGCTCTTCACTGCTGACATGTTATCACACGCATATTTCGCTGAAACAGACCCACAAACAGCTGATACAGACCAATTTGAGGTAATGACAGTTAGGCCTTTTACCGGTGAAGCATTTACAAAGCTCCAGCAGGCCACAACCAATGATCCACAGCTGCAGAAAGCAAAACAGTTTATTCACAACTGATGGCAAAAACATAAGAGAAGCATTCCAGATTATCAACCCCACTTTTTCTCTTTCTGGGATGAGCTTAACATCCAGGATGAAGTGTCTCTGAAAGGTCAGAAAATAATGTTTCCTGAATCTTTGATGATATTTACATGACACAGTTACATGCAGCTAGGTATTTGGGAGCAGCAGCCACTTAACATCGTGCTTGTGAGTTTTTGTTGTGGAATCACATATCGTGTGATAAAGATCAGTATGTGAACCGCTGTGACGTATGCAACAGTCAGAAATCACATCAACAGAAAGAACCTCTAGTTCTATATAAAGTGCCAAACTGTCCATTTCAGATAGTGGCAACTGATTTGTTCGAATGGAATCGCCAGAGGTACCTGGTACTTGTTGACTCATATTCAGGTTTTTACGAGATCAATTTGCTACGTTCAACCACGTCGAAGCAGTAATCAACAACCTGAAAAGCCATATTGCCCGCTACGGCATACCAGAGGAAGTACAAAATGACAACGGCCCACAATACACCTCATGAGAATTCCAGGGTTTTTTTCGTCAGTAGTCCCCATTATCTCGCGAGTAATTGACTGGCCGAGTCGGCTGTCAAAGCAGCTAAAACCTTGTTGACCAAGTGCCAGCAAGCTGAAACGGACCCATATCTCGCACTCCTCCATAACCACAACAAACCTCAATTTCAATACCTGGGTCCCCTGTGCAATGAGGGATGTCGAGACACATTTGATCCATGGCCATGCTACCAATGGTGCCGGAACTACTGGAACCACAAATATAGTCCCTCCTGATATTGTGCACCAAGGATTAACTGAACTCCGTACTTTGCAATATCAGCACTACAACAAGCAGGCACGTTCGCTCTTGCCTCTAAAGGTGCATGATACAGTTCGAATCGAGCGCCCTAAAGGGTACAACCAGAAAGCTACTGTACACAAAGTCAGTAAACATGCCAGATCCCACACTGTGACCACTGGGGAAAGGATGTATGGCAGAAATCCCCGCCACCTCCTCATAGTACCTCAACATGAAACTGGTTACAACACCCAGATCCCTGAACAACAAGAGGATTTACCACAGTGGGAGCAACCAGCACCACCAGTCCACCACAGCGTCCAGCCACCCCAATGGTCAGATGTACTAGCCTCCCAGCTCAGAGACTTATTGTTTAAGTGCACTATTTACAGCTGAGCTTAATAGTATATAGTTAGACTCTGAAACATACTGAAGTTATTTCAGTCTGCTGACATTTCATTGCTAGCCGGAAATTGAAGATTTCTGCAAGCAGGTTCTGGTTGGTCAGTTGCGTATGTCTGTTTCTTGCTTGCTGAAATCTAAGATTCCAGCAAGTATCATGGTCAGTTATGAATGTTTGTGTGTTTATTTGTCCACACTCTACAGGCCATAGTTTTGCAGCAACCGCTTTCAACCTTATGTAGTTAGTATATAATCGTCCCATATAGAAGCATATTGTTTTTGGGCAAAATAGGTCAAAGGTCAAGGTCAGGGTGATCAAGCCCCTAATATGGCCTTCTTTTCATTTGTTTATCTGCACCCTGCTGATCACAATTTTGCAGCAATTGCTTTCAAACTTATAAAGATAGTATAAAATCATCCCCAATAGAAACCTTTTGTTTGTGATCATAATGGGTCAAAGGTAAGGGTAATCAACACCCCATAAAATGGCCTTATTCTTCATATCTTTGTCAATGGTGACCTATTTTAGAGCAAAATTCTTGAAATGTTTTCCTTAGCTTTTGTAACTTTGTCATTTTTAATGCTACAGAGGTGTAGCTTTTTGCATCATGTGCAGATTAGTGAGTGTTACAAGATTGTATTCAGGTTTTGCAAAATGGCCACCTGGGGGCGCTAAAGGAGCTTTTTGCAAAATCTCACTTAATGTCACCTTACATCCTCAATTTTGCAGCAGTCATTTTCAAACTGATATATTTTATGTTTAACAGTAATATCTCAAAACTAATTTTTCATATTTGGTATATTACTGTTATGTGGTAAGAGGTGTTAATATCTATTATAAATAATTACAACGGGGAATTAGGGGAGTTCTTCCCTGGCCATAACACAGTCACACGGCGCGTCAGGTGAATAACTGAGACAGTCCAAGTTGGATATTGTGCTGTTTTATTTCCAGTTGTCTTGGTTTACATGTTGATGATGGCGTGGGTCTGTCTGCCAGTTCCCAGCCCAACACAGGTTTTTGTATCAGTATTACTACGTCACAAACCTTTACATCATCTTACACTTTTTCTATTGGATATTGGATATGTATCATTATGACGCACCTGAATGTTTAGATAACCATATATGGCTTCGGCTTTCGCCTACGCACAAACTTTTTCCTTGTTTTACCAAAACTCATGTAATATCATTATATTCCTGATATTAATATATTCAGGGTACCTATTTGTTTCCTGATCAATTCTGTGTGACCCAGCTACTTACTGACTCACTTTTGGTACAGTTTTCCTGTCCTAAATTACTGCCTCATGCGCAGGCCGGTATTCACCGTACCTTTGACTTTTATATCATTTTACACTGTCATCCAGATCTAAACCTGGCTTCTGCTGATGCCTATAATAACAGAATCTATTTTGGCTTACTTGATTAAGTTTACATTTACATGGCTATAACAATTATACCAGTCTATAGTAATCACTGGTTGTCTGCATTCAGAATTTATGTCCATTAAAATACTCATTTATCAGCTTCTTTTCTAAACCTATATGCTAACCGACATATGGAGATCGGAATCCAAACACCTGTCTTACAATGGTAGACAATGCGTTGGTACACCAATTTAGGCTATTATCATTTCTCTCTGTCGCTCTATCTATCTTTCCATCTGCTGAACTGGTAACTGATCTTATGTGTACCAAAATATTGCGTTAAAATCAGTAATTATTTATAATAGATATTAACACCTCTTACCACATAACATATCCCTGGGGCTCAAAATTTGAACTCCGGGTCAAATACACAGTAAGATGAACAACACACTGGGGACAATGTGTTACAACGGGGAATTAGGGGAGTTCTTCCCTGGCCATAACACAGTCACACGGCGCGTCAGGTGAATAACTGAGACAGTCCAAGTTGGATATTGTGCTGTTTTATTTCCAGTTGTCTTGGTTTACATGTTGATGATGGCGTGGGTCTGTCTGCCAGTTCCCAGCCCAACACAGGTTTTTGTATCAGTATTACTACGTCACAAACCTTTACATCATCTTACACTTTTTCTATTGGATATTGGATATGTATCATTATGACGCACCTGAATGTTTAGATAACCATATATGGCTTCGGCTTTCGCCTACGCACAAACTTTTTCCTTGTTTTACCAAAACTCATGTAATATCATTATATTCCTGATATTAATATATTCAGGGTACCTATTTGTTTCCTGATCAATTCTGTGTGACCCAGCTACTTACTGACTCACTTTTGGTACAGTTTTCCTGTCCTAAATTACTGCCTCATGCGCAGGCCGGTATTCACCGTACCTTTGACTTTTATATCATTTTACACTGTCATCCAGATCTAAACCTGGCTTCTGCTGATGCCTATAATAACAGAATCTATTTTGGCTTACTTGATTAAGTTTACATTTACATGGCTATAACAATTATACCAGTCTATAGTAATCACTGGTTGTCTGCATTCAGAATTTATGTCCATTAAAATACTCATTTATCAGCTTCTTTTCTAAACCTATATGCTAACCGACATATGGAGATCGGAATCCAAACACCTGTCTTACAATGGTAGACAATGCGTTGGTACACCAATTTAGGCTATTATCATTTCTCTCTGTCGCTCTATCTATCTTTCCATCTGCTGAACTGGTAACTGATCTTATGTGTACCAAAATATTGCGTTAAAATCAGTAATTATTTATAATAGATATTAACACCTCTTACCACATAACATTACCATTGTGCTGCACACAAAACACTTCAATATATCATTATGGTGCCATTTCCCCAAAGCTATAAATGATATTATAATTGTTATTACTGCATCTGAAACTAGAAACAGTGGCCTTATTCCTCTGGGGATTCAGCCATATTCTGACCTAATTTAGGGTAAAACTTATCAAACTTGGAAATATTCAAATATTTCTATCTCTGGCAGAGGCCCTAGTTTCATGCAATCGCTCTGAAACTTATACCATTGGTAAATATCCATTACTTTATCAGACCCATTTGTTTGGTTTTTTATTCTTCAAAATTTGGTCAAATGTCAAGTCCACAAACATGCCCCAATGTCTTAATTATTTTCTTCATAATTTGTTTATAAATTGTCCCATCCACATAAACAGTTGCTCATTTTAGTCTCCTGTTCATTCTTCATAATATAAAAGAATAATTTGACATTGACCTGTTTCTCTTTCAACTTCCAGCAAGCTTTGACCAATGGTCATCTAGTTCGTGCGTTTGTTTGTTTGTTTGTCCCCACTCTACTAACCACAATGAAACTTGCAGGATTGATTGAAAACCAAAAGGCCTGGAACCCTATTATATTTGGTCATTATAGGTCAAAGTCAAGGTCGTAGAAATATGTCAAATATTATTTTCATCATAACTTTGTCAAAAATAAACTGATCTACACAAACTATAGGTCATTTTGTTCCCCTATACTTTGTCCATGAGATGAAATAGTCAACTGTCATGTCAGATATGTTAGTATGTTCGTCTGCTTGTCAGCTGTCATCAAATTCACCCCTTGCTTGTTCTTTTGTCTGACATATGGCAATCCACAGCCAGATTTTTTGCAATCCTTCTGAATGTTATACTGTTGATAGAACACAGTCTGATGTCTTCTAGACATGAAGTACAGTGAAACTCCCCCATGCCGGACACTCAAGGGACTGAAAGATTTTGTCCGTATTAGTGAGTTCTCCTGTTTAGAGGAGTTTGGCATATTGCGTACTTTTGGCATTGAATGTTTTTGATATTCTATGTTTTGATTAAATGTACGCCTGACTGTTCATAAATCTAATTTTATTTAAGTCATTTTCAAAATAGCTTAAATATGCACTTGCAATTTATAAAATATGATTATTTAAAAAAAAAGAAAGACAAACATCAGCTAGGCATCGCACATGAATCTTGGCAGTTTTACTTCGACGTACCATCATGCTTCATCTTCTAAGCAAGCGGCAGTTCATGGATGTTGCACCAGGCATATTGAAGATATATTATTGACAGCATCTGGACAGCATGATTACTAGTGAAAGGATAGTCTTCACCACGCATTAACAATAACAAAGTGCTAACTGTCGCAAAATAATTACGGCTCCCCGGAGCGGACGCAGACTACAAAGCTCGAACGGCAGTCTTTGATGGTGGTCTTGTCGAATGATAAGCTGTTTCAATTTGAAAGCTTCTTTTGTCCTAATTGACCTGCCAATCTTAATTTAATAATGATTGTGTTATCTACACATTTATAGAAATAAACAACAATATCGACTGTATATTTAGATATAACATTCCAATAGTTCACGAAATTGCGCTTGTCACCGGGATGTCGCTTTGACAAAAACAAGTCATACGGGGTCATGACCTCGAAGCGCTATCCCGGCAAATATATGAACAAAAATAGAACTCACGATAGCTGTCCGCTATAGAGGGTCGTAATATGTACTTGATACGCTGACGGGACGGGAAAGTTTGTCCGTTGTCCGGGATAGTGAGTTTTCCGCTTTACTGAGTTTACGTTAAACATAACATAGAGGCAAAATTAAAGGGACTGAGATTAAGTGTCTGCATTAGTGAGTTGTCCGCCTTACTGAGCTGTCCGCAAGTAGGAGTTTCACTGTATAACCCATTTTTTTTGTCTATGCTTTCTCGATTAGATGGTTTAGTCACCTGTCATCTCAGATGTGTCAGTCTGTCAGTATGTCCATCTGTTTGTCAGTTGTCATCCAATTCACCTCTGTTTGTTCTTTCATCTGACATATGGCACTCCACATGCCAACAATTTTTAGCAATTCCTCTAAATCATATACTCTAGATAGAACACCTAAAGTTTTAGAGTCTGATGTCTTATAGTGTCAATAGGTCAATGTCAAGGACAAAAATTCACAAAATCCTTTTTTCTTCATATCTTCATCAAAAACAAGCCTATTTACATACACTATATCTCAATTTTTTCTCTAAGCTTTCTTCATAAAATGGTTTAGTAGCCTGTCATCTCAGATGTGTCAATGTGTCAGTATGTCCGTCTGTTTGTCAGTTGTTGTCAAATTTGCCTGCCTGCTTGTACTTTCGTCTGACATATGGCATTCCACAAGCCAGAAATGTTAAGCAATCCCTCTGAATCTTATACTGCGGATAGAACTAGTTCTAGAGGTCAGATGTCTTTTAGTGTCAATAGGTTAAAGGTCAAGGTCATAAAAAACACAAAATCATTTTTTCTTCATATCTTCATCGAAATTATCACAGCTTTATGAACCGCAGCTCTTGTTACTTGCCATTCCATGGCTGTTCTTCTTATATCTAGCCGTTACAATCTGCTGTTACCATGGTTACACATTTTTGAGAAAATTCATGACATATCAAAATATGGGGTTTCATTTTTCTAACTTTGTCACTTTAAAGCTAGAAATGTCTGGGGTTTTTTTGCTTCAGGCAGCATTAGGTATGTTTAACACAACTTTTTACAAAATCTCACGAAATCTCGTACCATTTCTGGTCAAACAAGATATTAGGAGATTTCACTTTTTTCACTCTATAAGCCACAATTCTTGAGCTATTGCTCTGAAATTATACAACTGATAGACAAATTAAACCCCTACAAGTCTTGTGTTTTGAATTGAGACAGGCCAGAGGTCAAGGTCACTGGAAAACCAACAATTTTTTTGCTCATAATTTCGTCAAATATTGTCCTATCTGCACCAACTATAGCTAATTATTTTGGTCTATGCATTCCCTATTATATGAGGTCTGGTCATCTGTCATCCACGTTGTGTTAGCCTGTCAGTATGTCTGTCTGTTCATCTGTTGTTCATCTTCTGCCTGCTTGGACTTTGGTCTGCCATATGTCATTCTGGAATCCACATTGTTTTAGCAATGCTTCTGAATCTGAAAGCAATACAGTTAAAAAAAAAATGAGGAAATATGTTCTGTCTGTCTGTCGTGTCCATTCATCTGCAATTTTTCAATATCAGCAAAAATACATAGATGTGTTATTCTTTCTGCTCTCCCAAGTAATTGCTCATTCAAATAACTGTTTTCACTTGTTCCCCTGTCTTTCTGTCTCTTTGTTATATTTCAACTTCCGGCAAGTGCTCTCCCTATGGTAATCTATAGTTTTATCTATTATGCAAACCAAGGTAATATATAACTGCCGTAGCATATATGTTTCTACTTCTCATGACTATATTTTATATTCATTTCATCGTGATATAGAAATACCCATAAGTACTATTTCATTCAACTTAAGGAACTGTGTTCACAGGAGACAGCACACCTAAACACCAAGTAAATGGATTCATGTTCAAGTTTTATAAGATTTTATATATTGTTAAAATCTAGAGAAAGGGGGATGTAAATGGTTATGAGTCAGCCAGCTACGTGTTAAGTTAGGTACGATTACATGCATAGCATCCGTCAGTAAAGGTCAAGGACGTTCGACATCACAAGTCATGTAGCCATATGCACACAGTAAAGCTGGTCAAGTTACGCTCGTTTTCTAGCTGTCTCTCTGCACTCAACACATTTAGGGTAACTAGACATTTCTTAGCACCGCAGGTGCCAGAGTATCCCCAGACATAGTAGGCTCCCCCCCTTTATAAATAGACCCCCATTTTTAGCAGCATATACTGACACTTGGCATATTTATTGTTTCTTCCATCTAACAATCCACAATCGTGTTGAAGATGTTGGTCCTGTGACCTTGATCTTTTTAAAGATGTGTCCTGTGACCTTGACCTTTGACCTCATGACCCCAAAATAAATTCTGGTCTTGCTTTTTCAATGGGACATATGCAAGTTAAGTTTGAAATCTATACATTAATAAAGCAGGAATTATCACCCAGAAACTAATTTTTGGACAGATGGCTCCTGTGACCTTCACCTTTGACCTTGTGACCTCAAAATTGATAGTGTTCTTCCTCTCTTGGCAGGAGAACTATATGTGCAAGATGAAAGATCTGAGATGAAATGTTTGGCTGAAAATGCATCCACATCTTTTTAAAGATGTGTCCTGTGACCTTGACCTTTGACCTCATGACCCCAAAATCAATTTGGGTCTTGCTTTTCCAGTGGGACATATACAAGTCAAGATTGAAATCCATACATCAATAAAAGCAGATATTTTCATCCAGAAACTAATTTTTGGACAGATGGCTCCTGTGACCTTCACCTTTGACCTTGTGACCTCAAAATTTATAGGGGTCTTCCACTCTTGGCAGGTGAACTATATGTGCAAGATGAAAGATCTGAGATGAATTGTTTAGCTGAAAATGCATCCACAATCTTTTTAAAGAGGTTTCCTGTGACCTTGACCTTTGACCTCATTACCCCAAAATCAATTCAGGTCTTGCTTTTCCAATGGGTCAAATTCAAGTCAAGTTTGAAATCCATACATCAATAAGAGAAGGAATTATCATCCAGAAACTAATTTTTGGACAGATGGCTCCTGTGACCTTCACTTTTGACCTTGTGACCTCAAAATTGATAGGGTTCTTCCATTCTTGGCAGGTGAACTATATGTGCAAGATGAAAGATCTGAGATGAATTGTTTGGCTGAAAATGCATCCACAATCTTTTTAAAGAGGTTTCCTGTGACCTTGACCTTTGACCTCATTACCCCAAAATCAATTCAGGTCTTGCTTTTCCAATGGGTCAAATACAAGTCAAGTTTGAAATAAATACATCAATAAAAGAAGGAATTATCATCCGGAAACTAATTTTTGGACAGATGGCTCCTGTGACCTTCACCTTTGACCTTGTGACCTCAAAATTGACAGGGTTCTTCCTCTCTTGGCAGGTGAACTATATGTCCAAGATGAAAGATCTGAGATGAATTGTTTGGCTGAAAATGCATCCACAATCTTTTTAAAGATGTGTCCTGTGACCTTGACCTTTGACCTCATAACCTCAAAATCAATTTGGGTCTTGCTTTTCCTATGGGACATTTATAAGTCAAGTTTGAAATCCATACATCAATAAAAGCAGGAATTATCATCCAAAAACTAATTTTTGGACAGATGGCTCCTGTGACCTTCACCTTTGACCTTGTGACCTCAAAATTGATAGGGGTCTTCCACTCTTGGCAGGTGAACTATATGTGCAAGATGAAAGATCTGAGATGAATTGTTTGGCTGAAAATGCATCCACAATCTTTTTAAAAGAGGTTTCCTGTGACCTTGACCTTTGATCTCATGACCCCAAAATCAATTCTGGTCTTGCTTTTCCAATGGGTCAAATACAAGTCAAGTTTGAAATCCATACATCAATAAAAGAAGGAATTATCATCAAGAAACTAATTTTTGGACAGATGGCTCCTGTGAACTTCACCTTTGACCTTGTGACCTCAAAATTGATAGGGTTCTTCCATTCTTGGCAGGTGAACTATATGTGCAAGATGAAAGATCTGAGATGAAATGTTTGGCTGAAAATGCATCCACAATGTTTTTAAAGATGTCCTGTGACCTTGACCTTTGACCTCATGACCCCAAAATCAATTTGGGTCTTGCTTTTCCAATGGGACATATACAAGTCAAGTTTGAAATCCATACATCAATAAAAGCAGGATTTATCATCCAGAAACAAATTTTTGGACAGATGACTCCTGTGACCTTCACCTTTGACCTTGTGACCTCAAAACTGATAGGGGTCTTCCTCTATTGGCAGATGACTTACATGTGCAAGATGAAAGGTCTGAGATGAAATGTTTGGCTGAAAATGCATCCACAATGTTTTTAAAGATATGTCCTGTGACCTTGACCTCTGACCTCATGACCCCTAAAATAAATTGGAGTCTTGCTTTTTCAATGGGACATATATAAGTCAAGTTTGAAATCAATACATCAATAAAAGCAGGAATTATCATCCAGAAACTAATTTTTGGACAGATAGTTCCTGTGGCCTTGACCTTTGACCTTGTGACCCCAAAATTTATATGGATCATCCACTATTGGCAAGTGAGCTATATATTCAAGATGGAAGACCTAGGATGAAAGTTTGGCTTAAAATGCATCCACAGTATCTTTTAAAATGCCAGTCCAGTGACCTTGACCTTTGAACTCATGACCCTAGAACCTAAAGGGTTCTTACTTTAGTGGTGGGCCATACATAAGTCATGTTTGAAATCCATATGGCTATCAACACTGGAGATATCATAAGAGGTGTGTGATTTTCACCATATATGGCAATATTCAAGGTCAAGGCCACTATCATAGGAAAGGTCATGACCCCAATTTAAATAAACATCATCCCATAACCCATACCTATGTATATGCATAATATAAAAGAAATCTGTCCATTAGTTTTTGACTTATAATGCTCACAGTACTGTAAGGTGGCAATTTTGGGGGTATTAAACGGCACGAAAACAAGTAAAGAATAATAGGTGGCGCCACCAGTTTCTGGAACATGACAACCCTATCCATGATCTTCCATCAAGTTGATTTTGGGATAAATCCATGCAAGATTTCTAGAGATATTAAAGAATTTGTGATTTTCCCCAAAATTGGACCTATTCAAGGTCAAGGACACTCTCCTATTAAAGGTTATGACCTCATTTTAAATAGGCGTCGTCCTCTCACCCATATCTATACATATACCAAGTTTGGTAAAGTTCCGTGAAATATTTTTTGGGTTATCGCGCCAACAAGATTTATATGCGGCGGCGGCGGCGGCGGCGGCGGGACCGGTATGAAAACATAGTATCCCCCGACTTTGTCTGGGGATACAATTAATGTATGAGATTAAAGAATTTATTCCAGTGGTTTTTTTAGAAGATCTTTGTATAGCCACTAGCTGAGCTAAAATAGGCTGTTGTGGCATATGACTAAATTTAGCTTCCCATAACTCAGCCAAAAGTCATTGTACACAGACCATTTGAACAAACTTCAGAGACAACTACGCTACGATCATTTCTGTATGATATTAAACAATTTGGCCATAAGGATTCAGAGAAGAAGTTTTTTGTAGCCCTCAGTATGATACAGGCACTAATGACCCCCGTACAAAAACGGCTGATGCAGGTGGTGCCTACAATACCTCAATTTCAGATATGACTCATGTGACCAACATTGGCATAAAATTTGGTTTTGATAGCTCCAGCCATTTCTGAGACTGGAATTTAAGTATGCTTTTTTGGACAGATTACTAAGTTCAACTTCCTGTAACTCGACCAAAAAGCACCAAACTGGAACCATTCGTACAAAATTTAGAGAGATTGTTTCTTGGATTATTTCTGTGAAATAATGGACAATTTGGCTGGACGGTTCCGGAGATGAAGATTTGTAAAGGTTTTTGAGCTTTTTCCATATAAAATCTAAGTTAATGCAGCTACATAAATAATAAGCTCAATCCGATAAAGTTTGACATGCGACTGATTCTTACAAACTATTGGGAGCTGCTAGCACTTATGATTTCTAAGATGGCATGGGTTAATACATGGGTTAATACATACAGCTCTGCTACACAGCTGTGCATATGGGCAGTCAGGCCAGTGCTCAGTCACTCAATGAGAATTTAAAAGAATTAGCACTCATGTCACACATTAAATACACGCTTAGGAGGCATTTTCTCACCCAGAATATTCAATCACCCAAAATATTTCACTGGAATATTCTGGAATTTTCCGGCATGAAAATATCTCTGAAAGTGGCATTTTCTTAAATTTTCTGGCAAAATCTATATGATATTTTGAAGGTTGGTTCCACCCCCCCTCCCCCCCCCCAAAAAAAGGAAACAGGTGAATTATTTGTGACGTTGAGCACATTATGTCATGCATAAAACTAATACTGCATATCTTAAATGTATATTGAATGGTATGTATTAAAATAATGAATTTGGTAACACAAAATACACCAAGTGATCAAGTACTCACCTGTTAAAACAAGGGACCCATGGGTCACTGTGCTCAGCTGAAGTTGACCTTAAAGGTAAAAATCTAAAATAATATCAAATGGAGATAAAGTGTAAGAGGAAAAGGTAATATAGGCCATGGCTGGTTGACATGATCGGTTTGTATTGATGAGTAAAATATTGTTGCAAATAATATTTTATGAGTAGACCATGCATTTCCTTAGGTTAAAATTGAAGCATGTGAGCAGTTTGTGAACATAAGATATATATTATTACCATGATCAGTGATTGGCTTTTTGATTCATTGTTGACAGTCCAGTAGTTAACAAATTTGTTCAATTGGATCTATTTTTTTTAGAATATATATTATAAGATATATGTATTTTTTATTTGATAAAATCTATACAGTTGAAATAGAACTAAATAAAGTCCACAGGTGTAAGGACTTTGTGGTGGTGGTGGGGGGGGGGGGGGGTTGTGGTGGAATGATGGGAGTTACAACATTTCTGTATTATTATAGTGTATATACATAGGATTTTCACTTAATTCAACTATGCTTACAGCACAAAAAAGTTCATTCACAATTACTTCATATTTAAACTAGATGTGTCAGAACGACACGAATGCCCCCGCCTGGGGCAAATTAGAAACATTTGTTAAATTTTGTAAAATTTTTTAAGTTCAGGAAGTGTTGTATGGTTAAAAGTAGGTCAACAAGGGCAAAATGCAAACTTGATCTGTAAAGGGTCATTATCAAGCAACACACCAAAAAAAAAAAAGTCCATATATGTGCATTTTTCATGAAAATTTCTGTCTTTCATGAAATTTTCTATGTTCAGGATCTGTCATATGGTGAAAAATAGGTTAACTGGGACGAAACGCGAACTCAATCTGTAAGTGGTCATTATGCGCCCACAGACCAAACATTAGGCCAGTATCTGTAAGCATTGCATTGCGAAACTAGAATATTAGCAAAAGTTGATAATCATTTATAAATTTAAATTGGAGAGGTATATACCATGTTTTTTATAACAATCCACCAAATGCTTCCTGAGAAATAAGCTCCTAAGTTTTTTTCTATACTAAGCTCTGTGAGCTTGAAAAGTAGGTCAAGATCACCCATCTTGAACTTGACCAAGATTTTGTAAATATAATGCAATAACACTGAAGAAATGAAGTTCCTGTGTTGAATACCTTTGGAGATATCCTGCACAAAAGGCCAAAATTGAAAATTCAGATAAAATTTCATTAAAAAATCAGAAATTGCAGGTGGCGCCACCAAAATTGTGCAGCACATACAGACCATCAGTCCCAATGATCATAGTAAGTTTTGTGAAAATCCACATAATGGTTCCTGAGATATAAACTTCTGAGTGTTTTTCTATAATCAGCTCTAAAATGTAGAAAAAATGGGTCAAGGTCACCCATCTTCGATCTTGACCGAGATTTTATCGATATACATCTTCACTGATGAAATAAAATTCCAACGGTGAATCCTTTTAGAGATATCCCGCTCACAAGGTAAAAGTTAACAGACACGGAACGGACAGACGGACATACACCGGACAGACAGATGGACAGACGGACACCTTGGCTGACGACAATAGCCCATCAGCCTATGAGCTGAGGGCTAAAAACAACTGTACATGTGTATTTGTCATGAAAATTTCTATTTTTCATGAATTTTTCTAAGTTTAGGAGCCGTAAAAAGGTCAAAAGTAGGTCAACTGGGACGAAACACAAACTCGATCTGTAACTGGTCATTATCTGTCCACACACCAAAAATCAGGCCAATATCTGCAGGCATTGCGAAAAAAAGTCTGTACATGTGTATTTGTCATGAAAATTTCTATTTTTCATGAATTTTTCTGAGTTTAGGAGCAGTAAAACGGTCAAAAGTAGGTCAACCGGGACGAAACGCGAACTCGATCTGTAACTGGTCATTATCTGCCCACACACCAAAAATCAGGCCAATATCTACAGGCATTGCGAAAAAAAGTCCGTACATGTGTATTTGTCATGAAAATTTCTATTTTTCATGAAATTTTCTAAGTTTAGGAGCCGTAAAACGCCCAAAAGTGAGTCAATCGGGACGAAACGCGAACTCGATCTGTAACTGGTCATTATCTGCCCACACACCAAAAATCAGGCCAATATCTGCAGGCATTGCGAAAAAAAGTCCGTACATGTGTATTTGTCATGAAAATTTCTATTTTTCATGAAATTTTCTAAGTTTAGGAGCCGTAAAACGCTCAAAAGTAGGTCAACCGGGACGAAACGCGAACTCGATCTGTAACTGGTCATTATCTGCCCACACACCAAAAATCAGGCCAATATCTGCAGGCATTGCGAAAAAAAGTCTGTACAACTGTTTGATTTCCGAATGACGGAATGACGGACATGGGTAAAACTATATGCCCCGGCCACTTTGTGGCGGGGGCATAAAAAGAACAGTAAGACTGGTAGACAAACAAAGCTGATAAAATATGAAGTTACAATTATTTCTTAATTTTTTTTATTATATCAGATTCTTTTAAAGTTTAACATCTGCAATGTTACACAACTGAATATATAAGTTGCTTTCAAATTTCAGACTTTAATAGCTTTAATTAATCCATCCACATACATCATATGAAAGTTATTTCAACAGTACTATAAATAGGAATAATTTTATAATTAATATATATATAATGATAATGGATAGATGATGGACAGACAGATCAAACTGATCACTTTATGTTCAAATCTTGTCAGATAACACCATATCATGCATACAAATGTATATATTTATTTTTTTTTACAACAAAAATATATCTTTTAAATTTGAAAAAAAAAAATTAAAATCTAAATATAATACTTGATTCAGATTTCACAATTTTACATTGGGTCTTTATTTATCCATCATTTGCTTTATATTTTATAAATTTATGTAAACTGATGGGTCTAATTCTATTTTAATTGGTTAAAATCATTTAAAAGAAAATTGATTTCTTTAAAAATGCATCATTTACCCAACATGGCATATTCCAGATTACTCCTTGAATTACTTTTTCAAGGAAAGTTTTGTATATTGGACTGGAAGCAATAACAATTAACAGAACAGGTGCAAACAATAACAATTACTGCATTACACTTGGTGGGTAGGGATGGTAGGGGGAGGGGGGTATGAGAATAACAGTACACCTGTCACAGCAGGGGATCTACCCGAGTGACTGTAACAAATCAGAAACCCTGGCATAGCTAACTTCCAGTGACCAGGCGTGGGCTGCCTGCATCTGGACAAACCAAGTGACTGAATAGTTCAATAACTAATTTTCCAGCTTTTATTTTCAAATTTCAGATTTAAACAAATTAAATACTTACTTAGTGAAAATTAAATCAACAGTACTCACAGGATAAAAATGTGCCATGGTCAAAATGGGCAAAATTTAAGGTACTCTTTTATTTTAATGCTATTAACTTAAAAAATTTACAAAATTCAGATCTAATTTTGGGTATACATTTGAACCTTAATTAAAACAAAGTAATATACTTGAAATAAAAGTCTCTAGCTTAAAAAAAAATTTCATGTTAAGTGAGTAAATATTTTTCCCGATTTTTTACAAAGTACATTATGTTCAGGCCCATAAATTCAAGAAATTTCACTTAACAGAATTAATTTCTGGCATGTATATGTAACCAAATGAAATGTGCTGCCAGTGAAAATTAATGTGACCAATAACTATATTAACCTCACAGTAAGTAATTTCCAAGATTAAAAGTCATTATAATATGATAATCTTTATAAAGAATCTTAAATTATTGAAAATATTTAATAGAATATGTTATTAATGTTAATACTTGAAGATATATGTAATATAAAGCAAATAGAACAGAGTATTCTTGTAAAGTAAATTCTATTCAGCACTGAGTGCCACGCCTTGAAGCTGACCCTGGCTGAGTAAGCAGGGTACCCACATTCCTGTGGCATGACAGGGGTCACAAGCTGTACAGTGCTGGTCACCCCATATACCTTATTTAGTCAACAGAAAGATGTTTACAGATTCTACATTACTTATTGGTCACCGTGTATATTGTAATATTAATTTTATGCATACCATGGCAGGGAGTCAGAGCTGGAACCCTGGCCCCCTTCTGGACAGGTATAAAAGGGGTAGGGTTGTAAGCCCCACTAGATCAGACCAGACCAGCCTTAAGCCTCTTGCCAGTTATATTGAAGTACAATAAAGAAATGTAAGTCAACTCTGGTGTTGTGCTGATCCCCATCCCTGTCTTATATATAGGAAATATATAGGAGAATACTTCTGGTAAATATTAAGAAAAACAGACCAGTGGTTTTGATATGATGCAGTCCTGAAAAGTGATAATAGGTTTTAAATTGAAATTTGAGGTTTTTCCTAAATTTCTCAAAGGAACAAAGTTGCAGTGACCCAGTTTTTGGTTTGATAAGAAATCTTGGGGACATCTAACAGTATGCTGAATTTTGGATTCCTAGGTCTAATTGTTTCAAAATATGCCAGTCTAACGGACAGACTGACAATGGACCATGACTATAGCTAAAACCTGTGTTAAAACCATAGAAAATATTTTTATTCCATTTCCTTTCTAAGAGTTTTTGAAATATGACCTCATGAATATACAACAACCTCATGCATGTGTATCTGTTACAATGAGTCTCTGACCCAGTATCAGCAGTCTGTGCTACAACATTGGACTGGACAGTCATGTTTACAAGAGCTTATATCTATCATGTGTCAGATACAATAAATACAGACATGTACACTTTGTGGATTAACTATTCATAGGAACATAACATAACATGGTGTCAGAAGTGCTACCCATCAGAAAACATGTGGTCCAGCACAGAAAAGTGATCCTATGGACTTAGGAATAAAAAATATTCTGTGGACTGGAAGACAAAGGATTACATACATTGTGGTTGGTGATCAGTACTCAAGACTTAGAGACAACAGCAAATTTGTATGGATGTTCCAAAATACTTTCTACAGTCTACAGTCAAATGTATGCCAAACATACAATCTGTAAACTTTTCAAGTAAATGAAAGGCTAAAATAATCCAGGCTGGTTAATTTTCATCTGGCTTCATGCAGTGTGACAAAGCATAGCCAATAATAGACATTCTTAAAATTACTTGCCAGTCAGTGACACCAGCCTCCTACATCCCTGTTCCAGACACAGCTAAGCTGACCTGAAGGTCAAACTCCCCGCTCCCTTTTGGGACAAACAGGGACAAGGGGTAGCAACTAACAACAGCTGGGTGTGACAGGTCAAGAACTTTAACCCATCCACAACAACAATAACACAAGATCAAGAACATTAGACCAGCATGTGAGACAAGCACACAAGAGCCAGCTTCCTTATCCTGTATCACAGAATAAAGGAACAACGGAATATACAGCTATTGCGAATACATTCATGGACCAATCTGCCTTGGATTACCTATCTACAGTTGCTGTGAACAATGTTCATGGAACTTTGTGCTTTGAATTACCAAAGATAAAGGACTATATAACTTACAATTTTTTTTAATCTTGCATGTTACTGTTAGTACTAGTAAAATTTACTTGTTAGAGTCATAACGGCTGAGCTTTCAGGTGTACCCATACCATCATTTGACTGGAAATCACCTAACCTTGCAGAAGCATTCAGAAAGTTTAAACAAACATGTGAATTTATATTCAATGGACTGCTTGCAGAGAAGTCAGAACTTGTTAAATACAGTATCTAATGTTATGGGTTGGCAAGGAAGGCTGAGACATCAGAAATAGCTTGACACCTACAGATTCACAGCAAAAGAAACTAGTGTAACTGTGAGATCGGGGACAAAGGTCAACTCAAAGGCCATGTAGCGAAAATATCTGTTTATTTGTATCAACGGTCGTAGTCCATGGCTTTGGTCATGGCATTGGCCATGGTTGGCAAACCAGCTAAAATATGTGAATTACAAAAGACGTATAAGATAGGTGTAGTAAGATAAGGTGAGGTACAATAACAGTTATGAAATATGCATGACACGTACAATTCCTGTATAACCAATTATCAGTAAGTGTCGTTTCAAGACTGAATACATTGATACAACAGCAAAGATAGACTAACTCTCAAAATTATAACCATAATGTAAGCTTACTTATATATATGTTATCAAACATACACTTCAGAATACCCTATTTCCAATCCAAACGATATCTGAACAATTATTAATTTAACCTGAAAACCATTTCACTATTTAAATAAGTTCACTGAATACTAAGATATATATTTGATTGATTACAGTCTAAACAGATGTTATACCATATTGAAAACAATAATAAGCTTGATATGTGGAACTAAACCCAATAAACTTACAACAAATGTCTTGAATAACTTGTTCTGTACAGGTATTCTTTCTCGTATATCTTTTACACCTATAAGAACAAAGAACCTTTATTATGGCGGATAATACACATAATTCACTACAGAGCTACTTATATCCTGGAAGGAGTATCAAAATAATAAAATACTTCTATAATAAACCTTCTAAGGACTTGTTACGTACTCATTAACTACGCATAAATGCCTATGAGACATTCAGTCACCAGGACCCTATTACATGTTTAATAACATCTTGTAATAGTATAATGATAAGCTCAAATCCTGCATGTAACTAATCTCGGCATCATTAATACATGTACCAGATGACTTGAAGTGTATATATGTATGTATATATCAGATTATGACATCATTTATGAAATAATTAATACACATACAAGTCTGATAAAACAACAAAAGTAACCACACTAAAAGTCCTAAAACATGCTCCTCCCAAACTTTATACTACATGCTAACAATACAATGTTATATCTTTATTCCCTTGGACTTGCACATCAACCTCTCTATACAAAGAGAGAATCCTTTAAGACTACAATACACAAAGCTAGTAGAACATTACATTTAATCCTAAATTATTGTACAAAACAAAAATGATTCAAGAAATTCATTACCTAATTAATTAATTATATTTATTAATTGACAAAGTAGATGAACTAATTAGCACTGGTACAGTACACTTAATCACTTGAGTGGTCCATGATCCAGGCCACAAGTACCAGTATCAAATGTTGTGACTGCTGTGTTGACACTTTACAGAAAATAATATACAGTAACCCTAACTGGCATATGACTGCTAGTTACTACTGCTTGCCTGCGGAAACAATTAAATGACACATTTTGTGTACAACATGAGCAACAAGAGTCTCCAGTCCTGATCTGTGGAACTTGATGTTACAGCCAGATAGCTATTGACCTTAGACATTAATAGGTCAGAGACTGTTCCCCCACTCTCTCACAGAGAGGGGTGTGATGTGTCAGAGACATAATTGGCAATATCTAGAGGGTAAATCAAACTCATGCCCAGGCAGCCACATATGTATATACTAAACATATTTAGTTCCTCAGACTCGGGTATGGATACACTTGTTATTTATTCAAATTAACATTTAGACAATAATTTTCAGGCAAACCTTTCAGGTAAGAAAAAAATAAAAACTCACCATATATATATTAAATTCACATGCTATCACTGTCTGCAAATTCCCTTGATCTTGATCTGAAGAGAGCATTATACAAACTTAACCCTCTCTATTCTTCTTAGTTATTATGTAATAAAATTCTAACATTAACAGATTATGTAAAATAAGGCAGATAAAAGGAATATGTTAAACAGACAGATAATAGACAATACTTGCTCACGGATCAACAATCATAAATTCCTAGAGGAATAGATCTCAAACATGCATTATGTGGTAATTTTTATAGTACTCGTCTATGAAGGAATACCTGAGCCTGCCTCATAGCACTTTGTATTTCTTAAATATATGATGTAAACAGGTACACTTGATTAGAGTCTATCGACCATATAACAACAGAACTTGTGAATATATATGTTGTATCACAAGACATTATACATCAAATATACAAAAATTCTTACAGAAAACAAAACAAAAATATAACTTGGTGTAAATGTAGCATATTTTCCCATTCCACTACAAAAGTTAATTGATTAAACTGGCATCTCTCTTTTCCTTTTATCTGATTAAAAATATCAAAATTAAAAATAATCTCCTAAATGACAAAATAATATCTGTAAATAGGTAAAGCATATCCTGTTCCATCAAGAGTAAATAAAAAAAACTCTTTAGATAAAAACAGTAGCTGAATAAGTATTAAACTTTTACCTTATCTGAAGCTGCTTTGTAGATCTCTTTACAGACAGTGGGCCAAAGCAAGGACCCCACCCTTGTAAGCCGTTACATACCAAGACTTCTGGGTCATGACACAAACAAGGGACCTATGGGTCACGACGCTCAGCTGTTATATATGATAAAAAAATATTATTTAGAAATGAGGCACATGCTGGTTTTGTGTGGTAATAAATATAAGCTGTATTATGAGTTGTTGTTGTTTAGCTTATGTATGATTTTTATAGTACCTTTGGAGACAGGGAAGAGGATTGATTTCATTTATTTTATTAACAAATGAAGTACTACTGGCACACAGATTTTGACTTGGCCATATAACTTATTAGCAGAACATATAATATAAGAGTTTAACTATTTATTAAAAAAAATTACAAATATTGTCCCAAATATAATTTTTATAAAAAAATAATAAGAGAATCATATGATTTTTTTAAATGAAATATAACTGATATGATTATTAAAATAATATTAAAGAATATATTCATGAATGCATTCATGAATACATTTTGAAAGTATTTGCACGAGTATTCATATACTTTCATTTTTACCTGAATTCCTATTCTTTATGCAAGAAACATATAATGGAGTACATAATCATATTCTTATTTAAATACAATTACAAAGTATTCACACCATGTCTGGTATTTATTCAGTTTCACCAACCAATGATGTTGAGAATTCAGAATATACAAAATTCACACATTTAAATAATGATCATAAGTACCTGGTTTTATGGCTTTTATTTATATTAAAAAATAAGTGTAAAAAATTCATTTTGGACCAATTTCACATCAATGTACATACTAGACACAGTAGGAATCTAGATTAATATTATCAACTGCATCTTTGTCTATCATTAATTTCCTTCATATGATCCCTAATGATTAGTAATGAATAATATGATTTACTTCTTTATCATTAAAATTGAACTGAAAAATGCCATAGGTGACTGCATGGTGTTATTTGGAATATGTGACATTCTACCCATAGATACAAGATTCTTATATCATCAGTAACTGCAAGTTAATTTCCTGTTATTATAAACTAACAAATTCCTTTTCTATTTTTCTTTAATTTGTTATTAAAAACCAATAAAAATTTATTTATTTATTGTTTATTGTTATGTTGTTAGTTAAAACTACTAGATGAGTTGGGTTGGACACCCGGATCAACTGTGGCTGGCCATAAGCTGCCTGGTTTCATGTATGCCTCGCCTCAAGCGTTCATAATTTGATGAAAGGTCAACAAGGTCAACATACAGGTGACTCAAGAGGGGCTGGAGAGAGCCAAAGTCTGACAGGGTCTCATAAAAAACATTAATAAAAGCTACAATTTTTGGCAAATTTCTTTCAGCTTTCTAAACTAAAAAGCTGAAATCCTAATGTGTGCATGATATGAAAATTATATCAACAGTGCTCACAGGACACAAACGTGCCATGGTCACAGTTGGGCAAAATTTAAGGTACTAATTTTATATTTATACTAATAACTTATCAAATTTGAAAAATTCAGAACTAATTTTGGGTATTCAATTGAATCTTGATTAAATAATGTTACATCCCTGACAAAAAAATCTCTAGCTTCAGCAATGCCCTTGTTAAGGGAGTAAATATATTTCTTGATTTTTTACAAAGTGCATTATGTTTTGGCCCATAACTTAAAACAATTACGCAATACTGACATCATTCTGGCATGTGCATAGGGAATGAAAAATATGTATATTATTTATGATTAAAGTCAGATCAGTGGTTTTGATATTAGGCAGTGTTGAAGTGTAACAATGGGTTTTTAATGGAAAAATGAAGTTTTTCATTAATATCTCGAAGGTATTAAGTCCTAGTGATCAAATTCTTGGCATGGTAGGGGATTTTGGAGACATCTAACTGTATGCCGAATTTAAGGAACTAAGAGCTGAAGCTGGGGAGCTGAGCTCTTGCAAACTGCATAACACTAGCTTGATGCAAACAATATGTTACATGGTGCTTGAAAACTTATTAAAATCTACAGTTTTTGATCAACTGGTTTCAAATTTTTGGTGTTAACAGTTGAAATGCTAACAAAAACATGCTGTGAAAATAAAATCCACAGTACTTACAGGAAAAAAACGTGCCATGGTCAAAGTTGGGCAAAATTTAAGGTACCAATTTTTTATTTTTATTAATATTTTAGAAAATTTAAAAGATTTTCATCTAATTTTGGGTATACAATTTAATTTTGATTAATTAAAGTTATATTACTGGAAAAAAGGTCGATAGCTTTAACATTTTTTGTGTTAAGTGATCAAATATCTTTCCTGATTTTTTACAAAATGCATTATGTTTGGGCCCATAACTTTTTTAAATTAAATAATACAGACATAATTTCTGGCATGTACACAGGAACTATATAGAGGAATATTTATGGTAAATATGAGGAAAAACAGATGAGTGGTTTTGATATTAGGCAGTCCTGAAGTGTGAAAATAGGTTTTTAATAAAAAATTGAGGTTTTTCCTTAATTTCTCAAAGGAACGAAGTTGCAAAGACCCAGTTTTCGGCTTGGTAGGAGATCTTGGGGACATCTAACATTATGCCGAATTTTGGATTCCTAGGTCTTACGGTTTCAAAACGTGCCACATCTACGGACGGACGGACGGACGGACGGACAGACGGACGGACGACGGACAATGGACCACGACTATAGCTCAGATGACTTATAGTCAGCTGAGCTAAAAAGTTCCCTATCTGTCTTGATTTTATGGGTCTTTTTATTAAATATGACATGATATTAAAAATGCAATTACAAATACAAATACTGAAATAGACTAAAAACATGTTTTACCAGCTATACTGGCACACACTAAAATATATCAATTCAAAACAATTTTTCCCAATGCATTCTCATGCATATACATCAGGTGATCCAGGTCAGTCCTGGATTCCCAGACCTGCTAACACCATGCCCTAAAAAAAAAATGTCTCTGCAAAGCACAACCAGCCTGCTAAAAGCTGCTGTCTCTACATATTACAGGGACAATGTATCAAATGTACATTCGCATTAGGCAGAGATGAGTAAATTTATTGAGGCATTATGGTAAAATACTGGTATGACCAGAATCATTACATTCACATTTATGAATATTTTGCATATGATCATTTTAAAATTCCTGATACAGGCATATCCACCTACACTAGACATGCACTGAATACGATTTGGGGACTATGTAAGGCCAAATTCAAATTTTAGAGTTGCCAGGTTTCAGTTACGTGCCTTAACTGGTGAGACAGTTGATGCTTTCATGGTGAAAGCTAGAATTCTAGCTGATGACTGCCTTTACACAGACACTGAAGAGAAACTTTTAGACGCTCAGATAGCTGGGGTCAGCAATGGAGATGTACAGAGAAAATTAATTTCTAAAGATGAATCGCTTACTTTTGACAGTGCATTGGGTATAGTCAGATCATATGAGGCTACACAAACACAAATGAATGATATTCAGGACACAAAAAAGGTACATCTGATTCGAAGCAGACAGGACAATAGACAAACCACAAGACGTTTTCAAGACAAACCAGCACCACACAGGACAGGACAGTGCTGGAATTGTGGACAAGGACATCCACTAGAGGCTAAGTACCCAGCAGCAAGTTCCACATGTGAAGTGTGGTAAATTAGGTCACTGGGGCAAAATGTGTTTAACAAAAAACATCAGCAAAACCAATTATAGAATGAGGTATCAAACTGACAGAAAGGGGTCACAATCTAGACCTAGACAGTATGGACAGACACAAAGACAGCCATGTTCTTCTGACAGGAGAGTAAATGAAATTGCCAATGAAGACCATGACATTACACAGACTTTAAGGAATTTGTTTTTGACACTATTGATGTTGAGCACATTGGGAATGATGAATCATGCTCCAGCTCACTGACATTGCCAGGTATAACAATACAGACCATATTCAAAGCAGGGCCTCATGATCAGGCATTTGCAAATATCAACATGAATACAGACAAAGGAACCTATGCTGTGAGATGTAAACTTGATACTGGGGAACAGTCAAACATCATGCCAGCAAGACTGTATAAAGTGCTTTTTCCAAACCATCTGACAAGCAATGGGCAACCTGCTGGGCTATGAACACCAAAGGTCAAGCTACTTGCCTATGGTGGGACAGAGATAAATCAACATGGACAATGTGAACTTCAGTGCTCACACCAAGACAAGACACTCTCCATTGATTTTCATGTAACTGAGGTTGAAGGTCCAGCAATGTTAGGCCTAAGATCATGCGAAGACCTTGGACTAATCCAGCTGAACTATGAAGACAAATGAGTCTGTAGAACATGCCACGAACAAGGCCAAATATATGTGGTACACAATAACAGCCCAGACAAATAGAACAACCTTGGCAGTATTAGTGGTGACCCCAAAAAAGACTTGATGGACAAATTTCCTAAATGTTTTAAAGGGGTTGGATTGTTCCCAGGTGAATACAACATAAAGCTAAGACCAGACGCAGAACCTGTAATCCAACCAGCCAGACGTGTGCCTGAGGCAGTGAAAGAGCCTCTAAGGAAAGAACTAAAAAAGAATGACAGACTTGGACATAACTGAAATGGTTGATGGCCCAGCTGACTGGGTCAACAGCTTTGTATGTCACAAAGCCGAATGGCGATCTCAGGATATGCTTTGATTCCTGTGATCTAAACAAGTGGGTCAGACGAGAACACCACTACACACCGACCCTTGATAATATGCTGCCATAACTCGCAGGTACAAAGATATTCTGCACACTAGATGCTAGATCTGGATACTGGAACATCAAACTTGATGAAGACTCTAAATTGCTGATGATATTCAATACTCCATACAGATGGTAGTGCTTCAAAAGACTTCCCTTTGGCCTAGTTTCAGCTCTGGACATTTTCCAAAAGACAATCCATCAGATATTCGACAATCTGCCTGGCATTATTGGAATCGCTGACAACATATATGTGTTTGGACAGATATAGAAGACCATGATAGAAACCTCTTTAAATGTGTTACAGCTTACACAACAGGTCGGACTCAGACTTAACCCAGAGAAATGTTCAGTAAAGCAGAACAAGATAAAATTCTTTGGGCACTACATATTTGACAAAGGGGTAGAGGCAGATCCTGTGAAAGATGACTCTATCAAAAGAATGAAACCACCCCAAAACATCAGTGAGGGACAATTACTTCTTGGAATGCTGAATTATCTCAGTTGATTCATCCCAAACTTGTCTTTGCTAACAGCACCATCAGAGACCTGACAAAGAAAGATGTAGACTTTACATGGTGACCTGAGCATCAAAAAGCCTTGATAAAGTGAAAGAAGCCCTTGGTTCCACACAAGTGTTTGCATACTTCAACCCAAAGGAGCCATTTGCTTTACAAAATGATGCCAGCAAGAAAGGTGTTTGGGTGGCACTACAACAAGATGGAAGGCCTGTTGCTTATGCAAGCAAAAGTCTAACAATCACAGAGTCAAATTACTGCAACATTGAGAGGGAGATGCTTGCTATTATGTTTGGCCTAGAGAGATTCCATCATTATGTGTGTGGCCGACATTTCCAAATAGAATCTGACCACAGACCACTTGAAAGCATTGCAAAGAAATACCTCACAAGCACACCACCCAGACTAATGAGAATACTACTGAGAATTCAGAGGTATGATTTTGAAGTAAAATATGTTCTAGGTAGAAAGATACCAACCACTGATGCACTGTTCAGACTGACAATGGGAGACGAACCAAAGGAAATGCAAGACATGGACATATCTGTACATAATGTAACAAATGTAACTCAACACCGACTGGACCAAATCAAGGACATTACAGCCAAGGATGAAACCTTGAGCACACTCATGAAAAAAGTCATGAATGGGTGGCCCAATTCACAGAAGGGACTGCCCACAAACATCAAGAAATACTGGAATTTCAGAGATGAAGTAAGTCTATACGATGGGATTTTGGTGAAAGGAGATAAACCCAGAGGAAATGAAAGTTGAAGCTATCAAGCTCATCCATGCAGGACACCAAGGAATAGAGAAATGCAGCCTGAGGGCCAGAGCATCTGTGTTGTAAAAGATTAGTCAAAACATGTGACACTTGTCAGCGCCACCAACTTGCAAAGCAGAAAGAACCAATGATTCACATTGAGGCAGAAAGGCCATGGGAAATAGTTGGTTCTGACTTATTTCACTGGCATAATGAAAACTACCTGCTTCTAATAGATTATTACAGCTCATATCCCATCATAAGGAAACTAAACACAACAACAACAATTGCTGTAATCAATGCATTGAAAGCTGTTTTCTCTGAATTTGGAATTCCAGAAAAACTATTCATTGATAACGGACCGCAATACACATCATATGACTTCACACACTTTGCTGAAATGTTTGATTTTGTGCATAAGACAAGCAGTCCACACTTGCCTGAGGCAAATGGCAAAAGTGAAAGGTATGTAGCTGTCTTGAAAAGAACACTACAAAAAGCATTAGAAACAAAGGAAGATCCTGCAATGGCATTACTATGTGTGAGAACTACACCAATTGCTTCTGGACTGCCATCTCCAGCAGAACTAATGTTCAACAGGAAGATAAGATCAAACCTGCCCTTTGTTAGTGCTAAAGAAAACAAGTGACCCATGGGTCATGACGCTCAGCTGACTGGGAGAGCATCAAACAGATTAACCAACAGGCCAAGATTGTGTCTGCATTTATATATATTTAAAAAATAGAGAAAAAATGCGTAAACTTAAAAAAAATACAGGTGGCTCCACCAGTCTGCAGAAACTAATAAAAACACTTAATGGTCAATATACATGCAAAGAATCATGGTGATCTCTGCATTAGTTGTTCAGATACTTCAGCTTTTGTATCAAATTTTTCATTATTCTGAGGGATACTTTGGAGTCCTATAGCTTGAAGGATATGGGAAACAGAAACCTAATTTCAGGTTTCCACAGACACTTTTCATGGGCCTCCTTACATGACAAGAATGAAGATTCTAGGTCCAGTTGTTACTATTTGTACCCTGTTGACAGATAACCACATCTTTAAAGGTCTCGAAAATAGAGAAAACAATTCGTAAAGAATCAAAAATATAGGTGGCGCCACTAGACTGCAGAAACTGATGAAACATCTCATGATCAATATGTATGCCAAAAATCATGACCATCAGTGATGTAGTTAATGAGATATTGAAGTTTTTGTATTAAATTTTTGACTATGACTATTCTGGGGGTACTTTGGGGCTCCATAGCTCGAAGGATATGGGTAACAGAGACCTAATTTCTGGTTTCCATGAAGACTTTTCAAAGGTCTCTCAGTGTTTAAAGAATGAAGATTCTAGGTCCAGTCTTTACGATTTGTACCCTGTTGACACATAACTGCATCCTTAAAGGTCTCAAAAAAAAGAGAAAAAAAAATTGTGAAAATTTGAAAAAATACAGGTGGCACCACCAGTATGCTGGAACTAATGGAACACCTCTTGATCAATATGTATCCCACAAATCATTACCATCAGTGTTGTAGTTATTGAGATGTTGCAGTTTGTTTTTATCAAATTTTCCATTATTCTGAGGGGTAATTGGGAGCCCCCCATAGGTCAAAGGATATGGGTAACAGAGACCTTATTTCAGGTTTCCATGGTCTCTCACTGTGTCAAGAATGAAGATTCTAGGTCCAGTCTTTACGATTTGTGCCCTGTTGACACATAACTGCATCCTTAAAGGTCTCAAAAAAAAGAGAAAAAAAAATTGTGAAAATTTGAAAAAATACAGGTGGCACCACCAGTATGCTGGAACTAATGGAACACCTCTTGATCAATATGTATCCCACAAATCATTACCATCAGTGTTGTAGTTATTGAGATGTTGCAGTTTGTTTTTATCAAATTTTCCATTATTCTGAGGGGTAATTGGGAGCCCCACAGCTCAAAGGATATGGGTAACAGAGACCTTATTTCAGGTTTCCATGGTCTCTCACTGTGTCAAGAATGAAGATTCTAGGCCCAGTCTTTACGATTTGTGCCCTGTTAACAGATGTCCACTTTTTTAAAGGTCTCAAAAATAGAGAAAACAATTCTTAAGAAAACAAAAAAATACAAATGGCGCCACCAGTCTGCAGAAACTGATGAAATATCTCATGATCAATATGTATGCCAAAAATCATGACCATCAGTGATGTTGTTTATGAGATATTGAAGATTTTGTATGAAATTTTGACTGTTCTCGGGGGTACTTTGAGGCCCCATAGCTCGAAGGATATGGGTAACAGAGACCTAATTTCTGGTTTTCATGGAGACTTTTCATAGGTCTCTCAGTGTGTCAAGAATGAAGATTCTAGGGCCAGCGGTTACGATTTGTGCCCTGTTCACAGATGTTCACAATTTTAAAGGTCTCAAAAATAGAGAAAAAAAATTCGTAAAGAATCGAAAAATACAGGTGGCGCCACCAGTCTGCAAGAACTGATGGAATATCTCATAATCAATATCATGATTGTCTGTCTGTCTGTCCATCTGTCCATCCATTAACCAGGCACAAATCGTAACCGCTGGACCTAGAATCTTGTAACTTGGGATTCTGAGAGGTCCATAAAAAATCTCCTTTGAAACCAGAAATTAGGTCTCTGTTACCCATATCCTTCGAGCTATGGGGCCCCAAATTACCCCCCAGAATAGTCAAACATTTCATACAAAAACTTCAATATCTCATTAACTACATCACTCATGGTCATGATTTTTGGACAGTTGTGTTTACAAGTGCTTAGATGTATCATGTGTCAGATACAATAAATAGAGACATATACACTTTGTGGATTAACTATTCATTGGAACATAACATAACAAAATAACAGATCCTATCTCACTATAACCCAAGTTATAGCCCTTTGGTGGGCTGGCGCTGCAACAGAACCTGAAACCTGTTGGGTTGCTGACAGCATCAGTACTGAAGTGCCACTGGCCTATCCTGGCAGCTGCCAAGATAGGTCAGTACTAGGATCAAAGTGCTGCTGGCCTATTCTGGCAGCTGCCAGGATAGGTCATTGCAAGGATCAGCCAGTACTGGGGCCAGGGGTTACCAGTAACCCTCACTATGTAAGTGATGTGCTTGCTCAAGGACAGGCCAGTACTTGAGCCCGGTCAGTCTTTTTACCGAGCGCTACCGAGCGTACTGAGCGCTACCGAGCGATACCCTGGATTCACACTAGGCATTGCTCTGACCAGCGTGGACTACAGAGCGCTCGGACTTTTTACCGAGCGCTACCCTGCCCTAACAACGGGCAATATATATAAAGATATATATATATAAATATTACAATAAACATACATATAAATTCGACATATATAAGTGTAAATACATTTATTCATATATCACTAGGCCTATATAAATATAATATATAATTTAAAATTATATATTTACATGTATCAGAATATATTTATATACATATAAATGAGAGAGAGAGAGAGAGAGAGAGAGAGAGCGAAAGAGACAGAGTAAAGAAATCAAGAAAGAGACAGCGCTATACCATATATAATATTTATCCGATACAGGCTATAAAGCAGAGACAAAAAGAATGAAAGAGAGAAAGAAAGAGAGACAGAGAGAAAGAAGAACCTGAATTAGAGGGAAAGGTAATAAAGACCTATACTATATATAATATTTATCCGATTTATGTAGGAGAGAGAAAGAAAGAAAGAGAAAAAGAGAGAGATAAAGAAAGGGAGAGAGAAAGAAAGAAAGAGAGACAGTAAGAGAAAGAGAGAGAAAAAGAGAGAAGAACCGGAATAAGAGGGATGGTAATCAAAAATACATATATATTAAATGAGGGTATGATATATTATAAAAATTAATATACGATTTACTGCTGATATATAGATTACATATATAATATTTGTATATAGCATGATATATATATATATATATATATATATATATATATATATACATATATATATTTATATACAGAGAGAGAGAGAGAGAGAGAGAGAGAGAATGAGTGGGAAAGATAACATAAGCAATGCTTATTCATGTTTTATAAACAAATACAATGTAAATAATTGAATATGATATTTTTGTGTTGAATGCGGTTAAAACTACATAATTTGTCATGTGCGCGATGGTAGCGCTCTGTAGTCCCAAGATGTTTAATGTATGTAAGAACACTTCCCGTTGTAAGAGCAGGGTAGCGCTCGGTAAAAAGTCCCCAGCGCTCGGTAGCCCAATTTGGTTCAGAGCAATTACGCGTGTGACCCCAGGGGTAGCGCTCGGTAAAAAGTCCGAGCGCTCGGTAGTCCACGCTGGTCAAAGTGATGCCTGGTGTGAATCCAAGGTAGCGCTCGGTAAAAAGACCGACCCCTTGAGCCAGGGGTTACCCCTCATTAATTGGTGTGCTTGCTCAGGGGATTATTGGATACTGACTGCTAATCACATGTAAAGTAATTTGAAGTGAAATGTGATATACTGTGAAAGTGGTTTTGTTGGCGGGTTTTTAATTTTTGTGCTTTTTGTGGGAGCTAGATTAGTACTTAAATAAGATCACGCTTAAATTTGATGCAATCGTAAGGAAGATTGCAACGTTCTCCACGACACACAGTCACGTGGGTCTGGTAATCCCTCCAGGCAGGGTCGCTTAAGTTTAAGTCTTCTTCAGCCAGAATGTTATAGTAGGCCTAGTCATGTTGTTGTAAGGGTTCATACCCAGTGATTTCTCGAGAAAGACCCCGTCTCAATTACAGTAATTTGTAGAAACAACTGTGAAACAATAAGTAGCCTTTCAAGGCACCCCTAGCCCTTTCCATAACTTTGAAGTATAACTGAGCAGAGAGCAACCTGCAACTGTTGTCAGTTCTGTTTTTTTTTCGGACATAGTTGACTGCTTCTGGTTAGTATAATCACAATTGTTGTTGTAGAGAAATTCTACAACTTACTCAGATGTCAACAACATAGCTGTTTGCAGTACCACTGTATTATCAAACGTGAATATTCCTGATTAATTACGTATTGTTCACACATTGCGGTCACAGAACTCGACCAGTCACCCATGGCATGTAGGCCCGGATGGTCACCCAAAGTTAGTTGGGATGTAGGTTACGTTAAAAACCTGTCTTTTACAATATTTAAAAAAATAATTTGATACACAATTAATTACCTTACATACATATTTGTGCGAAAATTTCGAACTGCACTAATGCTAATAAATTAAAAATGCGTGAAAAATTCAGACAGAGAGATGGAGAGAAAGGAGGAGAGAGAGAGATAAAGAGATAGAGCAATACATATATATATATATATATATATATATAAAGAGAGCAAGAGAGAGAGGGAGAAAAAAAGAACCGTGTGTATATAGATAAATATATATATTGAGAGAGAGAGGAGAGAGCAGAAGAGAGACACAGGAGAAAGAGTTATATAAATTATATATATATATATATAAGAGAGAGCTATGCATGCAAGAGGGAGTTACCAAACCTTCTCTAATTAACCAGATTAAGGAATTAGCAAGAGGTGTGATAAGCCATAGTACTGTAGCCTTTGTTTTCACATGTAATGAAGGACCCATGAAAAGTCTCACTGGAGGTAGCCCGATTTAATGGGACTCAATATTATTAGGCCCTGCCATATATTGAGTCCGATAGCCATACAGTGAGAGTTTCTACAATTTAAGCCATGGAACATGCAACGGATCCATTGCATCTTCTCTGACTGCCTGTTTACTGCCAAACAACAAGTCGCAGGATAACACCTCATTAACACCAATAAGTATGTGTTTCATGGTTTTGATGGCAACTAAAATTAAACTTGGATCACCATTTTTGAACATTTACTGACCTTTTTACCAGAGGCATGTCAGCGAGTTCATTAGGGACAGAGAAGAACAGTCAAATGGGCAAACTTGAATACCTCACTGGGAGCCTCGCTGACTCGAGTGACTGACAGCTAAAATTTTGTAACATCTCGCTTCAACAGCCCAGTTCTGAAGAGCGACACGCTGGCACAGGGCAATAAAAATCTGTTGGCCCTGGTGACAAGGGCGTTTAGTGGTGTGTAGTCTGAGGCTTATATTGTAGAAACTCTCACTGTATAGCTATCAGACTCAATAGTTCTTGCAGGGCCAATTAATATTGAGTCCGATTAAATCAGGCTACACTGAAGGTATGGTGATTCTCAAACTCTCCCTCCCTCCCACTCTCTCTCTCATTTCTCCAGGGGGAAGAGAGAGAGAGAGGGCTGTGTATGCATGATGGTGTGATCAGACCTAATTTAAGATTAAGTTTTAAAAAAAAATCTAAGGATTTGGCAACAATAACGGTAATTATGATTATACATTGGGGGAATATAATAAAAAATAATATAGAAATTATGTCAAAAGACTGAATAAGTAAAGAGTTTTATCTGGTTTAGAATTACTGTTGAAGTTGGAAATAAATTTCTTAGAATGGAGGCTTAAAGTAATTAATCCGAGCTAATTAATCAATTGTGTAAATACAGATACTCTCCTGTAATCCGTTGGGCAACAGAGGTAGCTGGTAGAGGCCTGACTGACCTATTTGTAGGACTGGCCCATCCTGGCAATGGCCTATAGGCCAGTAGCACTTAGACCCTTATTGCTGTCGGCGGCTACGTTAGGGAAATATTGAACCCACATTTTTTACAATCAAAAATATGGGTTCACTTACTGTTTTAGCCCCCGTGAAGTTCAGCCCCGTATAATGCACCTATACCTATTATAGTCAACCTTTTTGATCATGCATGGGAGTTTCACAACTTGTTACCTTCTCAAACGCGCTTTATCCACACTTTTAGCAAACTCCTAAGGACTGGCTCCGCACTGTTTACGTTGTCGCCATGGAGCATTGGTAGGCGGCAGCACTGTTCAGTAACATTACAGTATCTTCCGGCACTCGGGATCGCATTCGCTAAGCTTCGGCCCTTTGAACTCAGCTCGGCATTCACTACGCTTCGGCCCTTTGAAATCGGCTCGCGGCATTCACTACGCTTCGGCCGTTTGAAATCAGCTCGTCAAGATCAAAACAAAAGGGCGACATCCTGGAGACATCTATTATACGCCCTTGAATTTATTGGCCGCAAGCGGCGCCCAGTGGGATTTTCAAGATGGCGGCTCGGTAAGACCATTACACTAGGCTTGGTGTGTGTTCGCGAATTTTAAGCGTTCTGAGGCGTGTCACCAACAAATGACGATTCCAATGGTATCATGCCAGTCTGCCGATTCCCATTTTGCCGACTCCCAAAATACCGAGTCCAGTTTGCCGAATCCCATAATGCCGAATCTGAACGTTTTAATATGAAATCTTCAGATAATTTGCAAAATATTATTGATTTTGGAGCATCGGAGTATTCAGGGAGTGAACACGACAAAAACAGTATAAAAGGCATTGACGGAATGCTAATTTCAGTCTTTACAAACAAGAAGCCCTTGCCCGAATTACCGCGTCTTAACAGCTACCTGTCGGCAACCCGGCAGGCAACGAGTCGCGCGTGACTTGTCATAGCCGACACTGAGGTCCCTGGAAACGAGCGTGATCTTCCCGTGGTGCTGCTGGCGTAACCTCGTTGCTTTTTATAGTAATGATCGTTTTAGTTATGCATATTGTTTTGTATGTGGTTACTATTGTTGTTAATCTTAATAACTAACCAGACTCACTAAAAACGGACAGGTCCCTGGAAAAATAGTGATAATACATGATCGACCCGTGTTGCTCCTGACGTAATCTCGTTGCTTTTTTGGCCTCCTTTGCAAAGGAAAATGTATAATTAATATATGTAAACATAAACATCAGTAAATTATTATTAAAAATGGCTGTCATAACATGATGTAAAATGAATTGTATAGAAACTGTCTTTCTCCATTGCTTTATGATCAAAGGCCGTTTGGTAATCTTTTGATGTAATTAATGAATGTTGTAATAACAATAACCTGAGTCCACCATCACCTCATTCCCCGCTTGGCAATTGAGCAGATCTTTAATGAACAAACATTGTGTCATGAACAACACCACATTAATTAGCATGACATGGCCCGTATTTGACAGCGCTACCGATAACTGGTAACACGCCCACCCGGCATGTTAACAAGCCACACGTGTGTTACCTCGAATGTGTTAAGTCCAGTTATACCTACAGCTGGAACAAGATACTAGTATGACAACAGGCACGCACATATAATTTTTTTCACACATTAGACAACTGGGTATTTTCGATAAATACAGGTTATTTTATAAATATTTTTTAAATGTTAACACTATTGTTCAATCTCAAACAGGTCCTATCGAGGACATATGTTCACATATATTAATTGTTACAGTTAATGAAACCAAAAATAACTTTAGTAACTTTATTTGTGGGAACATTTACATATAGTGTATTAAATGTATTTAATTTTGGGTCTTGTTTTAGGAAATGGATCTATCTACTTTATGCAGATATTAGTAGCAACATTTTCAATAGAGGCTGGGCAACAGAATACTTCCAAATTGAAAGAGGAGTGAGACAGGGATGCCCTCTCTCTCCCTATCTATTTATAATTGCATCAGAAGTTTTAGCTTTAAAAATTAGAAGTAATCAAACTAGAATACGGGTAGTCAACAAGCGACTACGTGTATCCGCCAAAATCAAAGAAGGACGGGTGAAGTGAGGCATGGATTGAGTGGCAAGGGGATATAGAGTTACATGTGTTAAATATTAGAATGGATCTCGGCCACATAAACATGATTGTAGGTGGCGCCACCTGTTATTTGAACGAGAAACTATCCAAGATATATACACATGCAAAATTTCATGTGGAAAAGTCAAACCACTGCAGAGATATGAGTTATTTTATCCCGCAGCAGACAAACAGATGGATGCTGTGCAAACATGGTTGCAGGTGGCGCCACCTTTTGTTGTGTATGTTATAAAGCTATCCCAGGGCTACATTTGTGTAAAAATTTTTTCCGGATCAGTCAAACGGTTCCCCAGATATGAGCTTGGATGTCTGCAGCGTTAACGTGAATGTAGGTGGCGCCACCTGTCATAAAATCAAGAAAGCTATCTAGGATGAATACGCATGCCGAATTCTAGGTGAATTAGTCAAACCACAGCAGAGATATGAATGATTTTAACCCCGGGCAGATGAACAAATGGACACTGTGCAAACATGGTTGCAGGTGGCGCCATCTTTTGTTGTGTATGTTATAAAGCTATCCCAGGGCTACAGTTCTGTAAAATTTTTTTCCGGATCGGTCAAACGGTTCCCGAGATATATGGGTTTATGTGTGGAGTGTTAACGTGAATGTAGGTGGCGCCACCTGTCATAAAATCGAGAAAGCTATCTAGGATGTATATGCATGCTGATATTTAGGTGAATTAGTCAAACCACTGCAGAGATATGAGTGATTTGAACCCCAGGCAGATGAACAAATGGACACCGTGCAAACATGGTTGCAGGTGGCGCCACCTTTTGTTGTGTATGTTATAAAGCTATCCCAGGGCTACATTTGTGTAAAATTTTTGTCCAGATCGGTCAAACGGTTCCCGAGATATATGGGTTTATGTGTGGAGCGTTAATGTGAATGTAGGTGGCGCCACCTGTCATAAAATTGAGAAAGCTATCTAGGATGTATATGCATGCCGAATTTTAGGTGAATCAGTCAAACCACTGCAGAGATATGAGTGATTTTAACCCCAGGCAGATGAACAGATGGACACTGTGCAAACATGGTTGCAGGTGGCGCCACCTTTTGTTGTGTATGTTATAAAGCTATCCCAGGGCTACATTTGTGTAAAATTTTTTTCCGGATCGGTCAAACGGTTCCCGAGATATATGGGTTTATGTGTGTAAACAGACGCACAAACGGACGCTGGGCAGAGATGAAAGGTCAGAGGTCAAGGTCACTTGGTAAGGCACCAGTTCACATGTGACCTGATAATTTGTGTAAGTTTTGGAAAAATCTGTCCAGTAGTCTCAGAGGAGTTCTCCGGAAACGAACGCGGCGGCGGCGGCGGCAGAACCCGGTCAAAAACATAGTATCCGCAAAACTTCGTTTTGGCGGATACAATTATTAAAGGTGTTATGATTGCTGGAAGAAGAACACAAGACTACAGTATGCTGATGACATAGCACTCACATTAACAGGAGGTATCTCCTCAGTCCAGGAAACCATGACCATTTTTAATCAATTTCAACAAATTTCAGGTCTTAAGGTTAACATAGACAAAACAGTGGTGATGCTTGTTTTTGAAAGCTTGAGCAACAAGTGACCAATGGGTCATGACGCTCAGCTGACAAGCATGACCTGTATTTAAAGCCTTCCCCAACACCTGTCCTGCTATGGAATCAAAGGGCAAGCATAACAATAATTGCATAACTATAACATTATATGTGAACTGTTAGATTACTATTTAAGTGAAGGCCTTATATCAACTAGAATACGGGTAGTTGACAAGCGACTACGTGTATCCGCCAAAATCAGAGAAGGACGGGTGAAGTAAGGCATTGATTGAGTGGCAAGGGGATATAGAGTTACATGTGTTAAATATTAGAATGGATCTTTGCCACATAAACATGATTGTAGGTGGCGCCACCTGTTATTTGAACATGAAACTATGCAAGATATATACACATGCAAAATTTCATGTGGAAAAGTCAAACCAATGCAGAGATATGAGTAATTTTATCCTACAGCAGACAAACAGATGGACGCTGTGCAAAAATGGCTGCAGGTGGCGCCACCATTTTTGTTCATGTTATAAAGCTATCCAAGGGCTACATTTGTGTAAAATTTTTTTCCTGATTGGTCAAACGGTTCCCGAGATATGAGCTTGGATGTCTGCAGCATTAACGTGAATGTAGGTGGCGCCACCTGTCATAAAATCAAGAAAGCTATCTAGGATGTATACACATGCCGAATTTTAGGTGAATTAGTCAAACCACTGCAGAGATATGAGTGATTTTAACCCCAGGCAGATTAACAAATGGACACTGTGCAAACATGGTTGCAGGTGGCGCCACCTTTTGTTGTGTATGTTATAAAGCAATCCCAGGGCTACATTTGTGTAAAAAAATTTTTCCGGATCGGTCAAACGGTTCCTGAGATATATGGGATTTATGTGTGGAGTGTAAATGTGAATGTAGGTGGCGCCACCTGTCATTAAATCAAGAAAGCTATCTAGGATGTATATGCATGCTGATTTTTAGGTGAATTAGTCAAACCATTGCAGAGAAATGAGTGATTTTAACCCCAGGCAGATGAACAAATGGACACTGTGCAAACATGGTTGCAGGTGGCGCCACCTTTTGTTGTGTATGTAATAAAGCTATCCCAGGGCTACATTTGTGTAAAATTGTTTTCCGGATCTGTCAAACGGTTCCCAAGATATATGGGATTATGTGTGGAGCGTTAATGTGAATGTAGGTGGCGCCACCTGTCACAAAATCGAGAAAGCTATCTAGGATGTATATGCATGCCGAATTTTAGGTGAATTAGTCAAACCACTGCAGAGATATGAGTGATTTTAACCCCAGGCAGATGAACAGATGGACACTGTGCAAACATGGTTGCAGGTGGCGCCACCTTTTGTTGTGTATGTTATAAAGCTATCCCAGGGCTACATTTGTGTAAAAAATTTTTCCGGATCGGTCAAATGGTTCCCGAGATATATGGGATTATGTGTGGAGCGTTAACGTGAACGTAGGTGGCGCCACCTGTCACAAAATCGAGAAAGCTATCTAGGATGTATATGCATGCCGAATTTTAGGTGAATTAGTCAAATCACTGCAGAGATATGAGTGATTTTAACCCCAGGCAGATGAACAGATGGACACTGTGCAAACATGGTTGCAGGTGGCGCCACCTTTTGTTGTGTATGTTATAAAGCTTTCCCAGGGCTACATTTGTGTAAAAAAATTTTCCGGATCGGTCAAACGGTTCCCGAGATATATGGGTTTATGTGTGGAAACAGACGCACAAACGGACGCTGGGCAGAGACGAAAGGTCAGAGGTCAAGGTCACTTGGTTAGGCACCAGTTCACATGTGACCCGATAATTTGTGTAAGTTTCGGAAAAATCTGTCCAGTAGTCTCAGAGGAGTTCTCCGGAAACGAACGCGGCGGCGGCGGCTGCGGAACCCGGTCAAAAACATAGTATCCGCAAAACTTCGTTTTGGCGGATACAATTAACTGAGTGAAACTGGAAAACATTTTTAGGAACAACAGTAAACAGGATTTTGTGATCAGACAAGGAACTCTCTGTTGCAGAAGTTGATGTATTAGGGAAGTTTGAAAACACAAGATCAATAATACTGCCATTATCATTTGTGTTTTCCGTCATAAGCTGCTGACACTGAAGAAGATGTGAGAGATCATCCAATACACAAGTATTTTTTTATTACTGACATCAATGTTGAAATCTCCCATAACTAACAATGGTTTTTGTGTGTCCACAAATGTTAAAAGCTCTTCAAGTTTTGAAAGAAGGTCTGTCAGTTTAGATTGTGGTGATCTGTATATACTAATCAGTTGCAAGGTAGATGTTGGTTGATTATTAATAACACCGATGCATCAATCTTACCACTTGACCTGTGATGCATTTCAACAAAAGGGTATAGATGTTCATGCACATAAAATGCTAATCCATAGGGTGATCATTTGGTTGCATGTGTCGTACCCGTGTTGAGATGGTCATTTCTGATCAGTCTGAAATGTTGGATAAAATGGCTCTAGGACAACTACCCCCCAGACAATTACCCCCCGGACAATTACCCCACGACAATTACCCCCCGGACAATTACCCCCCAGACAATTACCCCCCGGACAATAACCCCCCAGGACAATTACCCCCTTGGACAACTACCCCCCAGACAACTACCCCCATGGTATAATAACACTTTTAAAGTACACATTGTACAAACTAAAAGTAAAATATTCCGATTGTAAGTAAAACAAATACCGGTAATAATATATTTCAAACCAAGCATAAGTACATACATCATGTGTATTGTAAAAATAGAAAAAAAATCCATTACATCAAGTTTTTAGTAGCTGTTTACTAGTTCTAGGCAATGCCTCTGAGATGATTGTATTGTGTATTGTAAAAAAAATTGTAAATATATGGTAAAAAGTCCATTATATGAAATATGCTTTATATTGGCAAGTTGTAAAACAAAAGCTTTGTAAACATATCGTCCATATAACCATCCACAAGCTTACAATATAATTCCATTCAAATAGGGAATAACATTCATTCTTACCAGTCTCTTTAAGTAACATCATAATAAGAAATTATGATATGATAATGATATTATTATCTAAAGTGATGTTCTTTTTATTTTTTGTTTGCAATTAATTTTATTTATTTCTTTGGCGTTCTGTGCTACTCATTAGCAACACAGAATATATTCAAATGTATAACGTGTACTTTAAATGTGAAATTTATACCATGGGGGTAATTGTCCGGGGGTAATTGTACCGGGGGGTAATTGTCCGGGGGGAATTGTCCGAGGGGGTAATTGTCCTGGGGGTAATTGTCCGGGGGGTAATTATCCAGGGGGTAATTGTCGGGGGGTAATTGTCCGGGGGGTAATTGTCCAGGGGGTAGTTGTCCTGTTGCCGGATAAAATATGAATCATCAGTATCAGATGAGCATAGGCGTGTTTCAGCTAAAGTATTGAGGATATGGCAATCAGATGTAATATCTTTGAAATGCGAATGGAGAGATCGTGTATTATGGAATATTAATTTGAGTACATCATTTGGTATTGTTATTGGTGACATGAAATTTAGAATAAGTTTGGCCTCGTGACGTAGCCTTGCCATCTCATTTGTCACCTGTGGATCAGTTGTTATTTTGCTTTCATTTAAATTTAATTTAAATTTAATATGTATAAACCATCCATTTTTCTCGCCCTGCTGAATGCAACATAATGTCCATGCATCAGTTTTCTGGTGCTTGTCATGTCAACAACCACTTGATCAAGTGAACTGCCTTGTGCTTTCCATATTGTTTTAGCAGCACCTATCTTCAATGGGAATTGTGAGCGAGTTACCAGTGTATGTTGCCTTCCTGTATGGAAGGTGCGTTTTATCACAAACAGTGGTGTCCATGATTTTGGTATGGCTGGATTGTAAAACGCAGCGTAATTTCTCCTAGTGTCTGACCCAATGTCAACATTTTCAAACTCGACCCAAAGAATGCTGGGAACAGTTTTGCTGTGAATGTACTGTATATATTTCAAAACACAGGAACAACCATTTGTGATTCCATCATGAACTGCAACATTGCAGGTGATATCATATGTTAAACCAACAGCTATCTGAAGTGTTTTTAGCAGACCAGCAGTTTTTGATGGGTTATCAGGTATTCTCAAAAGAATATCTTTCTTTACATTTTCTGTGACATCTGTTTTAACTGTATCCACGGCTGTAATTATTACTTTGGTTGTATCTGTACACTGGAAAATTTGCATGTTATGGCTGTCTACACTGGAGTTATTTGTATACAAATGTGTACCGGGTAACTGCCGATGGATATGATGAATTCACAGTGACAAGGCAAGATTTCAGCAGATCAATATCATTTTTTGTGCGGTGTCCTTCACGTAACCTATTAAGCAGTTGTGCGTAGCCATTGTCATATTTTTGTCGCATGATCTCAGTAAGCTCATACATGTAGAAATTGTCTGCCCACAGGTTGAGTGCAAGAGGACCATAACTGTCGGACAAGTTTTTGAAAATCCAGTTTTCCATAACTGGTTGAAGTTGGAACAGGTCTCCAATGACAATTACATGAATGTCACCAAATGGTTTTTTGTTACCTTTTATCTCTTGGAGTCGCAGGTTTACAAAATTGAACATACGATTTCCTACCATGCTAATTTCATCAATCATTAATACTTCAAGATGTCTATATTGTGTCCGCAGTGTGTTTAGGATATCTGATGATAATTTTCTGTAAGAAAATCCTTTGTTTGGATCTATTCGAAAAGCATTATGTAATGTGGATCCTTGTACATTATAAGCAGCTTTCCCTGTACGAGCAGTAATCAGTATCTTGCAGTCTAAAGGATTTTCACCTTCAATCCCACACAAGTGACGATGCAATGATTGGTAGAGTGCTTGGAGCAGAACTGATTTACCAACACCTGCCCCACCTGTCAAAAACAGATTTAACGGAGTAGATTAACATTTCACATGTTTGATAATGTGTTAAAAAATGGTGAGTTGTTTCTCATTTAGGCTCTGTATCAACAGCTTGTACTCTGTGTCAGCTATCCTACCAGGCAATATGAGTGGTTCTTGTACTCTGGTTCTAGGTGGCAGTCCAAGATCAGTTGTTAAATCATAATTCTTTAGAAGATCTGATCTTTCAGGGTTGAAAAAAGCCAAAGCTTCACATGGAACTGGTTGCTGATTTGCATCTTCAATCTCAGCATGGCCGGACGGACAGACGGAAGGACGACGGACAAAGACCCATCGCTATAGCACAGCATGACTAAAAGTCACCTGAGCTAAAAATCACTGAAACTGCACTGACAAAAGGATTTCTAAGGTGGCTAACTGGCAGACATGGATTTCTGACAAGTCTGACATTTGATATCACACATCCTCCAATAAGAGACCAAACTTGTAGCAAATTTTCCAAAGGATGTTACAGTAATGAATGTCCAAAACAAAGTGAGATGTACCAGTTGGAGTGCAATGGTTATATGTACAAGAAAAATAGAGATGGTCTACAAAATAAGTTATTGTGAACATCCCTGACCTATGACCTTGGCCTTTTGCCCACATATCAACTGGATTCTTTCTAAATGATGGGTAACTACTAACCACTTACATCTGGCCAGGTGTAATTACTTGGCAACCAATGAGTGAATAACTTAGATCTGCAACCTTTAACCTCCTGACCAGCTGACCTCAAAATCAATTAGTTATTTCTTCATGCAATAAGACCCATAAATATGAAGTTTGAATCACATTCAGTGATGCATAGATGTGGCATATGTGAAAGACTGAAGGTTTGGGTTAAACATTTTCACTTGAAATATGTTCACAAGCATTTAGAACAATATTGTGAACTTGACCTTTGACCTTTTGAACTTAACATCAATAGGCTTCTTCCCCTATTGGTAGGTAAGCCATATATGACAGATGGAAAGTATAGATTGAAAAGTTTGCCTGAAAATGACTCCACGCAAGAAGAGGGTGCTGTGAACTTGACCTTTGACCTAAAAATCAACAGGTCTTTTCCCCTGTTGGCAAAGAAGCGATATCAGTGCTGAAAGGTTTGGAATGAAAGGTCTAGCTTGAAATGTGTCCACAACCTTTTTCAAAGAAGTGGATCCTGTGACCCTGACTTTTGACCTTGTGACCTCAACATCTATAGGATTCTTCTCCCACTTAGTAGGTGAGCTATATGTGAAAGATCAAAGAATTAGGATGAAAGGTTTGGCTTAAAATGCATCCACAGGCTTTTCAAAGAAGTTGGTTCTGTTTCCTTGACTTTTGACCTTGTGACCTCAAAATAGTTATGGTTCTTCCCCTGTTGGTAGGTGAGCTGTATGTGAAAGATGGAAGGTTTGGGATGAAAATTTTGACAAAAAGAATTATTTCTGGGGGGTGCAAACACACCCCATAACTTCGAGAATATAGGTCGCAGTGACCTAATTTCAGGTTTGCAAGGAGATCTTTTTAGAACCTCTAAGACTGCATAGGGTTCATGGCCCTAGCCCCTACGGTTACGATTTGTGCCCTGCTAACGGCCGGCTGGCCGGACGGCCCGATGGAAGGACGACGGACAAAGACCCATCGCTATAGCCCAGCATGACTGAAAGTCAGCTGAGCTAATAAAAAGAAAATTCATGAAATGGGGTTGAAGTGATGTTCCGGTCTGATAAATATGCTTGGTCTTTTAATCCACCCCAATTTGCAGATAATGAAAGAGTTAAATTACAAAGAAATCTTAAGTAAAATAAAAGCTATTATAAATACGTGGGCAAAAAGAACCATGTCATTGTCTGGAAAGATTACTGTAATAAAGTCATTTGTAATGTATCAACTCACATATGCATTTCAGGTTCTGCCCAGTCCTTCAATGGACATTTATAATACAAGTAGAAAAATCGTTTTTAAATTCATATGGGGTAAAAAAGAAAAGATTAAGAGATCTGCTTTACTGTCACCCCTAGCAAAAGGTGGTCTGAACATGATTCACCTGAAGTCAAAAATAGAAGCAATCAAAATCTGTTGTTAAAAGATTTCTGTCAGATTCCTTACAGGAAGGCTGGAGACAAATTGTAAATGCATAGTTTAAAGGGAAGGGTGATTTAATCTCTAGAGGCAACATAAAATTCAGAGATCCTACAAAATGCATGAAAATTGTAGCCCTTTCTGGATTGATGTATTAGAAATAAGTTTAATTTTTGTCAAGTACAAATGTTAGATGAAATATTATCACAGAAACTATATTTTAATTCATATACCGTATCGACGTAATAAGCGCCCCGGGCGCTTTCAAAATTGAAATTTCCCAAATCTTTCTTATACCCTAATAAGCGCCACCTCCCCCCCCCCCCCCCCCACATCTGCAAACTACCAAAGTGCGTTACGATCCTCTGACACTGCGATATGTGTACACGTGGTTGACTTCATTCACAGCAATTATAAAAAAAAATCACGATCTTTAGTGATGGTTGTGTGAAGTTTTGAGAAAATATTGTTCATGAATTAAGCAAGTTAATATCAACATATGGCAAGTGTTGGCATGGTTACATGGACAGAAAATAAACTGAATACTCGAACCTTATCATTTGATCAAAGCTTGGGTGCCACCGATAAATTACAGAAACGGACGTCACAACATTAAAAAAAAAACGTTAATTTCACACCCTCAGTACATGCTATATCTGTTAACTATTTTAATGACAAATCGGGAGATTCTAGCTACATGCGAGCGATAATAGCCATGGTGTGCGCAACGTGCCCACGGTGGCAGGGAAAGAATCATTCCAGGCTGACCACATCGGAACAGAAGACATTGGAACAGGCGATATCTGAACAGGTAGCCTGTAACAGACGACCTCTGAGCCGACAATTTATTATCCAGATAAATACTGGATAAATACTTTCATGAACAGGTAAAGATAGTTTGTATTATTCTTTTCATAATGTGTTGAAAAGGATGGGCTTGATAAATTAATTTTAAGATAATAATTTAAAGATAAAAAGCTCTGAACGGCAGTGAGTGAGCAGACCAATGAGGCCCATTAACAGAAGGTGTCATGGCTGACTGATCGTACACCTGCGTGCGGCATAAATTTTCTCACTTTTTTCGCCATTTGTAGTTACATTTAAACTGTAACGCCACTTTGATTAAATTAAAAAAAAAAATCCAATGTTTTGAGACAACCAGTTGATCACATTGGTACTGGGAAATTGCTTCCCATTCTGTATTAAAAACTGCAAAAGCCCTTTCACATCGAACGATGTTGGAATAAAGGGGCAAACCAGATTGAATGTGCCAAGGGGCCGTTGTCAAGGGGACCACAGCCAGGGTACCACCGAGAATTTGTGTACGGTACTCCACTTGAAAGACATGAGCTTTTGGTGGGTCTTTCCAAACTAGAAGGCATTTCTGGTGCATTTCTGTCTGTATGTTTTAATGAAACAAGTATGCAATGGATTTCCAATCATAGGGATCATAAAAAGAAAATACTGGTCGGCAGAACAGAGATAAGGTCGGTCGGAAACCGGAAGCAGAAGACTGGACCTAATTTTATCAGCATATCTTTCCAATGAAAATGGCGGATAATTGAAATTATTTTCTTTTAGAATTGTGAAAAGGGAAAAAGGTGAATTTTGCTTTATACTGTTGGATGTATTTGGTATCAGTGGGAAAGTGACCAGCGCCGCTGATTTCCCGCCATAGACCTGGAATTCTACCGGACAATGTTACATTCTCGGTCGGGAATTGATTCAGGCATTTAGAATTCCCGTCATCAAAACAGAATAAAATATTTTGACCCCTGTTTATTTTTTCTCCACTAACATTTCAGACAGTGTGGGTACCGGTATAAGCACATTCGAACTTGTCCTGGGTATAATCAGATAATCATTGTTTTTTTAAAGAATTATCCATTTCATATGAGTTATTGGGTGTTAACAATAAAAAATGTCATGGCCCGGCGCGGGTATTTTTCAACACACGAGGTCACAGGGCTATCTGGAGCGAATGTTCATTGAGGAATTCCTATTCATATTAAATCATGTGAAATCATAGAATTGAGTGTTGTATATACACAATTTACATCTTGACATTGCTGGGAGCAGGAGTAATACAGATCTTATTTAAGGCTGTTTTAGGTGGTATTACGGTGCAAAGCCAGAGGGATATTTGTTCCATACCAAAGGATAATAGAGAATCTGATGTTTTAAGAACGTTGATAAAATCAATTGAGAATCGACGATAACTGCCGAGCTCTACGTACTGCGGTGGCGATAAGACCCAAGCTCATCAGGTCACCCGATTGGCATGGCCACCTGCAGGGTCGGCCTTAACAGACACAATTAGCCATTGTAATCTATGATACACTTGACCACTGACTCTGTTGTGTGCAACTATTATTATTATTACCGTATTCGACGTAATAAGCTTGGCGGGGAGAAATGAAAGTATAACGTCGCGCCACGTTATATTGGCTAGGGAGAAAAGTGAGGTTCATCCCTTAGTTTTCTTAATGTGATCTCCTCCAAAATCCGTTAGTGTGTGAGGGGGGGGGGGGGGGTGGAGGGAAGGGGGGGGGGGGCGCTTATTACGGAAGGGGCGCTTATTACCTCGAATACGGTATTAAAGTAGATCATAAAATAATATATAACAAAAGGCTGCATTCTGCAGGTATAATTAAAATATATGATATGTTGGAAATAAACTCAGAAAGGTCAACATTCTTAACTTGGGCAGATGTAAAATCTAAGAAAAATGGGGATATAAATTACTTACAGTATTATTGATGCTGTTCCTTTAAGCTAGAAAAAAGTGATAAGTTCAAATACTTCACCAGCTGAAATATTTCAGAATAAAATAGATACTTTTATTGAAAAAGGGATGTCAACAAAAAGTATTTATGAGAAATTGGTGGAAAATAAATGCACAGAACCTCTAAAGGCAATAGATAGATGGTGTGCCGAGTTACAGCTGAATATAAAGAGTGCTGTTTATGAAGCATTTAAAAACATTAAGAAAATTACACCATCAGAAGATCTTAGAATGTTTCAGTATAAATTATTACATAGAATTATACTACTCAATCCATTCTTACTGAAATAGGGTAAAGTTGAAAATAAATTGTGCTCTTTCTGTGCTGAGGAAAAAGAAACTTGTATTCATTTTTAGCTAAGCTGACTGTAAGTCAACTGAGGTATAGGAATGGCGCTTTGTCCGTCCGGCCATCCGTTAGCAGGGCACAAATCGCAACTGTTGGTCCTAGAAACTTCTAGGTGAACATCCAAGGAGGTCTTTAAAAAATCTCCTTGAAAACTTGAAATTAAGTCACTGTGACCTATATCTGCGGAGCTATGGGGCTTGAAAGTACCCCCCAAGAATACTCAAAAATATAATACAAAACCTCCAATATTTTAATTATTAATGCATGGATTGTCATGAATCTTGCCTTGAATATTGACTATGTCAGTTCCCGAAAAGTGGTGGCGCCACCTGTATTTTTTTTATTTTTTACGAATTTTTTTCTCTATTTTTGAGACCTTTAAAAATACAGACACAATTTTGCCCTGTTGGTTAATCTGTTTGATGCTTCAGTTGAATGGGTATATACTACCATTCAGATGAAAAAATTTCCTTTTGCGAATCTCTTCCCAGTCAGCTGAGCGTCATGACCCATGGGTCACTTGTTAATAAAAAATTGAGGTTTTTCCTTAATTTCTCGAAGGTACGAAGTCGTAAAGACCCAGTTTTCGGCTTGGTAGGAGATCTTTGGGACATCTAACATTATGCCGAATTTTGGATTCCTAGGTCTTACGGTTTCAAAACGTGCCACATCTACGGACGGACGGACGGACGGACAGACGGACGGACAACAGCCAAAGGACCACGACTATAGCTCAGATGACTTATAGTCACCAGTCTGCAGGAACTGATGGAACATCTCATGATCAATATGTATGCAAAAAATCATGACCATCAGTGATGTAGTTAATGAGATATTGAAGTTTTTGTATGAAATTTTTTACTTTTCTGGGGGGTACTTTGGGGCCCCATAGCTCGAAGGATGTGGGTAACTGAGACCTAAGTTCTGGTTTCCAAGGAGATTTTTCATGGACCTTTCAGAATGCCAAGTTACAAGGTTCTAGCTCCAGTGGTTACGATTTGTGCCTGGTTAACGGACGGACAGACGGACGACGGACAAAGAGTGATCGCTATAGCTCAGATGACTTTCAGTCAGCTGAGCTAAAAATTGAAAAAAATACAGATGGCGCCACCAGACTGCAGAAACTGATGAAACACCCCATGATCAATATCAATGCTAAGAATCATGGTGATCAATGCATTAGTTGTTCAGATACTTGAGCTTTTTGTATCAAATTTTCCATTATTCTTGGGGGTACTTCTGAGCCCAATAGCTCGAAGAATATGGGTAACAGAGACCTAATTTGAGGTTTCCAAGGAAACTTTTTATGGGCTTCTCTGCATGTCAAGACAGAAGATTCTAGGTCTAGGCATTACGATTTGTGCCCTGTAAAATTCGTAAAAATCGAAAAAATACCAGTGGCGCCATCAGACTGCAGAAACGGATGAAACATTCCAAGATCAATATCCGTGCAAAGAATTATGGTGATCATTGCAATGGTTTTTCAGATACTTGAGCTTTTGTATCAAATTTTCCATCATTCTGGGGGGTACTTGGGAGCCCCATAGCTCGAAGAAAATGGGTAACAGAGACCTTTTTCTAAGTTTCTAAGGAGACTTTTAATGGGCCTCCCTGCATGTCAAGAGAGAAGATTCTAGGTCCAGGCGTTACGATTTGTGCCCTGTTAACAGATGACCCCATCTTAAGGTCTCATAAATAGAGAAAATAATTCGTAAAAATCGAAAAAATACAGGTGGCGCCACCAGACTGCAGAAACTGATGAAACATCCCATGATCAATATCCATACAAAGAATCATGGTGATCAATGCAATAGTTGTTCAGATATTTGAGCTTTTGTATCAAATTTTCCATTATTCTGGGGGGTACTTCTGAGCCCCATAGCTCAGAGGTTATGGGTAACAGAGACCTAGTTTTAGGTTTCCAAGGAGACTTTTCATGGGCCTCCCTGCATGTCAAGAGAGACGATTCTAGGTCCAGTCTTTAGGATTTGTGCCCTGTTAACCGATGACCGCATCTTTTAATGTCTCAAAAATAGAGAAAAAAACACGTAAAAATTGAAAAAATACAGGTGGCACCACCAGTCTGCAGAAACTGATGAAACACCCCATGATCAAAATCAATGCAAAGAATCATGGTGATCAATGCAGTAGTTGATCAGTTACTTGAACTTTTGTGTCAAATTTTCCATTATTCTGGGGGGGTACTTTGGAGCCCCATAGCTCAGAGGTTATGGGTAACAGAGACCTAATTTCAGGTTTCCAAGGAGACTTTTTATGGGCCTCTTTGCATGTCAAGAGAGAAGATTCTAGGTCCAGTCGTTACGATTTGTGCCCTGTTAACAGATGACTGCATCTTCAGAGGTCTCAAAAATAGAGAAAAAAAATCGTAAAAATTGAAAAAATACAGGTGGCGCCACCAGTCTGCAGAACTGATGAAACACTCCATGATCAATATCCATGCAAAAAATCATGACCATCAGTAATGTAGTTAATGAGATATTGAAGTTTTTGTATGAAATTTTTGACTATTCTGGGGGGTACTTCGGGGCCCCATAGCTCGAAGGATATGGGTAACAGAGACCTAATTTCTGGTTTCCATGGACATTTTTTCATTGACCTCTCAATGTCTCAAGAATGAAGATTCTAGGTCGTGTCTTTACAATTTGTGCCTTGTTAACAGATGTTAACATTTTTAAAGGTCTCAAAAATAGAGAAAAAAATTCGTAAAAAAATCGAAAAATACAGGTGGCGCCACCAGTCTGCAGGAACTGATGGAACATCTCATGATCAATATGTATGCAAAAAATCATGACCATCAGTGATGTAGTTAATGAGATATTGATGTTTTTGTATGAAATTTTTGACTTTTCTGGGGGGTACTTTGGGGCCCCATAGCTCGTAGGATATGGGTAACAGAGACCTAATTTCTGGTTTCCAAGGAGATTTTTCATGAACCTCTCAGAATACCAAGTTACAAGGTTCTAGGTCCAGCGGTTACGATTTGTGCCTGGTTAACGGACGGACAGACGGACGACGGACAAAGAGTGATCGCTATAGCTCAGATGACTTTCAGTCAGCTGAGCAAAAACCTATTTTCACACTTCAGGACTACATAATATCAAAACCACTCATCTGTTTTTCCTCATATTTACCATAAATATTCCTCTATATAGTTTCTATGTACATGCCAGAAATTATGTCTGTATTATTTAATTTTAAAAAGTTATGGGCCCAAACATAATGCATTTTGTAAAAAATCAGGAAAGATATTTGATCACTTAACACAAAACATGTTAAAGCTATGGAATTTTTTTTCCAGTAGTATAACTTTAATTAATCAAAATTAAATTGTATACCCCAAATTAGATCAAAATCTTTTAAATTTTTTAAAATATTAACAAAAATAAAAATTTGGTACCTTAAATTTTGCCCAACTTTGACCATGGCACGTTTTTTTCCTGTAAGTACTGTGGATTTAATTTTCACAGTATGTTTTTGTTAGCATTTTGCCTGTTAACACCAAAAATTTGAAACCAGTTGATCAAAAACTGTAGATTTTATTCAAGTTTTCAAGCACCATGTTACATATTGTTTACATCAAGCTAGTGTCATGCAGTTTGCAAGAGCTCAGCTCGACAGCTTAAGCTCTCAGTTCCTAAAATTTGGCATACAATTAGATGTCTCAAAAATCCCCTACCATGCCAAGAATTTGGTCACTAGGACTTAATACCTTCGAGATATTAACGAAAAACTCCATTAAAGACCCATTGTTACACTTCAAGACTGCCTAATATCAAAACCACTGATCTGACTTTAATCATATATAATATACATATTTTTCTATACATTCTCTATGCAAATGCCAGAAATGATGTCAGTATTGCCTAATTGTTTTAAGTTATGGGCCAAAACATAATGCACTTTGTAAAAAATCAAGATATACATTTATTCCCTTAAGAGGATTGCTGAAGCTAGAGATTTTTTGTCAGGGATGTAACATTATTTAATCAAGATTCAATTGAATACCCAAAATTAGTTCTGAATTTTTCAAATTTTATAAGTGATTAGTATAAATATAAAATTAGTACCTTAAATTTTGCCCAACTTTGACCATGGCACGTTTGTTTCCTGTGAGCACTGTTGATATAATTTTCATATCATGCACATATAAGGATTTCAGCTTTTTAGTTTAGAAAGCTGAAAGAAATTGGCCAAAAATTGTAGCTTTTATTAATGTTTTTATGAGACCATTTCAGACCTTGGCTCGCTCTAGCCCCTCTTGAGTCACCTGTATGTTGACCTTGTTGAACTTTCAGCAAATTATGCATGCTTGAGGCGAGGCATAAACTAGGGCAGCCAGGCAGCTTATGGCCAGCCACAGTTGATCCAGGTGTCCAACCCAACTCATCTAGTAGTTTTAACCAACAACATAACAATAGACAATAAATTAATAAATTTTTATTGATTTTTAATAACAAATTAAAGAAAAATAGAAAAGGAATTTGTTAGTTGATAATAACAGGAAATTTACTTGAGTTACTGATGATATAAGAATCTTGTATCGATGGATAGAATGTCACGTATTCCAAATAACACCATGCAGTCACCTATGGTATTTTTCAGTTCAATTTTAATGATAAAAAAGTAAATCATATTATTCATTACTAATCATTAGGGATCATATGAAGGGAAATTAATGATAGACAAAGATGCAGTTGATAATATTAATCTAGATTCCTACTGTGTCTAGTGTGTACATTGATGTGAAATTAGTCCAAAATGAATATATTACATTTATTTTTTTTAATATAAATAAAAGCCATAAAACCAGGTACTTATGATCATTATTTAAATGTGTGAATTTGTATATTCTGGATTCTCAACATCATTGTTTGGTGAAAACTGAATAAATACCAGACATGGTGCGAATACTTTGCAACTGTATTTAAATACAAATATGAATATGTACTCCATGATAAAATTTCTTTCATAAGAATGGGAATTCAGGTAAAAATGAAAGTATATGAATATCAGTGCAAATACTTTCAAAATGTATTCATGAATGCATTCATGAATATATTCTTTAATATTATTTTAATAATCACTTCAGTTATATTTTATTTTTAAAAATCATACGATTCTCTTATTATTTTTAATAAAAATTATATTTGGGACAATATTTGTAATTTTTTTTAATAAATAGTTAAACTCTTATATTATATGTTCTGCTTATAAGTTATATGGCCAAGTCAAAATCTGTGTGACAATAGCACTCCATTTGTTAATAAAATAAATACAGCTTATTTTTTTACCACATAAAACCAGCATGTGCCTCATTTCTAAATCATATTTTTTAATCATACATAACAACTGAGCGCCATGACCCATAGGTCCCTTGTTTGTTATTTTAACCAATTTTTTTTTTTATTATAAAATGACAACAGTCATGTCAATTTCTCAGCTGTAATTACATATAGTGTCCCAAAACCTGGTGTGTGTATTGATCACAAGATGATGCCATAAAATAATCACCCTGTCTGTCTGTCTGTCTGTCCATCCACACAAATTTGTTTCCAGAAGATAACTCCAGGTTGTATTGACACATGGATTTCAAACTTGACTTATGTATGCACAACCTAAAGCAAGTTCTAACATATATGATTTTGGGGTCAGGAGGTCAAAGGTCAAGGTCACAGGACTCACTTATTTAAAAAGATTATGGCTGCATTTTAAGCCAAGCTTTTCATCCTCAACTTTCCATTTTGCGCATTTAGCTGACTTGCCAGTATGGGGAGAGCATAAATGAATTTGGGGTCACATGGTCGAAGGTCAAGGTCACAGGGGCCATCTGTTCACAAATTAGTTTCCAGATGATAACTCCAGTTTAGTTTGACATATTGGTTTCAACTTAACTTATATATGACTCACCACTAAAGTAAGAACCGTGTTGATTTTGGGGTCCAGCGGTCAAAGGTCAAGGTCACAGGACTCACTTCTTTAAAAAGAATGCATATGCATTGGAAGCCAAACTTTTCATCTCAAACGTTCCATCCTCAAGATATTGCTAACCTGCCAATAGGGGAAGATTCTGTTCCATTTTTGGGTCATGAGGTCAAAGGTCAAGGTCACAGTATCCACTTATTTAGAAAGATTGTGGATGCATTTTAAGCCAAATTTTCATCCCAAACCTTCCATCTTGCACATATAGCTGAGCTGCAAATAGGGGAAGAACCTGATTAATTTGGGGGCCACAAGGTCAAAGGTCATGGTCACAGGGGCCATCTGTCCACATATTTGTTTCTGGATGATAACTCCAGTTTGGATGGACATATTGGTTTCAATTTCGACTTATATATGACCCACCAATAATGTAAGAACCCTTTTGATTTTGGGGTCATAAGGCCAAAGTTCAAGGTCACAGGACCCACTTCTTTAAAAAATTTGTTGATGTATTTTTAGCCAGACTTTCTGTCCCAAACCTTTTATTTTCCAGATGTTGCTCACCTGCCAATAGTGGAAGTAACTTATGGATTTGGGTACACAAGGTCAAAGGTCAAGGTCATGTGGGCCATCTATCCACATATTAGTTTCCAGATGATAACACCAGTTTGGTTTGAAATATTGGTTTCAAACTTGACTTATATATGGCCCACCACTAAAGTAAGAACTGTTGATTCTGGGGTCATGAGATCAAAGGTCAAGGTAACAGGACCAACTACTTCAGAAAGATTGTTGATGCATTTTAAAGCCAAACTTTTCATCTCAATCCTTCCATCATCGACATATGGTGCACCTGCCAATGGGGGAAGTTTGCTTTTGATTTTGGGGTCACTTGGTCAGAGGTTAAGGTCACAGGGCCCATCCATTCACAAATTAGTTTATGGATGATAACTCGAGTTTGAGTAGACAGGTTGGCTTCAAACTGATCACAGGACCAATATTTCGGAAAACATCATAAACATATATCCTTATAGACAAATGCAGCTGAACGTCGAGACCAGTGGGTCCCTAGTTTTTATTTCTGTAATATTGTACAGAGATCAATTTATCTCACAGTTAAAAACAAGGGACCCATGGGTCACGGCGCTCAGCTGATCGTGATTGGACCATAAATGTTTCTCCACTGTGATACTATATCGAGTCAATAAAGCTTATGAATATCATGGACATGTTGGGCTATTATAAAGGAATGTAATGTAATATGTGAGTAAATGATAAATGAAATAACCTGACTGATGGATTAATAGAGTCATATATAGTGGTTTATTTTTTATTTATTAAAGAGGTGTAGAAAATTGTGATATATTTGAGCAAATATGAATGCAATGACAGCAGTAATAAGCAGTAGTAGAATGATGATAAGGCTATTTGTTGAAGGATCTAAAGTGTATGGTAGTCTGCAAGCTTTCAATTTGACAGATATGATGTTATGATTAACTATGCTGATGAAGTGATTTATGAATTTGTGACTGTATGACACAATATCTCTTTAGTCTTGACAAGGTACATTATTGTGATGCCCACTATGTCTACAAATTACACAATATTGACATAATTTCTGGCATGTACATAGGTACCTATGGACGAATAGTTATACAAAATATTAAAGTATGAATATATCTGATTCATCTTGTTCTTGCTTACTGAGGCTGACTTTGGGATGGGGTTCAGAGAAGGGAAAAGTGAGGGCAGCACGAAGGTGGATGTAGAAATATTCTATTGTAATGTTTTTCATTTATATAAGAATATGAAAAGCTAAGAGGAAAGGGGCCCTCCTACTTGGTTATAGTAAAGTACTAAATATATGATTGCAAACTAATACTCTGACAAGACTGTCATGAAGAAAAACAGTAAAAGTTTTGAGATACTGTAATGTATGAAAATTTACAGATGGAAAATTTACAGATGGACAGGCAAGTGGACAGAATGGACTAATACCTTCATTTCACTTTCAAGGGAATTATGCATTTAAGTTTATATATAAGCCTATTTTTTTTTAAGCATATCCACTTTTTCCATTAAGAAGTTTTTATCTGAATCATTTTTTTTTATTTACAGGTTTTATAAATTTTAAATGAAAAAACCTGAAAATATAAGTTAAAATATTAGAATTGTTGCAAAAGTTGCAATTATTATATATACAGAGTAAAAAACTGAAACTATAAGTTAAAATATTAGAATTGTTGCAAAAGTTGCAATCATCATATATCCAGAGTGTAGCTCATATTGGGTCATATTATGCATACACATATATTTAATTATTTTTAAATCATAAATGTTTAAACTGAATTTAAAAGAAAATAATGCCACAACATGGCATCTACAAGAATATTCCTTGAATCACTATTAAAAAGTTTTGCACATTGGAGTTTTCAGTACCTGCTTAATTTTATTCACCAAAATAAAATAAAAGATTCAGTAAATTTGATAAAATAAAACATCTTTTCAAATAAAGTATACACACTGTTGGTTGAATGAGAAACAAACAATATCATTGTGCTAATTACTATCCAAGTTTTAATTAATTACTGAAATTAATAGTCAATTTCACACCTGGTGAAGTTTTTACTCCTCTGAAGTAAGGAATTACTTATCTCATGAACATCCACACTTTCATAGCAATACACCACTTTGTGGACACAATTAAATGTACACTTTGATCATTGTAACCCTGGTGGTACAATACAAAATCTAAAATGTAGCATAGCCTAGAATAAGAATAAATCACATACAGAAAATAATAACATTCATCTAGTTTATGCACCATCTGGGGGGGGGGGGGGGGAGGGAGTGCAGAGCAGAGAGGAAGCCTGCTGGTAGTGGCCAAGCTGACCCAAGGCAAGCTGCCTGGGGTGGGTTACATAATGCAAGTGAAGGCTGTACTACTAGGTGGGCTAGATGTAAACAACACTTGACATGGTGTATGAAAACATGAATAAAAGCTATTCTTTCCAATCAATTTCTTTGAAATTTCAGATTTTAAAAGATTAAATCCTTATGTATATATGCTGTGAAAATTAAATCAACAGTGCCAAAGTTGGACAAAATTTAAGGTATTGATTTTTTATTTATGCTAATAACTTGAAAAATTTGCAAAATTCAGATCTAATTTTGGGTAAACAATTGAATCTTGATTAAATAAAGTTATATTCCTGAAAAAAAGTCTCTAGGTTCAGCAATTCTCATGCGAGTAAATATATTTCCTGATTTTTTAAACAAATTGCATTATGTTTTGGCCCATAACTTCAAAATAATACCCAATACTAACCTAATTTTTGGTATGTTCATAGAAAATGTATAAAAGAATGTGAATCCTAAATACGATCAAAAACAGATCAGTGGTTTTGATATTAGGCAGCCCTGAAGTGTAACAAAGTTTTTTTTCCCTTAATATCTCGAAGTCCTGAACAAAGTCCTAATGACCCAATTTTCGGTATGGTAGGAGATTTTGGGGACATCTAAAATTATGTCAACAGCCTGGGGAGCATAGAGATGTGCACTGAATGACCTACAGTCATCAAAGTGGACTGCTTGACAATGCAAGGGAATACAACAAGAGCCTCCAAAAAAATTCTATAACTAGCCTAATTTTGCAGCTTTTATTTTTAAATTTAAGATTTTAACAGATTAAATCCTTATGTATACATGGTGTGAAAATTAAATCCACAGTACTTACAGGAAAAAAACGTGCCATGGCCAAAGTTGGGCAAAATTTAAGGTACCAATTTTATATTTTTGCCAATATTTAAAAAAATTTAACAAATTTTGATCTAATTTTTGGTATACAATTAAATTTTGATTAATATAAGTTGTATTACTGGAAAAAAGTCCCTACCTTTAACACTTTTGGTCTTAAGTGACCAAATATCTTCCTGATTTTTTTACAAAGTCCATTATGTTTGGGCCCATAACTTTTTCAAATTATATAATACTGACTTAATATCTGGCATGTAGATAGGAACTATATAGAGGAATATTTATGGTAAATATGAAGAAAACCAGATGAGTGGTTTTGATTTTAGGCAGTCCTGAAGTGTGAAAATAGATTTTTAACAAGGGACCTATGGGTCACGACGCTCAGCTGTTATATATGATAAAAAATATTATTTAGAAATGAGGCACATGCTGGTTTTGTGTGGTAATAAATATAAGCTGTATTATGAGTTGTTGTTGTTTAGCTTATGTATGATTTTGATAGTACCTTTGGAGACAGGGAAGAGGATTGATTTCATTAATTTTATTAACAAATGGAGTACTACTGTCACACAGATTTTGACTTGGCCATATAACTTATAAGCAGAACATATAATATGAGTTTAACTATTTATTAAAAAAATTACAAATATTGTCCCAAATATAATTTTTATTAAAAATAATAAGAGAATCATATGATTTTTTAAAATGAAATATAACTGATATGATTATTAAAATAATATTAAAGAATATATTCATGAATGCATTCATGAATACATTTTGAAAGTATTTGCACGAGTATTCATATACTTTCATTTTTACCTGAATTCCCATTCTTTATGCAAGAAATTTTATAATGGAGTACATAATCATATTCGTATTTAAATACAATTAAAAAGTATTCACGACACGTCTGGTATTTATTCAGTTTTCACCAAACAATGATGTTGAGAATCCAGAATAAACAAAATTCACACATTTAAATAATGATCATAAGTACCTGGTTTTATGGCTTTTATTTATATTAAAAAATAACTGTAAAAAATTCATTTTGGAATAATTTCACATCAATGTACACACTAGACACAGTAGGAATCTAGATTAATATTATCAACTGCATCTTTGTCTATCATTAATTTCCTTCATATAATCCTTAATGATTAGTAATGAATAATATGATTTACTTCTTTATCATTAAAAATGAACTGAAAAATGCCATAGGTGACTGCATGGTGTTATTTGGAATATGTGACAATATACCCATCGATACAAGATTCTTATATCATCAGTAACTGCAAGTTAATTTCCTGTTATTATAAACTAACAAATTCATTTTCTATTTTTCTTTAATTTGTTATTAAAAACCAATAAAAATTTATTAATTTATTGTTTATTGTTATGGTGTTGGTTAAAACTACTAGATGAGGTGTGTTGAACACCTGGATCAACTGTGGCTGGCCATAAGCTGCCTGGATTCTCCCCTCAAGCGTGCATAATTTGATGAAAGGTCAACAAGGTCAACATACAGGTGACTCAAGACGGGCTGGAGAGAGCCAAAGTCTGACAGGGTCTCATAAAAAACATTAATAAAAGCTACAATATTTGGCAAATTTCTTTCAGCTTTCTAAACTAAAAAGCTGAAATCCTTATGTGTGCATGATATGAAAATTATATCAACAGTGCTCACGGGAAACAAACGTGCCATGGTCACAGTTGGGCAAAATTTAAGGTACTAATTTTATAATTTATACTAATAACTTATAAAATTTGAAAAATTCAGAACTAATTTTGGGTATTCAATTGAATCTTGATTAAATAATGTTACATCCCTGACAAAAAAAATCTCTAGCTTCAGCAATGCCCTTGTTAAGGTAGTAAATATATTTCTTGATTTTTTACAAAGTTCATTATGTTTGGGCCCATAACTTAAAAAAAATACACAATACTGACATCATTTCTGGCATGTGCATAGTGAAAGTATAGAAAAATATGTATATTATATATGATCAAAGTCAGATCAGTGGTTTTGATATTAGGCAGTCTTAAAGTGTAACATTGGGTTTTTAATGGAAAAATGAAGTTTTTCATTGATATCTCGAAGGAATTAAGTCCTAGTGACCAAATTCTTGGCATGGTAGGGGATTTTAGAGAAATCTAACTGTATGCCAAATTTAAGGAACTTAGAGCTGAAGCTCGGGAGCTGAGCTCTAGCAAACTGCATAACACTAGCAATATGTGACATGGTGCTTGAAAACTTGAATAAAATCTACAGTTTTTGTTCAACTGGTTTCAAATTTTTGGTGTTAACAGTTGAAATGCTAACAAAAACATGCTGTGAAAATTAAATCCACAGCAGTTACAGCAAAAAAACGTGCCATGGTCAAAGTTGAGCAAAATTTAAGGTACCAATTTTTTATTTTTGCTAATATTTTTAAAAATTTAAAAGATTTTGATCTAATTTTGGGTATACAATTTAATTTTGATTAATAAAAGTAATATTACTGGAAAAAAAGTGCTTAGCTTTAACAAGTTTTGTGTTAAGTGATAAAATTTCTTTCCTGATTATTTACAAAATGCATTATGTTTGGGCCCATAACTTTTTTAAATTAAATAATACAGACCTAATTTCTGGCATGTACATAGGAATTATATAGAGGATTATTTATAGGAAATATGAGGAAAAACAGATGAGTGGTTTTGATATTAGGCAGTCCTAAAGTGTGAAAATAGGTTTTTAATAAAAAATTGAGGTTTTTCCTTAATTTCTCAAAGGGATGAAGTCGCAAAGACCCAGTTTTCGGCTTGGTAGGAGATCTTGGGGACATCTAACATTATGCTGAATTTTGGATTCCTAGGTCTTACGGTTTCAAAACGTGCCACATCTACGGACGGACGGACGGACGGACGGCATGACGGACAATGGACCACGACTATAGCTCAGATGACTTATAGTCAGCTGGGCTAATAAAAAATTGAGGTTTTTCCTTAATATCTCAGGGGAACGAAGTCCTATTGACCCAATTTTTGGCATGGTAGGAGATTATGGGGACATCTAACTGTATGCCGAAATTCAGATTCGTAGGTCCGACGGTGTCGAAACGTGCCAGTCTTACAGACGGACATCCAGACGGACAGACGGACGGACGGACGGCACGACAGACGGACTGACGACGGACCATGACTATAGCTCAGATGACTTGTAGTCAGCTGAGCTAAAAATAGTTGGTAAATGATAAGTTTACAGTAGCAAGTATTATACTCAATAAAACAAACGATCAATTAATTGACATATTGCTATTGTTAGGTAAAAGATTCAGTTATAGATGTAATTTAAATGCCTGAACAGCTTGCCTGTATTTTAAAACTTTATTCTTTTTGTAAAAGAATGCTGTATTGAGTATAATATTGCTAGAAGACAGGGTAATATAACCACCCATTAAAAAAAAATGGAAAGAATTGATAGAGAAGTTAAAATAAGAGAACTTTTTTTATACATTATATTTAACAACAAACATTTGCCTTCTGTAACTTAGTATATATACTGTCAGCCATGGATGTATTCAAACAATAATTGTGATTTAATGTTCAGTTATAACCCCGCACACTGTTCCTTGTCTAATGTGACTTGAATGTTTTTGACAATATTATCGGATGTCATTAAAATTTTGGTCAGTGATTGCTGTCATGCTTACCTTGGTTGGGATTTGTTTTGAAGTGTCTGGCTTATTTCCGTCTATCTACCAGGTTTTGGTGTCTGTGCCATTACTTTCCTAAATATAATCTGATTTCATTCAAATTTTGGTCAGTGATTGCTCTCATGCTTACTTTGGTTGGAATTTTTTTTGGAGTGTCTGCCATCTGTCTAGCTGTCTGTCACTCTGTTTGGCAGTCCATCAGATTTTCATTTCCAGGTGATAACTTTCCTAAATATTATCCTATTTCATTCAAATTTTGGTCAGACATTGCTGTCATGCATACCTTGGGTAGGATTAGCTTTGGAGTGTCTGGCTTTTGTCTGTCTGCCTGTCACTTTGTCTGTCACTCTGTCAGGTTTTCATTTCCCTGCTATAACTTTCCCAAATATTATCTGATGTCATTAAAATTTTGATCAGTGATTGCTGTCATGCTTACCTTGGTTTGGATTTGTTTTGAAGTGTCTGGCTTGTCTGTCTGTCTGTCACTCTGTCAGGTTTTCGTTTCTGTGGGATAATTAACTTTCCTAAATATTATCCGGTTTCATTCAAATTTTGGTCAGTGTTTGCTCTCATGCTTACCATGGTAGGGATTTATTTTTGGAGTGTCTGGCTTCTGTCTGTCACTCTGTCTGTCCGTCCTTTACCAAGCATGAAAAACAAAAGATCCCAAAGTGGGGGACATTAATTCCACAAATTTGCTTGTTAAGTCTGTTTTTGAAACATGTCTTTGCATATATGTGTGCAAATGTATGATTGTCTTTTCGATCAATAAAAAAAAAATTTGACACATCCGATGTTTGACACAAGTGGGTTTAATTTGGTTATACTTTAACTAGAGTTGTCATGAATAACAAGTCTGTAACATCGACATAAGCTGGGTATTCGACTTAAGCAGGCTCGACAAAACGAGTTTTCACTGTATATATAATATGCATATCTTGTGACCTCTGACCTCATAAATAAGCGTGAATTTTTCTTAGAATATAATACAGATGAGAAAATGTATTGATTTGAGTCAGCCTAGAGTCAGCTTACAGGGAAGTGTTAATGTGTGGCGAGATCGTCCTAGGGACGAGGCTTATATGTTGGGAACCTGTTAGTCGCCCAGTAGAGAAGCGATTTGGCTTGATGACGAGTTGGGGAGAACGTTGTTTTGTAGAGAAGCAAGTGGTGGACTGATGCTAAGGAAAAGGGCTCGATATATTCAGAGAGAAGTCTAAGGCGGTGCATGCAAGATTGACATCAAAGTGTTTAGTTGGTGAGGACTAGTGGTGGCTGTATCACCGGTTGTAATATCATTAAGTGGCCAGTATAAACTGTGAAATACGTTGGGGGATCCCAAATTGCCAAATTCAGATCAATATGACCGTGGATAAATTTTAGCTTGCAGTTGTAGACAGCCCAGTAGATGTAGAGCCCAGACCTCCGCATTAAGAAATAGTAGACGGGAGCAGTGGTAATTCTATATGGGATGATAACTTTGTATGTCTTTTGTTAATAAATTTTTCATACAAATGGACTGACTTGTTTCCTGTTGTCTGGTTGCTAAGAAGTATGCCTGACTGTGTGTAATTATCACAAAATCCCCAGCCCTTAATTCAGAAAATGGATCCGTGAATCATGGCAAGTCGGATTAACCGGCCTCCGGTTGGCTACACGTATTCATATACTATAATAAGCCCTGAGTATATGGCTACACCACCTAGTCGGTAACCTTGCCAGATTATTTATATGATAAGGTCTCCTAAAACTTGGATAAAAGCTAATAGTCAACTGAGCTATAGCGATGGTCCTTTGACTGTCGGATGTTTGTACATCCGTTAAACTGGCAAATATTCGGCATACAGGAAGATGTCCAATAAATCTCATACCACACCAAAAATGGGGTCAATAGGACTTCGTTCCTTCGAGATATTTAATATACATATTCTTCTATTTATTTCCTATGTACAAACCAGAAATTAGTTCAGTATTGTGTACTTTCTTGAACTGATGGGCCCAAACAATGCATTTCTTAAAAAATCAGGAAATATAGTTACCGACTTAACAAAGTTGTTGAAGCTGGAGACTTTTTTCAGGGATGTAACTTTATGTAATTAAGATTGAATTGTATACCCAAAATTAGATCAAAATTTTGCATCTTTTTAAGTTATAAGCAAAAATATATAACAAGTACCTTAAATTTTGCTCAAGTTTGGCCATGGCATGTTTTAAGTACTGTGGTTTAGTTTTCACAGTATGTGCACATAAGCATTTACTCTGTTAAAATCTAAAAATAAAAGCTCCAATAAGAGGCTAATTATTGAAACATTTGGAGGTTCTTAATGTATTCACTTGGATCGTCTGGCAGCCCACTTTGGTCACTGGAGGTCATTCAGTACAGTTCTCTCTGCTTACCTGATCTGTTGGCCATGCACCCTGCTGAGCTTGTTATGTAAGGTACTTTGGCAGCTGGCTGATTCTAGGTCAGGCTGCCTGAAGTGAGCACCCCCTCTGTCTGTCACTCTCTCCTCTCTTTCTCTCACTCTCTCCACCCACCCCCTTCCAGTTGACAGGTTCAATAAACAAGATGAATCTTATAATTTTATATATTTTGTACTGTTGATGAATTTTGCATATTTATATTGTATATTTATTGCAAAATAAATTTTCAGGTCTTGCTACATTTTCTGTCAGTCAATCACATGGTCTACATATTGCAAATCTATAAATTTTAATTAAATAAAAAAAAAACTGTGATAAAATATTTGATTTTGATAAGTACTACTTGACGCAATTTAAGGTTTGATAATGGGATTAAGACACTTATATATTCATTAACAATCCTGTTTTTTTTATGTGTAGAATTAATGAAAGTGTTCTGCAATTTATATCTTAAGTATATATAGCTGTAAAATGTTTTATGTTCAGTCTTATAAATGATGTATTAAAACCATGATAGGAGGTACTTTTAGCCATAATAAAATTATTTTGAATTTGCATATGGAAATGTTTAACCTGTAATTATTAATAACATTATCGCATTTTTGTTGGTCAAATTTATCCTTTTATTTATTGGCACTTAATTTTTTCCTAACATTGCCCCCATAAAAAAAAATTCCCCAATTATTGGTCAAAGGATATGGGTAACAGAGACCAAATTTCTGGTTTCCAAGGCAAAATTATAAGATGCTTAAAGTTGCTCAGTCTTAGCCACTTGTACGGTTGGGTGAATCTGCTTTGTGGCAACCACCTGTGGTCATAGTCAGCATTACTGTCATTTATGTGCACTGGGTAATGTTATTTGTTGTAAATCCTGGAACAAGAGTAGAATTTAAATCGACTAAACTACCAGGAGTGTCATCTTCACTTGGAGCTAATTTACCAGTCAACAATAGCATATACAGATAAGTTAAAAAACATAATTAGCATATCCAGTACAGTATTTGACACAAAAATACCAGCATTTGTATGAGAAAACAATGGAATGGAGTAATGCTGAGAAAATTATTTTATTTTCTACAACATGTTGGTAAATCAATTCATTTTATATCAGACTATGTAATGCTTCATCTTGAATGCTGTTCTAAGTCTAAAACCAGAACGCTGTTGGATACCATGTAGTTCTTTGAAGTGATTTATTAAACAGTCGTAATAGACTGTTATGTGGCATTATTTCAAAATTCTTGTTAAAACTGTCCTATTTTCCTGGTCCTCAATGGTGGTCACCATGACTATGGCCCTTCATGTAGCGCTGCCCTCCAAGACCAAGATCTAGTGATTTATCTAGAAAAACTGTTGCGGCCATGGCGATGGCAGCCCACTTCAAGCCCCTGGTGACCGTGATCATGGCAGATTTAGCAAACCCAGGCCACTGCTGGTACCGCCAGACTTCATTTCTGCAAATAAATACAGAGTCGTGAATTTGAGTGAACAATAATGTACAAGGTACACAAGAACTGATGGTGATACCTGTAATTATTGAAAATAACCACTGAACAAGCTGAAACAAACAAAAAAAAATAAAGTCTGAAGCTGGCACCACTGATGTAATGCAACAGATTAAGCAGTCTGAGATCAACATTCATAGTAAATTTCAGGAAAGATTTACCAAGCAATCCGCCCATAAATCATCCTGGTATCAGTGTTTTTGTATGTAATGATGGTAGAGACATTTTGTAATTGTTATGGTTAGTCATATTCTTGAGCCACAGTTTGTGAACCTTGTAAAACTGCTGGAACATATATCTGATTAATGCCCAGGTACATGCAGCAGTACCTAGGTACAGGTACTTGTGAAATGGTTAAGTACAGGTCCAAGTACAGAATTTTTGTAGATTACCTAGGTCCAGGTACTTAACAAAGTATCTAGGTACAGGTACATTTCAAAGACATTTGAACTTATGATAATTGCACAACTTTGTAGATATGCAAAAAAAGTTGTAGTAGAATGGCAGAATATATCCTTGAAAGTTGAAAATGACCAATCCCTATGTCTTCAGGAAAAATATAGGCAAATATTAAGAAACTAATTTAATGAAACAGAAAAATAATAATGAAGTTGATAAAGTTTACAAAGATATTAATACAGAAATATAAAACCCCCTGAAATTATTAACATCAAGTCCAAATAAAGAAACGTAATATATTAACTAGTCGCCCATGGGCCATGACGCTCAGCTGAATTCAAGGAATGTTGAACAATGAGCAAAATGACTGCCAGAGTGCTAAAAAAATCATGAATTTTGTGAAGAGTCCTTAGAAATGTCTGGTTTATAAGAAAACTCTCCAGGAAGGATTGACATGCCAAATTTCAGACCAATACCTTGAACCACTCCTAAGATATGAGCAATTTTCACCCAAAGCACATGTAGGCATGCAGGTGGCACCACCACCAGTCTTGAGTACAAGATGGAGGAGTCCAAGATCTATGGGTATGCACCAATTCAGGTCAATACAGCAAATCACTCCTGAGAAAAGGGCATTTATTTATTCTACAAAACCGGGTGGTTTACCAGAAAACATTCCAAGATGGATGGACATGCCAAATTTCAGACCAATCTTGAACCATACCTGAGATATGAGCAATTTTCACCAAAAGCAAATATACCAATGAATGCCATGCGAAAATGACTCCAGATGGCGCCACCAGTCTTGTTTATGAGATGTAGGTGTTGAGGATCTATGAATATGCACAATTTCAACCTAATACATTGAAGAACCACTAAGATGAACAGATGGCAAATGCACAGAATGACACTACGCAAAAAGTATTGTAGGTGGCACCACCAGTCACAATTAGGAGATAGAGATCCAAGATCTATGGACATGCAAACTTTCAGCACAATATATTGAGCCATTCCTGAGATATTGGCTGTTATCTAAAAGACACAGAGATTCATACTGCACAGAAAAGATTGCCGGTGGTGCCATCTATCTTTGTTAGGCACAACAACATAGGTGAAGGAAGACTATGCTAGGTTTCAGAAAGATCAGGCCAAGGGTCTCAGAAGAGTTCTCTTGAAACTAAGGCAGAGTTTTTGTATCACATTTTTAATTATTCTGGGGGGTACTTAGCGAGGAGGATATGGGTAACGGAGACCGTCTTCCAGATTTCCATAGAGACTTTTCATGGACCTCCTTTGATGTCAAGTTAGAAATTCAAGGTCCAGCAGTTACAATCTGTGCCCTGTTAACAGATGACAGCTTCTTTGAAGGTATCAAACAAGGGGCCCATGGGTCATGGCGCTCAGCTGATTGTGACAGTTATAACTGCATCACCATAGATTTTTTTAAGTTGCAATAAAAATACAATCCTCAGTGCTCAGGAACTAGGGGCTCAATGACTGTAGGGGGGGGGGGGGGGGGAAGAGTTACAACACTTTTGGATATAAATACAGAATATGGAATTAAATTCAGTGGTGCTTACAGGGACTGGTGGAAGTTACAGCACCTCTGTATATACGTAAAGGATATAATTTAATTTAAATGAAATTATTTTTAAATATTTAAAAACAGGCAGAGAGATGGAAAACAAAGCAAATAACTTTAATTTCCATTCTACTGAGACAGTAAAATAATGAACAAATATTTGCATTAGATCCAATTTTTTTCTTTTGTTAAGTCATTTTTTAAGTTGTTAAGTTTATAAATTTTACTATATATTAACAGTATATCATATATATATCTGAATATTTAAATTGATTCACAAATCTAAACTGCATCAATATTTATACTTATTTTAGTCAGGTAACATCACATTATGCACACAGATATATTTCTTTTTATATAAATTATATTTTTTAAATTTGCAAAGCAATAAATATATGAAAATAACACTCCAGAATTCACAATTTAAAATTGCACCTTTATTTATCCATGATATGTTTCATATATCATCAAATTATGTCTGATGGGTTAAATTATATTTTGTTTTATTATGTAAAAGGAAATAATTTCTTAAAATTGCTACATCAGAACAACGTGGCATCTCTTGGATTACTTCTTGAATTAATATTTCAAGAAAAGTTGTGCACATTGGATCAAAAACAGCTTTACATTTAAAGAAATACAGTTGACAATAACAAACCACGTATTGCAATATAATTGGTGATGGTGGTGATTGGGGGGGGGGGGTGTTAGGTGAGGTGAAAATAAGTATATGTTTATTACAGCAGGTGTGTTCTGCCAGTGCTGCATCACTAATAAGGTTACCTAGGCAAGGCTGTAGTGAGCAAGAGTGGGGTCTTGGATATACAAAATGCAAATACATTAGAGCATCTGAAAAACTTCAATAATTAGAATAATTTTTAAGCTTTTACTTTCAAATTTCAGATCAACAGATTAAATCCCAATGTATACCAGCTGTTAAAAATAAATTAAATATACTTACGAGAAAAAAACATGCCATGGTCAAATTTGGGCAAATTTTAGGGGACCAATTTTATATTTTGGCTAATATTTTAAAAAATTTAAAAGATTTTGATCTAATTTTGGGTATACAATTAAATTTTGATTAGTTAAAGCTATATTACTGAAAAAAGTCCCTTGTTTAAACAATCTTTTGTGTTAAGTGACCAAATATTTTTTATGATTTTTTACAAAGTGCAATATGTTTGGACCCATAACTTTTTTAATTATAAAATACAGACCTAATTTCTGGCATGTACATAGGAACTATATAGAGGAATATTTATGATAAATATGAGGAAAAACAGATGAGTGGTTTGGATATTGGGCAGTCCGGACGGACGACGGACAATGGACCACGACTATAGCTCAGATGACTTATAGTCAGCTGAGCTAAAAAAGAGAAAACTAGATGTGTTGGTACGACACGAATGCCCCCGCCTGGGGCAAATTAGAAACATTTGTTAAATTTTGTAAAATTTTTTTAAGTTCAGGGGGTGTTGTATGGTCAAAAGTAGGTCAAGAAGGGCAAAATGCAAATTCGATCTGTAACGGGTCATTATCAAGGAACACACCAAAAATCAGGCCAGTATGCAGGCATTGTGAAAAAAAGTCCATACATGTGCATTTTTCATAAAAATTTCTGTCTTTCATGAAATTTTCTATGTTCAGGATCTGTCATATGGTGAAAAATAGGTTAACTGGGACGAAACGCGAACTCAACCTGTAGGTGGTCATTATGCGCCCACAGACCAAACATTGGGCCAGTATCTGTAAGCATTGCATTGCAAAACTAGAATATTAGCAAAAGCTGGTAATCAGTTATAAATTTAAATTGGAGAGGTATGTACCATGTTTTATAACAATCCACCAAATGCTTCCTGAGAAATATCCCCCTAAGTTTTTTTTCTATACTAAGCTCTGTGACCTTGAAAAGTAGGTCAAGAGCACCCATCTTTGAACCTGACCAAGATTTTGTAAATATGCTGCAAAAGCACTGAAGTAATGAAGTTCTTTAAATGAATACCTTTGGAGATATCCTGCACAAAGGCCAAAATTAAAAAATCAGAAATTGCAGGTGACGCCACCAAAATTGTGCAGCACGTACAGACCATCAGTCCCAATGATCATAGTAAGTTTTGTGAAAATCCACACAATGGTTCCTGAGATAAAAGCTTCTGAGTGTTTTATTATAATCAGCTCTAAAATGAAGAAAAATGGGTCAAGGTCACCCATCTTCGAACTTAACGGAGATTTTATCGATATACATCTTCACTGATGAAATAAAATTCCAACGATGAATCCTTTTAGAGATATCCCGCTCACAAGGTAAAAGTTAACAGACGCGGAACGGACGGACGGACGGACAGACACCCGACAGACAGATGGAGGAATAGACGGACAGCTTGGGTGACGACAATAGCCCATCAGCCTATGAGCTGAGGGCTAAAAACGGCTGTACATGTACATTTGTCATGAAAATTTATATTTTTCATGAAATTTTCTATGTTTAGGAGCCGTAAAACAATCAAAAGTAGGTCAACCAAGACGAAACGCGAACTCGATCTGTAACTGGTCATTATCTGCATACACACTAAAAATCAGGCCAATATCTGCAGGCATTGCGAAAAAAAGTCCGTACATGTGTATTTGTCATGAAAATTTCTATGAAAACCTTAAATGGTCAAAAGTAGGTCAACCGGGAGGAAACGCGAACTCGATCTGTAACTGGTCAATATCTGCATACACACCAAAAACCAGGCCAATATCTGCAGGCATTGCGAAAAAAAGTCTGTACATGTGTATTTGTCATGAAAATTTCTATTTTTCATGAAATTTTCTAAGTTAAGGAGCCGTAAAACGGTCAAAAGTAGGTCAACCGGGAGGAAATGCGAACTCGATCTGTAACTGGTCAATATCTGCATACACACCAAAAATCAGGCCAATATCTGCAAGCATTGCGAAAAAAAGTCCGTACATGTGTATTTGTCATGAAAATTTCTATTTTTCATGAAATTTTCTAAGTTAAGGAGCCGTAAAACGGTCAAAAGTAGGTCAACCGGGACGAAACACGAACTCGATCTGAACTGGTCATTATCTGCCCACACACCAAAAATCAGGCCAATATCTGCAGGCATTACGAAAAAAAGTCCGTACATGTGTATTTGTCATGAAAATTTCTATTTTTCATGAAATTTTCTAAGTTTAAGAGCCGTAAAATGGTCAAAAGTAGGTCAACCAGAACGAAACGCGAACTCGATCTGTAACTGGTCATTATCTGCCCACACACCAAAAATCAGGCCAATATCTGCAGGCATTGCGAAAAAAAGTCCGTACAACTGTTTGATTTCGGAAGGACGGAATGATGGACATGGGTAAAACTATATGCCCCGGCCACTTTGTGGTGAATTAGAAAAATTCACATGGTGCCACCAGTTTGCAGGAACTGATGGAACACTCCATGACCAATATTCATGCAAAGAATCATGGTGATCAATGCATTAGTTATTCAGATATTTGAGCTTTTGTATCAAATTTTTAATTATTCTGAGGGGTACTTACAAGCCCCATAGCTCGGAGGACATGAGCAACAGAGACCTAATTTCATGTTTCCACAGAGACTTTTCATGGACCTCCCTTGATGTCAAGTTAGAAGATTCCAGGTCCAGCAGTTACAATTTGTGCCCTGTTAACAGATGATAGCTTCTTTTAAGGTATCAAAAATAAAGAAAAAAATTTGTAAAATTAGAACAAGGCCTGCAGGCCTAATGCGAACCTGTGCATTGGGAAATACACCAGGTATAATGCTGGACCATTACTTCTCATGTATATGAACAATGCAAGTACTAAACATTTTCAATAAGAAACAATTGTACAAACATCACAGCTGAAATTCTGGGATGGGTGCACACAACACAAAATTGATTGTAGCTGGCACCACCAGTCTTGTACACAACAAAGCTATCAGAGATATATACATATGCCTAATTTCAGACTGATATATCAAACCCCTCCTGAAAACAACCAGGAACACACTGTGAAAAAATTATTGTAGGTGGCACCACCAGTCTTGTATATGACAAAGCTATTCGATATGTATATATATATATGCCCAATTTCAGGCTGATATATCAAATTCCTCTGTAGAAATAAGCAGGCACATACACTGTGCAAAAGTCATTGTAGGTGGCCACACCTGTCTTGTGAACGAGAAAGCCATCAAAGACACATTGACAGGTCAAAATATCAGGCCAATACATCAAACTTACCTTGAGTCTGATGCATGTGGCTGACCAGGCTTAGATGAGAAAGGCAGTTGCCCCAAGTGAACTGTGACAAATTTGCCAGCTCAGGCTACTGCACTGAGTGAACTCAAGACCTGCACCTGGCTAGACTTAGTGAACTTTTGACCTGTACCTGGCTGTACTAAGTGAACTCTTGACCTGTTGCATAATCTGACAGTTGGCAGTCTGCGAAAGCTATAAAAAGATCCAGGCTGAACTTTGGTGCCAAATCTGATGCAATGGACAGTCTGCCAACGCTATAAATAGAATGCAGCTACTGCTCTGAGTGAACTCCTGACCCATACCTGGCTGCACTTCTTCCAATCTTGGCACTGTGCTAAAACTATTTATAGAGCTGACATCATCTTGGCTAATGGCCAACATCAAGGCACTGGCAATCTGCCAATGGTAAACCAAGTGCTACCATCTGTACACAAAAGTGGTCAATTTTTGAAATAACTTTGAAATTTATTTTCCCAATACAAAATGCTTTTCAGCTGACTTTTTATAAAAAAGAAATCAGGAATATATGTAAAATTATCATGGATGCATACTGAATGCAAAATTAAAATAACAATATATCTCATTGTTGGCAAATTCTTGAATTAAGTTGAGTAGGGATACCAATAATTTATAATCCACGTACAGTTGTCTTTATATAGCCACAGAGAGCTGAATAACCATGACTGTAACATTGCCTGGTATGATGAATAACTTAAATCATAAATCTAAATTTTTAAAAGCTTTTAAAAAAACTTTCTTGTCAATATTAACCAAAGATAACCTGAAATCTAAATGTCTAGTGGCATGATGTAATAGATGCTGATAAACTGGTGCCAGGCTAGATGTAACAGCATCACACAGCTAACATATATGGTAAAATGACTCAATTCAATCTCCATAATTCAGCCAAAAATCATTCATGTTGAACCATTAATGACAATTAATATAAGAATTATTGTAGGAATTATTCTTGTAAAATATTTAAAAACTGGCTTCAGTGGCATCGGTCCAAAAATGTTTCGCAGGTTTATAACTCATATAGGACGATACAGCAAACTGGCTAAGTTCAGCTTCCCGTAACTCAGCCAAAAAGCACTGAACCAAAACCATTTGAACAAACTTGAATTATCAACATGTGAGGATAATTAATGTGTGAGATTTAAGAATTTGGCCCAGTGGTTTTTGTTGAGATCTTTGTAGCCACTGAGCTAAAATGGGCTGTTATGGCATATGACTAAATTCAGCTTCCCATAACTTAGCAAAAATTCACTGAACAGAGACCATTTGAAAAAACTTCAGAAAGCACTACCCTAGGATCATTTCTGTGCGATATTAAATATTTTGGCCATATGGTTTCAGAGAATACGTTTTTTGTAGCCCTCTGTGTGATACAGGCACTGATGACCCTGTACAAAAAAGGCCAATGCAGGTGGTGCCACCAATACCTCAATTTCAGATATGTCCTATGTGACCAACATTGGCATAAAATTTGGTGATGAAAGCAACAGCTGTTTCTGAGATTTAAATTTTAATATGCTTTTTTGCTCAGTTAACAAAGTTCAACCTCCTGTAACATGGCCAAAAATCTCCGAACTGGAACCATTCGAACAAACTTGAGAAAGATTATTCCAGGGATAATTTTTGTGAAATATTGGACAATTTGGCTGGACAGTTTCAGAGAAGAAGATTTTTAAAGCTTTTTAGCTTTTTCCCTATAAAATCTAAGAAAATGCAGTTAGAAAAAATAAACAAAATCTGATATAGTTTTTAGGATGACTGATTATTTGCAAAAAATTTGGTGATGCTAGCTCCTGCCGTTTTTGAGATAGTATGGTTAAAGTACAGACTACGCACGACGCACAACAGACGCCGCACAACGGCCGCCGCCGCCGCACCATCGCATTAGCTCACAGGTTCGCTAAAAATACCAGTGGCACCACCAGTTTGCAGGAACTGATGGAACACTCCATGATCAATATTCATGCAAAGAATCATGGTGATCCATGCATTAGTTATTCAGATACTCTGGCTTTTGTATCAAATTTTTAATTATTCTGAGGGTTATGTGCAAGAACCATAGCTTGGAGGATATGGGTAACAGAGACCTTATTCAGGTTTCCAATGAGATTTTTTAGGGACCTCCCTGGATGTCAAGAAAGATTCCAGGTCAAGCAGTTACGATTTGTGCCCTGTTAACAGAAAACTGCATCTTTAGAGGTCTCAAAAATAGAGAAAAAAATTCGTAAAAATAAAAAATTACAGGTGACGCTGACAGACTGCAGAAACTGATGCACCAATCCATGATCAATATCCATGCAAAGAATCATGGTGATCAATGCAATAGTTGTTCAGATACTTGAGCATTTGTATCAAATTTTCCATTATTCTGGGGGGTACTTCCCAGCCCCATAGCTTTGAGAATACGGGTAACAGAGACCTGATTTCAGGTTTTCAAGGAGATTTTTCATGGACCTCCCTGGATGTCAAGTAAGAAGATTCCAGGTCCAGTGGTTAGGATTTGTGCCCTGTTAATAACTTTTAGTCAGCTGAGCTAAAAAACAGCGGTCTGTATAACAGTAGGCCTGACAGAGCTGTCTGCGCTACCTTATTGAAATCTTGCATCTTTATTTTGTATATTACGAAAGTAATTTGAAAACAAAAACAGGAGGAAGCTATTTAAACACCATTAAAACTTGCCACTTTGTACATTTAAGACGGCTGAATGAGTCAATACCATAAGAGCGATTATTTATATGTTTGTAGATCTCATGTGTGAAAACATTTCGTTATGTTACCTAAAACAGATTTTTATGACAACTATTCTAGCAATTTTTTATTTTTGTTTTACGATTTGTAACCTATGTTTTTTTTCTTCTATATATAGTTACCTCTCAATGGGAAAACTAAACAAGGGACCCATGGGTCACGGCGCTCAGCTGAAGTTTGAAATATTTGTATATGCAAAATATTCTATTGTAATGTTTTTCACATATACATTAGCATATGAGAAGAGGAAAGGAGCTTTCCTACTTGGTTATAGTATAGTTCTAAATATATGATTGCTAAACTAATACTCTGAGAAGACTGTCATGAAGAAAAACAGTAAAAGTTTTGAGATACCATAATGCATTTGAAAAAATTTACAGATGGACAGACAAGTGGACAGAATGGACTAATACCTTTATTTCACTTTCAAGGGAATCCATTTAAGTTTATATTAAAGCCTATTTTTTTAGCATATCCACTTTTTCTATTAATAGTTTTTATCAAATTCATTTTTTTTATTTACAAATTTTATAAATTTGTAATAAAAAAATCTGAAAATATTAATTAAAATATCAGAATTCTAAGTTGCAATCATTATTCATCCAGAGTGTAGCTCCTATCGGGTCATACTATGCATACGCATATAATGTGATTTTTTTTAAATCACAAATGTTTAAACTGAATTTAAAAGAAAATAATGCCACAAAATGGCATCTTCATGATTATTCCTTGAATCACTATTAAAAGGTTTTGTACATAGGAGTTTTCAGTACATGCTTAATTTTATTCACAAAAATAAGATTCAGTTAATCTGATAAAATAAAACATCTTTTCAAATAAAGTATACACACTGTTGGTTGAATGAGGGACAAACAATATCATTGTGCTAATTACAATCTCAGCTATAATTTATTACTGGAATTAATAGTCAGTTTCACACCTGGTGATGTTTTTACTCTTCTGAAGTAAGAAATTACTTATGTAAACAACACTTGACATGGTGTATGAAAACTTGCATAAAAGCTCCTCTTTTCAATAAATATCTTTGATATTTCAGAAATTAAACAATTAAATTGTTATGTATTTATGCTGTGAAAATTAAATCAAAAGTGCTTACAGGGAAAACAAGGGATGCATGGGTCACGGCGTCAGCTGATTATGACAGTTAAAACTGCATTTCCTTAGATTTTTTAAGTTGCAATAAAAATACTATCCTCCGTGCTCAGGAACTAGGGCTCAATGACTGGGGGGGGGGGGGGGGGGGGTTAAAACACTTCTGGATATAAATACAGAATACGGAATTAAATTCAATGGTGCTTACAGAGACTGGTGGGAGTTACAGTACCTCTCCATATACGTAAAGGATAAAATTGAATTTTTAAATATTCAAAAACAGGCAGAGAGATGGAAAACAAAGCAAATAACTTTAATTTCTATTCGACTGAGACAGGAAAGTAATGAGCAATTATTTGCATAAGATCCTATTTTTTCTTTTGTTAAGTCATTTTTTTTTAAGTTTAAGAATTTTACTATATATTAAGTGTATCATATATATCTGAATATTAAAATCCATTCAGAAATCTAAATTGCATCAACATTTATACTTAATTTAGTCAGGTAACTCACATTATGCACACTGATATATTTCTTTTTTTATAAAATATATTTTTTAAATTTCAAAAGCAATATATATATGAAACAACACTCCAGAATTCACAATTTAAAATTACACCTTTATTTAACCATGATTTGTTTCATATATTATCAAATTATGCCTACTGATGGGTTAAATTATAGTTTGTTTAATTATTTAAAGGAAATAAATACTTAAAAATGCTACATCAGAATGACTTGGCATACTTCTTGAATTAATATTTCAAGAAAAGTTGTACACATTGGATCAAAAACAGCTTTACATTTAAAGAAATACAGTTAACAATAACAAACCATGTATTGCAATATAATTGATGGTGGTGGTGGTGGTGGGGGGGGGGGGGGGGGGTTAGGGTAGGGACCATGAGAATTAGTGTATGTTTATTACAGCAGGGGTGTTCTGCTAGTGCTGCATCACTAATAAGGTTACCTAGGCAAGGCTGTAGTGAGCAAGAGTGGGGTCTTGGATATACAAAATGCAAATAAATTAGAGCATCTGAAAAAATAATTAGAATAATTTTTAAGCATTTACTTTCAAATTTCAGAATTCAACAGATTAAATCGACATGTATCCTGGCTGTGAAAAACCTGCCATAGTCAAATTTGGGCAAAATTTAAGGTACCAATTTTATATTTTTGCTAAAATTTAAAAAATTTAAAAGATTTTGATCTAATTTTGGGTATACAATTAAATTTTGATTAATTAAAGTTATATTACTGAAAAAAAAGTCCCTAGCTTTAAAATTTTTTTGTGTTAAGTGACCAAATATTTTTCCTTATTGTTTACAAAGTGCAATATGTTTTGGCCAATAACTTTTTTAAACTAGAATACGGGTAGTCGACAAGCGACTACTTGTATCCGCCTAAATCAGAGTGGAACGGGTGAAGTGCTGCATATTAGCATGGATGTCTGCAGCCAAATTGTGTATGTAGGTTGCGCTACCTACCAAAAAATCCAGAAAGCCGTCCAAGTTGTATACATATGCAAAATTTAAGGCAGATAAGTCAAACCACTATATTGTATATGAGTGATTTTTGCCCTTGGCAGACAAACAGATGGACACTGTGCAAAAAAAGGGTTGCAGGTGGCGCCACCAGTTTAGCGTATGATAAAGAGCTTTGTGAGAACTATACACATGCAAAACTTTGGCCCAATCGGTCAAACGGTTCCTGAGATATGAGCTTGGATGTCCTCAGCGTAAACGTGAATGTAGGTGGCACCACCTGTCATAAAATCAGAAAAGCTATCCAGGATGTATATGCATGCCAAATTTCAGGTGAATTAGTCAAGTCACTGCAGAGATATGAGTGATTTTAACCCAAAGCAAACAAACAGATGGACACTGTGCAAACATGGTTGCAGGTAGCGCCACCATTTTTGGTGAATGTTATAAAGCTCTCCAAGGGCTACATTTGTGCAAAAGAATTTTCCTGATCGGTCAAACGGTTCTCGAGATATGAGCTTGGATGTCTGCAGCGTAAACGTGAATGTAGGTGGCGCCACCTGTCATAAAATCAGAAAAGCTATCCAGGATGTATACGCATGCCAAATTTCAGGTGAATTAGTCAAGTCACTGCAGAGATATGAGTGATTTTAACCCAAGGCAGACGAACATTTGGACACTGTGCAAACATGGTTGCAGGTGGCGCCACCATTTTTGGTGTATGTTATAAAGCTCTCCAAGGGCTACATTTGTGCAAAAGAATTTTCCTGATCGGTCAAACGGTTCCCGAGATATGAGCTTGGATGTCTGCAGCGTAAACGTGAATGTAGGTGGCCCCACCTGTCATAAAATCAGAAAAGCTATCCAGGTCAGAGGTCAAAACAAAATCGGGGCGCAGCAGTTCACATGTAACCCGAACATAATCCCGGGTTTTGGAAAATTCCGCCCAGCGGTTACAGAGGAGTTCTCCGGACACCTACGCGGCGGCGTGCAGCTGAAAACATAGTATCCGCAAAACTCTGTTTTGGCGGATACAATTATATAATACAGACCTAATTTCTGGTATGTACATAGGAACTATATAGAGGAATATTTACGGTAAATATGAGGAAAAACAGATGAGTGGTTTTGATATTAGGCAGTCCTGATGTGTGAAAACAGGTTTTTAATAAAAAAAAATTGAGGTTTTTCCTTAATTTCTCAAAGGAACAAAGTCGCAAAGACCCCGTTTTTTGGCTTGGTAAGAGATCTTGGAGACATCTAACATTAAGCCGAATTTTGGATTCCTAGGTCTTACGGTTTTCTTTACGGTGCCACATCAACGGACAGACGGATGGACAATGGACCATGACTATAGCTCAGATGACTTAAAGTCAGCTGAGCTAAAGACGTGCCATGGCCAAAGTTGGAGAAAATTTAAGGTTTTGATTTTTTATTTATGCAAATATCTTATAAAATTTGCAAAATTCAGATCTAATTTTAGGTAAACAATTAAATCTTGATTAAATAAAGTTATATTCCAGAAAGAAAAGTCTCTAGCTTCAGCAATTCTTATGTTAAGTGAGTAAATATATTTCTTGATTTTTTTACAAGGTGCATTATGTTCAGGCCCATATCTTAAACCCATTAAACAATACTGACCCAATTTTTGGTATTTAGATAGAAAATGTATGGAAGAATATGCATACTAAATATGATCAAAAACAGATCAGTTCTTAATGGAAAATGGGGGTTTTTCCTTAATATCTCAAAGAAACGAAGTCCTTGTGACCCAATTTTCTGTATGATAGAAGATTTTGGGGGTATCTAACTGTATGCAAAATTTAGGATTCATAGGTCCAACGGTTTTAAAAGGTGCCCTGTTAACGGACGGACAGCTGGAGGACGGACAAAGGACCACGACTATAGCTCAGATGACTTATAGTCAGCTGAGCTAAAAATTATTTAAAGTGACCCCCCCGTAAAAACCTACACCCCATTTTCCCTCTCTATCCCCATCAACTGTATCGCCCTCTTTAGGACGTCTCCTAACCAGGCTGCCCAAGGTATTCTACATTTGCTCCAATATAGTTGCTAAGCAATGCCAATGTCAAATTTATGTGCACTTAAAATGAAGTGATGATGAACAACCCCAGTCACTCGAAAGAACATTTGCAACTGGTCCACCTAAACACCCAAAACACTGGTGTTTTGGGTACTTATCACAAAACAGCTATTTATCCTCAGCATTCAAGTTTAGTGTGGAGTTACGTCGATAAATTATCAACTGTAGATAATATCTACAGAATTTCATGAACTGAATAGGTAAATTTTTGTGGTACTTGAGGGTTTCGTTCCGTGGCCTTGCCTGGTCAATTCACTGACAGTGGCAGCCATTTTAACAGAGCTGATGCTACCACCTGGTGGAGTATACTGGAAACAAAATCATAGTGGCTGAACTGCGGACAGGGGAAATTAACAGGCTATTTAAGGCTAATTAGTTAACAATGGGTAATGTGTGAATGCACAAACAACTCATTAGATGTTTAAAGGATGTGCAGGATTTATTAATTGAAGGTAATTTAGTGTGAAGCATAACGGCTGTTTATATACTGTTGTGTTTATGAGACAACTATAGAGATGTCATATCTCTCTCTCTCTCCACTCTTACTTTTTCTCCCTCCTTCCCTCTCTCTATCCATCCTTTCTTCCTTCTATCTGTATACTTGTTTCACTCTCTCTCTCCATCCTGCCTTCCATCTATCTGTATACTAGTTTCACTCTTTTACTCTCTCTCTCCATTTTTATACTTCCAGTATTACTTTCTCTCCCTCCTCCCTCCCTCTCTCTGGCTATCCATCTTTTCATCTCTCCTTCTTCATACTTCCAATCTTATACTTTTCTCTCTCTCTCTCTTCTTCCATTCTTACTTTCTCTCCCTCCCTCCCTCTCTCTATCCATCCATTATTCCATCTATCTGTATACTAGTCTCTCTCTCTCTCTCTCTCTCTCTCTCTCTCTCTCTCTCTCTCCTTCCACTCTTATTTTCTAATTAAGCCTTTAACCTGTTAATTAACTTTCAATAGGTACATCAAAGCCTAACAGAGTTCAGTCACTCATGACTTAATTGGTTTTGTGATATCAGAAGTGTTAAACACGTTCACAGTTGATAAGCAGGTAAAGAGCAGTAACTCAACAGTACTAACTCATTTATTCATTTATTTTTATTTGGTATCTGTGCACAAAGCATTTAAAGAACAATGTGGTATGCTATCTCCAGGATAAAGGTGGCGCTAACAGCAAAGAAAGTATTGAAATAACTCAGGACATACTCAGTGCTCAAGGAACTGCGGCTGCAAACAATACATTCACATTCGAAGAAAGGGCTTACCGACTGGAGAGTTCTTGTCAACAAAACCCATAATTCGTGTACTACTTCAGAGAGAAGCTGAAATCTATCCTTCTGGATCATGTCAGCAAGCCGCACAGCTAAGATGCCCACAAAAAATTGTAGACAAATAACAACTCTGAGTCTATGAACTATCAAATGAAATTGGCAGTTGAATGGAAGTCACAGAGGTACAACCCACACAACGCTGTTTATCCAATGTAGCCATTTGTCGCAATGCAACGTGGGAAGGATTCATACTCTCCGGGCAGAGACTCAGCCTATGAAAGGTCACTCAGTTCACGTGAATAGGGCCGGATTATAAGACCGCTGGGATATCAGAAAGGAACCACAATCTGCTGTGCAATGATCGCGCTGGTTAATTGCAGAAATAAATAAACGTATACATAAACAGAAATTGTATCTGTGGTTGTAGATTTATGTGGCAAAATTTATTTCCTCATTCTTTTTTGTTCACCTTCTACCACACTCTCCCTCTCTCTCAACATGTAAGATATAATAACATGATATATTATATTTTAAGACTATTAATGTTAAAATTTCATTCCATTAATATAAATATATTAATATATATATATTTGTTAATATACATATATATATATATATATATATATATATATATATATATATATATATATATATATATATGTGTGTGTGTGTGTGTGTGTATATATATATCTGTCATTGTGTTTTGAGGATAGAATTTAGTATCTTATAATTTATACTTAATTTTAGCTTATTTATTTGACAAAGTAATACCCAAAAACCTTTCAACTCTGTCTTTCAGAGATGAAAGGTCATTAAAAGTACCTGTCCTCATGGCATAATGAGCAACTAATTATCCCCTCAACACTATTACAAATGATATAGCTGTATTTTTTTCACTCTTTGTGTGTAATATAATCTTACCTTACTTATAAAAGTTTCATTTACATCCCTCTTATCTTTCCACTTTTATTTCGATAAAAATGTTTCCCAAGATTTTTTCTCAAAACGTTCATAAAGACGGTTTGACCGCCATGACACGATGCTGTTTGTGATTACTTCTTGTTTAAAACCCACATAAGCTACGTAAGTAAAGTCAAAGAATGACTGCACCTGTAGGACCACCAATATCGGTCTGATTTTGTCATTTTATAACAGAAAATTTCCATAATTGTGTAAAAGTGTCGGTGTATATTTATTTCTTTTCAACACTGTCACCTATATTTCTATGAAACTGATGGAATTAGGAATACTTTCTTAGTTTTGGAATAAAGCTCACATTATCAAAACATGAATATACTGAATACCAGAATAGGTTGAAGAATTAATTAATTTTCTTTGAAAAGATATCTTTTTTCCAACATCATTATCGATCAACTTCGTACCTTGTCACTTTAAATATTGTGAATATTGGGGTTGTGAGGGGGGTTGAAACAAAGAACAGAATGGCCGAACATGCATGTAAAATCTACAAACTGGCATTATTATTCAGAATTTTATCTTTCAATAGAAATCACTGACTGTGTTGTGTAATTTTAAGTATTAAACTTTAAAATATTATTAATGAAATCTGCATGCTTTAAGTAAAAAGTTTGCCAATGATCACATTTATAAGACGTTATCCTACTTCAACGCAATTATAATTTGTGAACAGACATTATTTAAACAAATGACTTTAACATATTTGAAAATGCTTTTATTTCCCACATTTTTTATTAACCAAGTAGATTGCCATATTTTTCATGATCTTTATTTTGTATTATACCTACATTGGTGTGCAGCTTTATTTTTTTCAGGATGTTTAACTTAACTCATAAAATTAAACAAATGCATTTTACAGGGCTCAAATATATTTTCCTAAAAATAATACATTGTATAGGCGAACCTTTCTTTTTTTAATTAATTATGCGGGACCGTAAAACTGGCATGAAAATATCCAGCTCAATCTATCATAATAATTTCAAACCACTACTCAGTAAAGATGTTGAAATTGTTGAAACCAAAGGGCATTAAATTAGCAAAAACTATTACTCTCAGTGAAATATGGTGCTCTGCTGAAAATAATTTCATATATTTCCTTTTTTATTTTTCATGCGAGACACTATAAAATTGATATTAAGATATCATTTATTTTCCAGATGTTGTACCTGCTATAATGGGCCGTTTTTCGTAGAATGAAGTTTATGTGAACACACACACACATATATATATTTAAAGGAATGAAATTTTAATATATTTACATAAAGGTCTTAAAATTTAATATATCTTGTTTATGATATAAGAGTTTAATTATTTATTTTAAAAAAATTACAAATATTGTCCCAAATATAATTTTTTTTTAAAATAATAAGAGAATCGTAAGATTTTTAAAAATGAAATATAACTGAAATGATTATTAAAATAATATTTAAGAATATATTCATGAATGCATTCATGAATACATTTTTAAAGTATATTCACTGGTATTCATATACTTTCATTTTTACCTGAATTCCCCTATATGCAAGAAATTTTATAATGGAGTACATATTCATATTTGTATTTAAATACAATTGCAAAGAATTCCCACCATGCCTGGTATTTATTCAGTTTTCACCAAACAATGATGTTGAGAATCCAGAATATACAAAATTCACACATTTAAATAATGATCATAAGTACCTGGTTTTATGGCTTTTATTTATATTAAAAAAATAAATGTAAAATATTCATTTTGGACTAATTTCACATCAATGTACACACTAGACAAAGTAGGAATCTAGATTAATATTATCAACTGCATCTTTGTCTATCATTAATTTCCTTCATATGATCCCTAATGATTAGTAATGAATAATATGATTTACTTTTTTATCATTTAATAGAACTGAAAAATACCATAGGTGACTGCATGGTGTTATTTGGAATATGTGACATTCTATCCATTGATACAAGCAGGGTTGGCAAGTTTTAGGCATGAAGGTTTTAACCATAGGTTATAACCTGGTTAAAACTGCCCCGCCTAAAACAGATTTTAGGCAGGTATTAGGCACCAGAAGTGCCCAAAACCTATATTTGTTTAAAATTTTTACTTAAAGATCTATAAAACTACCCAACTGGCTGGAGTGATGCAGTCACAAGGCTTTCCTGGGCTTCTGGAAGCTTTCAAGTATTAGTAATGCATGATTTCCTGTTGGCTGGCATCATGCAGTCTTCAAAGAGCCTGTATAGGTGTCTGGAGCATGAGACCATGTTTGTGTGGCACATAGTTTCATTGGCTAAGGTAATGTCATTATCAGGACCCTTTGGGTTTCCTGATGAGTGCCCTGCTACTTGGAATGATGTAACAGAGCCTCCAGTATGTCTCTTGTAAGGCAGGGTATCAGAGGGGAGGCCATGCCTGATTAAACAAGTTAATTACAATTTATCAAGGTGATGGGGTCATAAGACCAAATAGTCATAAGTCCGATGTCATCCCAAATGGACGGGTTTCAGATAGACTGGTCAGATTTTTTAGATCCCATTTGGACGGGTCCCAGTCCGACGGGTCCCAGTTGGACGGGTCCCAGTCAGACACTCTATCAATAACGTATGGGTTTAATCCACAAATTATAATATATGCATTTTTATATTATATATAGTAATATAAATGAATATATGAAATATCAAGCAGTTTGAAACGTCCTGAAGGATGAACAGCTCATTCGCATAGACCACCCGGCTATATGGCGACGGGTTACATTGTCTCGTTTATTATCACTTACCTTGCAATATCTAGGGTATTTTGCGGTTTTGTCTTATTAAATATATATATATATATATATATACATATATATATATATATATATATATATATATATATATATATATATATATATATATATATATATATATATATACATCGATATATAAATATATAGATATATATAGCATTTTAATTGTATATATGAAAATATCGAACCATTTGCAACGCCATGAAGGATGAACGGCCTATTTACATATATAGATCACCCGACTGACTGGCCACGCCGACATCTTGTGCAAGCATTATGTCTCGTTTCATTATCACTTACCAATTAATATATATATATATCATTTTAATTGTATATATGATAATATCAAACAATTTGCAACGCCATGAAAGATGAACGGCCTATTTACATAGAACACCTGGCCAACTGGCGACATAAAATGCAATTATTAAAACGTCATGTATTTGGCATCGTTGAAGTCTATATTGAATTTATTTATTGGAAAGATAATTTATATGAGATGTTATCTTAAAATAAATGCAGTTCATCATTTTTTTATGGAACGTGTACAGAGCTTAAATAATTATTGCTTGCTTGTGATATCAATAAAATCAGAATTGTCCTTATTTCAAAGCAGAGTTACGTGGTCAGTCAATAAAATATGAGTTATTCATTTCATATGTTTCATATTTTTCTTCCATAAATAGCCTTTGGTTATTAAATTCAATGTTTCTTTACTCACAGGTGTAGGTTGTCCTACATTGCCTATTATTTTAGTATTAAATTCAGTAATTCTTTACGGACTTGTAGACAAGTCTGTTATAGACAAACAGATAGATAGATTTCACATAGGTTTATTAACTCCTTAAATAAATTTATGTATAAATCCTACACTGCCTATTATTTTAGTATTGAATTCAGTGATTCTTTACGGACTTGTATCGTACAATGCCTTTCATTTTAGTTGATAGATAGATAGAGCGATATATAAATAGAGAATAGACAAACAGATAGATAGATTTCACATAGATTTATTAACTCCTTAAATAAATTTATGTATAAATCACTGTTTTCAAAGACCTGAACAGGAATGAGAAAACTGTACATCCCATATAACCACGTTACAAAGGGAAACCACAAAAGTGCATCTTTTGGTTAATTAACCAGTTACTGTGATAAGGTTTCGTTCCGCACCGGTTGTCTAAGCCATGTTGTAACTGTTATTAAAACAGCACAGTGGTCTTTGATAAATATTCTGTTGATTATCATGAACCACCAAACATTAAAGTTCCCTGTGAAATAAAACGAATGTGTATTATATGATAATAATTTCATTTTTCAAACCATTCGTTTTTTTTTTATGAAAATAACATCTTTCTCCTTTCTTTCTATCATATCTCTCTCAGGCATTATCTCTCCCTCCCTCTCTCTCTCTCTGTTCATGTATTTACCAAGTACGTATATTACCCGCGTATTTGGCGTATAGCAATAAGTGAATATAAACTTTATCCAAAATACATACAACAACACAGACAAACATAAATGTGTATATTTAATTGCACAAAGCCTTTCCTCTGCTCATTTTGATAAATAATAGAAGGGATCAAGAGAGATAACTGTTGTTCTGTTTACCTTATTTGTGGGGTTGTGTCTTATTGATTAATAAAACACCTATCAAAGGGAAATCGGCTGTTTTTACTGAACTTATAAAATGCCGTACCATAAAATTCATTGTGAAACGCAACTTAATTAGTCTTGTTATTCACACAATAAGTTAATTATAAAGCGACCTCGCTTCCCTTTGAAGTTCGGTGACCGTGTCAGAGGAGCAGGTTTCCCTGTCATATATCCTTGATGTGGTAAGGGGTTTTCAAACTGACTTTCTACTCGTTTCTTGGGAATGTGCATAATTTCGGACTGACAATATGGCAGCACATAGATTATGTGATATATCGGAATAAAATATGAGAATTCTCCGAAAACCTAGCTTATATTTTGCTTATTTACATTAATTGGCAGAGCATGTCGACCGCACGTCGGTTATTATAGTAGATATCGCTAATTTATTTGAAATTTGATTGCATGTTGATTCGTTATTGTAACTCTGACGAAACAGATAATATTAGGATATAATGATTTCAGTTTTCACGAAAGCAACGTCAGGGAAGAAAACAATATAACGGTTAAAATCTATAGCTCTTTGAACAATAATTCATGTACACAGGTATAAGGGCTTGCATAAAATTTCATAGCTATATTGTGTTTGATAAACATATATAAACTTTTATTATTTTAGTTAGTCTTTCCCATAAAGCTTCAATCCCCGGCTACTTACGTATGTAATTAAGTCACATAAATATAACATAGCGTCTAAATGGGACCCGTCCAACTGGGACCATCTAAATGGGACCCGTCCAACTGACACGTAATCATAAGTCCTACTGCTGTGTCCTAGTAGATGTTCATGTAAACTTTCATACATGACTAGGAAAATGCAATCAAAGCCCTTGCCCTGAAGACTGTTCTTGAGTCACTTTTTACTGAGTGATGCAGTCAGGGCCCCTGAACATGACATGTAGGTTTCTCAGGCCTTCAGGTTTAACACAGCCCAAAAGTAAGTATGACTATTCTGTGGTTTGCAACATATTCATTGCAATATATTTTCACATTTTCAGTTACATACTAATTATAGTGTTTCATGAGGATTCCATTTTCACAATCTTATCATACAATTAACAGAGACTGAGAGTATATCCATCAATATATAGAAGATAAATATGTGCATAAAATCTTAAAATTTGACAAGGGATGATCTAGCTAAGGGAATAAACAAATAGTGGAAATTCTTGTTCATATTTTTAGTTTATGGCTAGCATAAAAGATCTATAATAATTTATAAAATCAATCCATTGCTTTTTGCCATTTGAAGCTACAGGCGTACAAAACATACATGATATGTTAGTGAGACTACAGTATAAAGGACTATTCATCAGTGTAAATGGAACAACATTTTAAATTCGGGAAAAACTTCTTTTCCATTTATCACAAAATTTAATCCCTTGTGATCAAAAAGCCAATAAAAGTATCTTGGTATAAGGTTTAAGTAAGAGCATTCTTTTATAAATTGGCACTGGCAGTACTGGAGGTAGGAGAGTCAGAGAACTGTGTTCATAAGGAAATCCTGAAGTAGTGTTGTATTCATTTGTTGCTTTTTTTTTGTATCATGGTTTGTTTAGTTTTAATAAAGTAATCCTCAATTTTTAATTTGTTAAGCATATTTCTTTAATGCATTTAGTTGTTTATAGTTAAACTACAAGTCATAGGTGAGGGTAAATAAGGTTTTAGGCAGTTAAAGGCAGTTTTAGGCAGGTTATAACCTATTTTAGGCAGTTAAAGGCAGGTTTTAGGCTCTGCCCTGCCGGAAACTGGGTTTTGGGCAGCCTAAAACCCAACCCTGGATACAAGATTCTTATATCATCAGTAACTGCAAGATAATTTCCTGTTATTATAAACTGACAAATTCCTTTTCTATGTTTCTTTAATTTGTTATTAAAAACCAATACAAATTTATTAATTTAATGTTTATTGTTATGTTGTTGGTTAAAACTACTAGATAAGTTGGGTTGGACACCTGGATCAACTGTGGCTGGCCATAGGCTGGGTTTATAATGGAAAAATGAAGTTTTTTATTAATATTTCGAAGGAATTAAGTCCTAGTGATCAAATTCTTGGCATGGTAGGGGATTTTGGAGACATCTAATTGTATGCCAAATTTAAGAGCTGAAGCTTGGGAGCAGAGCTCTAATTTTTGGTATACAATTAAATTATGATCAATTTAAGTTGTATTACTGAAAAAAAGTCCCTACCTTTAACACTTTTGGTCTTAAGTGACCAAATATCTTTCCTGATTTTTTGACAAAGTCCATTATGTTTTGGCCCTTAACTTTTTTAAATTAAATAATACTGACTTAATTTCTGGCATGTACATAGGAACAATATAGAGGAATATTTATGGTAAATATGAAGAAAACCAGATGAGTGGTTTTGATATTAGGCAGTCCTGAAGTGTGAAAACAGATTTCTAATAAAAAATTGAGATTTTTCCTTAATGGGTATTTCTACAAAAAATGTCGCATATCATGTCCCGAAACTATATTTGTTACTGAGAAATTAGCAAATGCTAAAAATGACATGAATAACCATTTAAATTGTTGCTAAAGATATAACCATTATTATGAAATAAAGATAATTTAAATCGGGGCAGAAATACATGCAGAAAAAAAGCTGCAAATGTTACTATACCCTTAAATTTCCGTTGTCCCTTTCTCTCGGATCTTAAATTCAAAACAGCGTTTTTCTGTAACCACTGTTCCATTTATATAGATTTTGTTTTCCACGTTGTCACAGCGGTGAAAGTTTATTAAGATGATATTTTTGCTTGATTTTTCCTGACCGTTTTGTTTTTAATACAAAAATAAGGATATAAAAAGTATGTCTCCCAAAATATACTCGGCACCGTTACCTGACCTTTTGACCTTGCAGCGCGTGAACAGAAACCACTTTGCTGATGCAGGGAGCAGCGTTTATTAGAGTTCAAGAAATTTTGTACACATAATCCACAATTAAATTTAGTAACTGCCATATTAGTGTTCTCTGTTAATCATTAAAGGGTTAAAAAAATCACCGTATGTTTATTTGGACTCGACACCGTTACACCTGCGAAAAATTAACTGTCACATATAACACTTCGAAAATGGCTTCCTCTTGTTGTTCATATAGTGATAACTCGTGCTGCCCTCTTAGGGACGGTATGGAAGTAATTTTTGTCCTGCATTTGACGTATAGATGAAAAAAAACTCAGCACCGTTACCACTCGAAACCGTTACCTGCATGAAAAATAAAGGTGTCGAGAGCAAGGTAACGGTGTCGAGAACTTGGTATTAAATCCAAATTATTGAAATAGAATTTGAAACATATTTTGGGCTAAATATTTTAAACATTTGCGTTTCTTCTATTCAAACAGGCCTTTGCTTGTTTTAATACATAATACTGGTATTCAAGTAGTCACCACGGTTATTTTTACTTCAGAAGCTCGACTCCGTTACCTATGCTCAACACCGTTATCTATGCTCAACACCGTTACCTAGAGGATTTAAAACCATGTTTAAATTTTATTTTCTGTGCATTAAAAAAATTAACAAGGTATTTCGACTCAAATTCTGAAGGTAGATGTACCAAAGTACTTTGTCCGGTAAATCCCTGCAAATGCACCCCTGTGGAAGCAAAAATTGGTACAGAGACAATTTTTGTTTTCAAAAGTTAATTAAAAAGAAGAAAATATCTTCTTTTTTTCACACACTTTTTTTGTTAAATTCATAACTGATATTAATGTTTTGATTTTATCAAAGGCTATTAATTTTAATTTTATCGAAAATCACAAAAAATCTAGTCAAAACAATTTCTGAAATGTGCAAGTGAGATTTTACTGCGTGTAACAGTGTCGAGGAAAAGGTTCATATTTTCCCCTTACCTGGACTATTTATAAAAAAAGGAAACTGAAAAGTGCACTACTTGCATTATTTTACAATTATAACGATATTTTTCTACAAATTAAGTTTTGTTATATCAAAATCAAGATTAAAAAAAAATCACCAAGAAAACCCTTGAAATGCGACGTTTTCTGTAGAAATACCCTAATATCGAATGAAGTCCTATCGACCCAATTTTTGGCATGGTAGGAGATTTTGGGAACATCTAACTGTATGGCGAATTTCAGATTCGAAGGTCCAATGGTGTCGAAACGTGCCAGTCTTACGGACGGACATCCGGACGGACAATGGACCACGACTATAGCTCAGATGACTTATAGTCAGCTGAGCTTATTATCTACAGTTGATAATTTATCAACGTAACTCCACACTAAACTTGAACACTGAGGATAAACGTGTTTCGTGGTAAGTACCGAAAACACCGGTGTTTTGGGTGTTTAGGCGGACCCTTTACAACCGTCCGACGGTCGCCGTGGTGTAGCCACCAAGGGTGACTATAAAATGTTAGATATATCTGAGAGTACATTTTATAGTCACCACCCCATGTATGCACTTGGGTGGGATTCTAACCTCTGTATGATCTTGGTCTATAAAAGGGAGAAAACCCCTCAGTAACTCGAGTATCTCATTTTTAAAGACAAAATTCTGTTATGACAAGCTAATTGCATAAATACCTGCTTAATTATGTCTATAACTCTTACAAAACTGGACCAGTATACGTAACAGTGTCGCCGTTACATATACATTCTAACTGCTTCTGTCATGGCGGTTATGAGCAGAACGACCCGTGTCTTCTTAGACCAAAATACACAACAACTAAAGTAAAATGCACTTACAGTTGCCAATATGTTGCAGTTGTATTGAAAATACGATACTTTTGTCATAGTGAAGAAGTTTTAATGTCACCCCTTCCGTGAAACTGAAAATAAAACAGTCTTTTCCGGAAAATACGATCGTATCGTGATCAAATACCACTTATCTGGGAGGAAGGGGGCCGAGCACCCGAAAGCTTGTGTATAAGAACCCACACACAGCTAGTCTTTTTCAAAAGGTGTCAACCATTTACATTACTTATCTCTATATATGGGGAGGCGACGAAACAGTCGTCCGTTAACGGTGCAAGACGTTTCGTCGCTGCAGGCGGCTAGCCGTGGTGTAGGTCATTAGCGGCCTAAACTTCAATGTTTGAACTCGTGTTACGTCATGCAGGTTAAGAACGCAACCCTGGAGGTCAGACCCTGTCGTACGAAGTAGATTAAATACGCTACACCGGAAGTCAGACCCCGGCGCACGAAGCACTCCGACAGTATAAACAACAAACCTTAACCATGGATCTTTCAGTCCCTTGGCAGCTAGTGCTCTTTGCGTCCACTCAAGTGAAGGAATTCCTTCAACTTTATAGTGCTTCCAGTCAGGGATCTTTATGTCAATCTTGCCTCCCCCTCCCATGGTGTTCCTGCAGCTGACTTAGCCTCGTCCAGTTCAGATTCGTGAGACTGACCTTCAAGGCATGCGTCCTTCACCAGATGGCGTAGCAGTGCCGCTACTGCCTTATGTCTCTCCAACAGACGCCAGGTGTCGCTACCGCTTTGCTAGGTAGATGGTAGCCCGATTTAATCGGACTCAACATTATTAGGCCCTGCCATATATCGAGTCCGATAGCCATACAGTGAGAGTTTCTACAATATAAGCCACGGAAAATGCAACGGATCCGTTGCATCTTCTTTGACAGCCTGTTTACTACCAAACAACAAGTCGCAGGATAACACCATATTAACACCAATAAGTATGTGTTTATTGGTTTCGTTGGCAACTAAAATTAAACTTGGATCACCATTTTTGAAGATTTACTGACCTTTTTACCAGAGGCATGTCAGCGAGTTTAGTAGGGACAGAGAAGAACAGTCGAATGGGCACACTTAAATACCTCGCTGGGAGCCTCGCTGACTCGAGTGATTGACAGCAAAAATTTTGTTACATTTCGTTTCAACGGCCCAGCTCTGAAGAGTGACGCCCTGGCACGGGGTAATAAACACCTGTTGGCCCTGGTTACAAGGGCGTTGGGTGGTGTGTTGCTGCAGCCTTGCAGCGCTGACATATATAGTAAACAATGATCAAGCGCTGCAGCCTCTGGTGGTGAGAGTCTATACTATCCAAGGTTGTACGGATCCGTGCAACCCCTAAGACACGTATATGCCGTGTGTAACGTGAGGACACAAGTCAAACCCCACATATTATTATTGTTACAGATGCTTGGACTCCGTTGGGACCAAAACTTTTGCTGAATGATCAGTAGTAATAAAGTATGGGCACTTACTCTGATTAAAGTAAGATATTACTTCGTCTCCGTCGGGCCGCTGGAGCCCTCAAGTTGGAACAGCCAATAGGAAATTAGCATCATTGACAACACGCGATGTATGATGGGAAGGATGCTTATGAAAATATGGTCTATCCTAGTGCACGGCACTGGCATTCCTGGGAAAAGCCCCCCTGAATTCCTCTTTTGCATAGATTGCCCACCTAATTTACATGTGATTCCTTTTCCGGCGGTGTCCTGTTGCGCATGCAACAACTGAACCCCGGCAGTTCCAAGGATAAAAAAAAAACATTTACAGGTGCAAATAAAGGTGATATATCGATTTAATTTGATACACAATAAGTTTATTTCTATATATAAATACAAGATTACTTCTCTATCGCACAACAAGCAGTAGTATTTCATGTTACAGGTCCATCCATGTACCGCAAGGTGAACCCTCACCGCCAGACGGTCGGACTCCATATCATAGATAAATGGAGTCCGTACGTGGCGGACTAGGTGGTGTGTAGTCTGAGGCTTATATTGAGGAACTCTCACTGTATAGCTTTTGGACTCGATATATGGCAGGGCCTATTAAATTGAGTCCGATTAAATCGGGCTAGGTAGACGGACGTTAATTTCTGACACGGACGTTTCGGACTAGGAGATTTCGGACAAGGACGTTTCGGACAGGCCTCTTTGCAAGGGAGGACGTTTCGGACAGATGAATATAGACACATCCGATGTTAGCAAACAAACAACCTGCAGTGGGAGGACTAAAGTCCGTGTCACCAACCGTGAAACACTGTTTTTTCGCCATCATTTTTAAAAGAATTGAGACACAACAAAGATTTTTTTGTACAGATTTAAATGAAAGCGCGACCCAATTTTCTGACAGGAAAATGCCACATACCCGAGATGAATATCGTGTAATGAACAAAAGTCAAAATCCAGGGGAAACTCACGGGCTGTTTACGACATTTTGTACCTGGTCAACTGACAAGATTCTGCCTCGCACGTTTCCTGACGTCATAAGCGGTGTTCCATATAACAGGAGATAGAATCCCGCTGTTTGGCGATGTGAGGTGGTCAATCTTTATGACCTTATCAGTGATTACAAGCAAATTATAATGTCAAAAGCAAAAATATGTCCCCAGGTCCAGAAAAGGAGGGGTCAGTTTCGCAAAACTTGGTCTGAAAGCCTTAAAAAAGGTTGGTGTCCTTTATAATATATAGACAGTAGCCTATAAATTGCATGAAAATACACTTAATGGTGTGGTCTTCCTCAAAAATACGACCAAAGAGATCATAATATACAGAAAAATCTCTGATTGTTAATTCAGTCTCCCCTCTTAAACACAATTTAACAGTGTCACATAATATTAAATTTATATACAAGTGCGTGATGTTTCATATTGTAAAAAAAGATGACACTGAGGAAAACATATTGCCCACTTATACAAGTGTGTTCCCTTCTTGCTTCATAATTTGTATGGCATGAAAAAACTATGTAGTAAAATGCTCACAAGCCTCCCCCCAATTAATAAATATAAAAAATCCCTTCATATCCCCATCCCATTAATCACCTTTCACATGGAAGCTTAATGCAAATCCTTAATTATTTCAAACGGGGCAATAATGGAACCTTGCACAGCTGTTGAACCTTGGTTTTTTTAATATTCTCCTTGTTATTATAATTTTAATTATAATTTGATAAATGCAACACTGTGTGTTTATTTAAAAGAAAAATCTATTGTGCTAAATATTTTTTATATGTTTTATGTTAAGATTACAGGATATAGTCAGTTAACAATGCTAATTATAATTATATGATACAGTATTGATTGACATGTTTCATTACATTACTTTGTTCTTTAGGGATATTTTATGACGTTTCTTCATTATATTCTATATATTAACAAAAAGAATGAAACTTGGTTTAGGGATGCTTATAGCTGTAAGCTAAGCATCCAGTCCAGCCCATGTCATTGATCTGAAACACCAGACGGATCCATATATCTGAGACACCAGGTCGGTTAATTAGATATTGTATCTGCTTTTTTATGACATGTTCTCCACTGTACCTGATTCTACCTGGGTTCTGTACCTGGGTTTGTGTAACAAAGCGCTGGCATTTAATGACTGTCCGTCTTATAGGGTATTGTTTTGCCCCAGATGTAGAAGGAAAAATAATTTAGTCTTGTAAACTAACCTTGCTTATGAAGAATTGCACCAGTAAGTTGTCAGAAATGTTAACACTATCATTTGTTATTCATTAAGTCTTAACTAAGTTTACTGTCTGGTAATTATGTTAAGATTTATGAATGCCTCAAACTTTTTCTGGCTCCTAAATGGACAATATTTACTTTTCAGGTCAGAAGAATGTATTTTAATATTCAATAGGGTAACTTCATGAACCTGGTTGGGTGGTCTGATGGACAGACCTGTATATAACCACTGCCAGATTTTACTCTGTGAGAACTTCGGCGTATTTTTCTAAATTCATAATGGACAGAGGGACAGAGTGACAGTGTTTGCCAAATTTGAAGCTCTTGATCCTGCAGAAAACAGTCGGTCAAGATCACAGATGACAATAAAATATGTCAATCTGTCAATGTCAGTGGCCCCTCCATGTTAAATTATTCGAACACTAAAATGTCTTCACCAAATGAAAATGAGGAATTAGCTTAAAGGCAAACATTTGCTTAAAATTTTAATCTAGAGAATAGTAACTTGACTTCAATAGAGAAGAAACAACTTCTTGAGTGCCTCTATAGTGATATAGATATATTTGTAACTAAGGAAAATCCAGGCTTAGGATTAACAGATGTAGTGGAACATCAAATACACCTTAAGCCTAAAGCAGAATCAAAACCCCAACGCCAATACAGTTTGTGTCCAGACAAGAGAGAAGTTTAAAGGCATCAGTTAGATGAACTTCTAAAACAGGGTATAATATCTCCTGTTAGCAGTCAAGAAGATCTACCGATTACCAGTCCCATTGTTCTTGTGTCCATACGCAAACCTTCAGATGATACGATCTCTGGCACAAGTGAGCACAGTTTACATCATTTTCGATTTTGTTGTGACTTCAGACATTTTATTTCTCAAACCCTTAATTTTAATTATTCTATTCCAAATTTACAGGAATTGACAGAATCTCTTTCTGAAAGAGTTCAGCCTTCTTTCAAATGAAGATATCAAAGGAGTCATCCTGGCTAATGCTACGGTCAGAATGTGAAACTGCCGCATGCCGATTTTTAGACATCGGCGGATTCTTAAAGTTACATGCCGCCGGCCGATTTTTTGCAAATCGGTGCGAGTGGTCATAAATAACTGCCAGTGAAAGGCCGCCTGACGGGCTCCGGGCGGCCCAAGGCAGTGTCTACGTTCGAGGGGGTGTGTGACGTCATCAGGGTGTTGGCCGGTGGCAGTTAGGCGACAGGCCGCCAGCCGTCAGATTTTACCTGCCACCTCCCGGTGACCTGGCGGACACCGGCCATTTACACCTGCCACCGGCCAACGATCGGGCGTTCTAATTGCCACCGGCCGGTGCCCGCCCGATAATCTGACGGCGGCAGTCTGGTTCCTGGTTGGATATATAAACCTAGATTGCTCTCGTATCACTACAAAGTGTACCATCAACCGTTTATTATCAACCATTTTCCATCAACCATTATTATCAACCATTTCCTTCCAACAAGATGCCCCCTAAAGGCAAGGGAAAGGACAAGGCGCCAGCCCCAAAGCGAGTATGTTGTATGGTGGATGGCCTCGGATTTATATTCAGGGGTCCGGGAGTCTGCAATCGGCAGATCGCCGTCCTGCCACCTACCAACACCGACAGCCGCCTCCCAGCTGCCTTTCAATCTCCGCCCTGCCGCCGGCAGATATTTTGAAATCGTACGGTGGCATGTCGGAAGCATAACGGCAGCAGGCCGGATGCTAGAGAGTGGCAGTTAGATCCTACCGATCGCTGGCCGAAGTTTGAAGGACCTCGAGCCCCACGACCGAATAAAAATCGCGCTGCGCTGCTGCCCGCCTGCCGCTTGATAGCCACCGCGCGACTTCGAAATGCGCCCGGCCGGCGACCTGACGACTGGCATAATTGGAAAAAATCGGCCGGTGGCAGACAGAATTTTAACTTTTTCTTAAAATTTCAGCGGCGTCTAAAATGCCGACTGCCGCCTGCCGATTGTGCCAGCCACCGAGCTGCCACCTGACGAATTTTAGTGAAAACTGGCAGTTACCACGCCGGCAGGCGGCATTTAGTGATTTGTGATCGTAGCGTAACTGCCTTTAACACCTGTTTTGGTACTTACAAATTTCAGAGACTCCCAATGGGTCTGGAAACAGCATTAAATACATTCTAGCTTTGGATGGATAAAGTATTAAAGGGGTTAACATTCAAGTCAATAATGTGCTACCTGGATGATGTGATTATATTTTCTGAAACCTTTGAACAACATCTGTTCGATTTACAGGAAGTTTTTGACAGATTAAATCAAGCAGGGATTAAACTAGGTCCGAGGAAATGTACTTTGCTCAGCATAAGTGCATATACTAAGGACATGAAATATCTAATGAAGGAATCAGTCCACCAAGTGATAAGGTGAATGTTATAAATGATTATCCTACTCCAACAAACATCAGAGAGCTTAGACGTTTGATGGGTATGTTAGGATGGTTAAGAGAATATATTTTTTAAAATTTCATTGTTATTGCACAACCTCTACATAAATTAACAAAGAATGGTATCAAATTCAGATGGACTGATGTACATCAAAAAGCCCTAGATAAATTGAAGGAATCATAAATCAAATCTTATGTCCTTGCATTCTCACGATTGGACCTTGAAATTTATTTGGCTGTAGACACGTCCAGTCAAGGGATTAGTTACATGTTGTATCAAATTCATCAAAAGTCAGAATTCTCTGAAGGAAGCACAGAAAGAGAGAGGACAAGGGTCATCTGATTTGGGTCAAAGTTACAAAGTATCAGAAATTATGGACCAACTAAATTAGAGCTTCTAGGAATGGTTACTAGTGTCCTGGATTGTGCATCCTATTGAAGGGAAGACACTTCACAGTGCGTTATGATCATCAAGCACTACGCCCTCTTTTCCAAAAGCAGTTAAAAGGAGCCATATATGAGAGATGGTTATCAATACTACAGCAGTTTGATTTAGAAATTAAATACAAACCAGCAGAGGACATGGTAGTCCCAGATGCTCTTTCTAGGTGCCACCCAATGCTAATTCTTATAATACACTTCCCAGTCCTAATGAATGTGTTGCATTCTTTTCTTATGTTACCGATGGACCTGGCAAAGTTGTATTGCCAGGAGGGGTCCAATTACAAGATGTAATTAAAAAGTCAGGTGAGGGTCAGGGAATGAATAACGAAACTACAGATAAGGAGTCTGGTGTTATCAAACATTCCTCTAACGCTGCATATACAATCCCAACTAGATACAGCTGCTCTGCATTAGAAGATCAAATGTATGATACAGATGTAGGAGATTGTGATGCTAGTAAGATATAGAGCCCTGTACAAAAGTAGAGGGCACAACTAAATGTGAATGTAGCAAGGAAGTCACGAAGAGGTAAACATAAGGCATATCAGGCCAAGCCTTCAAAGCATAAGCATATACTGGTACTGAAACTCAGTTCCAATCCTATCACAAAACATGTCAGAAAATTTTGATGTACAGTACAATGATGAAACAGAAGTAGTCGGAGATAATGAAGAATTTAGACAATTAGACATAGATGTTAATTTAAGAGATACTGATGTACATCTTTTGAAAGGCAATTACATCAGTCCAGATTCATTGAGACAGTTACAGTCCGAAGATACAGTACTAGGACCAGTTATCAGATACCTGATAAATAAGAAATAACCCCGAGTCCCGAAAGGAAAGTAGGCAATTGCAGACAAGCGCATCTGATTTTCATGTAATTGAAGGAATATAATTTCACACAAGAATTCCAAAGTCCCGTAAGGCAGGAGACCTTCCACCCTATCAATTAGCTATACCCAAGTCGTTTGTTGAGACTGTTCTTACCATTCATCATGGTTCACCTAAGGCAGGTCACGGAGTTATTCAAGATACATCAGATAAGAGTCAAGGAATATTACTATTTTGAGGGCATGGCACATCATATAGCACACTATGTAAAATCATGCCCCGAGTGCCAAAAGAGTAAGGTTTACCGAGCACATACTAAAGCAGGTAGGCCTATTGTGGCTTATCCAACACCTGGGGCTCCTTTCCAAATAAGGGAGATCGACCTGTATGGTCCTTAACCAGTCACACCCCAGGTAAATACTTACATATTTACTGCTGTGGACATGTTTAGCAAATATATTTATACCGTGCCTTAGGTAACAAAAATGCTGTGTCTGTATCTGTTGCTCTATATCAGCTATTTACAATTAACGTATGGTATTTTTGACACTTTGGTATCAGATCAAGGGTCTAAATTTTATGTCTCAAATAACACAGGAAGTCTGTTGTTTGTTATATATCCCTCAACAGTTCACACCTATAGTTTTGTTCATCACTGTCTTGAAGCATGTGAACGTTCACATAGGACCCTTGCAAATAAATTAACATACAATATGAACAGGTCTCGCTCTAAAGGCAAGAAGTCCTGCCAGCTGTTGTATTTGCAATAAATAATGCTTTAAATGCAAACCTAGGTTATCCTCCACATGAGATATTATTTTCACAAAGACCAAGGTTTCCTCTGACCGCTGATCTTCCTGATGTTCCATTTAAAGCCTTGTCTTCAGATAATCATTCTTTTACCAAGGGACAGATAAAGCAATTAAATAATATCAGGGAATTAGTGAAGGAAAATGTCTTGCAGTCTCAACTTAAGATGATCTTAAGGGCAAATGCCAGCGAGTCTGCATCCGTTATGCCGATTGGTGTGTAGGTGACCAACCAGACAGTTAACAACACAGCCGTTTACATGATTTTATTCCAACTCCTAGCTATGGGCCTACATATATAGTGAACCACTTCGCCACCAGGGGGCGTTATATGTGGGTGCTAAGCTCCCATCATAAGACTACATTAAGAGCATATTTGAGTATATAACATTCTTCTGTTCACAAAAGAAAGCAGAATTATAGAAATATGAATATTGTAACTTTTAACTTAAAAATAAACCATTAAATTTGTTCAATGAGTCTCTCTGGTTTCTTAACACTACGGTTTGATTTCCTCATGGTTTGGTAAGCCATTTTATCTTTGTCACTAAACTATATTGTAATTAAACCTTACAGTTTTTTTTGTTCAATAGCTTTCTAAGCAACAGGCTCTGGTTCAACAGAAGTATCATGCGAGCTAAACGAAAGTCTGGTTGTTGCATCAGGGCTGATCTCCTTCAGGTATCGCCTGTTTTGTCGAATTACATTTCCATTTGTGGTTTCTCATCACAAAAAGATTTCACAGTACCAGGTGCCCACTGTGATTGACCTGGTTGTTCCTAAATCGTTACTTTCATTCCTGGCAACAAATTAGGCAGCTCTGCTCCGACATGCATATTATACCGCTGTTGGGAATCTTGCTTCTTGGCAGAGAGCCTCTCAAATACTAAAACATCAGTTGGTTTGGGGTCATTTTTTACAGGTAAATTTGACCTTACTTTTCTGTTGTACAAAATTTCAGCCGGACTCGGCAGTCCAGTCTCTAGTGGTGTCGTGCGCAAACACAGCAAGGCTAGCTTTGAATCAGTGTTGCTTTGTTAAGCTTTCTTTAGGACAGGTTTTACTACGCCTACCATCCTTTAAAAAAATCCATTACTTTGTGGGTATTTGGGACTAGATGTAACGTCAAAATCCCAGTCCAGGGCAAAGTTACGAAATTCGGCGTCATGCACCGAGGCCCATTGTCGGTCATGAGCCTTTTGGGGATGCCGTGTACTGACCACACGTCCTTAAGAATCTGATCACTTCTGAGCTAGTCTGGGTGACCAGGGCTCTAACAAATGGCATCTTACTGAAAAGGTCTACGACGAGTACATATGTGTTACCGTCCAGATCGAACAAATCGCTTGACAGGTATCCCATGGCTGGGAAGGAACTACATGTGGCTGCATTGGCTCTTTCACTGTACTACGTGCGTTCTGTAGACAAACAATGCAGTCTTGGCATAGCTTCTCTATCTCTGACATCATGTTCGGCCAATATACAGACTCCTTGGCACGCAACTGCGACTTAGTAATTTCCAGTTTACCAGCATGTATTCTTTCAAGAAACTCTTTGCACATTGAGTTGGGGATGATTATTCTATTACCCGTATACGATATACCGTTTTCAACCGAAATATGATCTCTCATGGACCAATAGCCTCTGACTATCTTAGGGGTTTTCTTTACATTATCTGGCCAACAAATCAAGATTTGTTCTCGTAATGGTGATAGCTCAGCGTCTCCATTTACAGCATCATGTAATTTGCTCATCTGGCCTGTTGAAATTGGTACCCTATGTATAGTGCGCTCTAGTTAGTTCATGGCCCTTTGATGGCTCAACTCGTGATAGGTAATCAGCATACATGACTTTAGGGCCTGGTCTCCATGTTACTGTAGCATCATAAGGTTGTATACGAAGGAGCATCCTTTGCCAGCGCGGAGGTGCTTCACTAAGCTGCATCTTTTGTTGGATATTTTCCAGTGGTTTGTGGTCACTACGAATTGTTACATGTTTTCCATATATGTACGTATGGAATTTTTCAACTCCGAAGACGACCGCGAGTAGCTCAAGTTCGATTATTAGCATACCGCGTTTCTGCTGGAGTGAGGGCTTTGGATGCAAAAGCGATCTGTGTGTCATCCTGTATCAGTGCGGCGCCTAATCCCACTGACGAAACGTCTACCTTAATGTCTGTTGGTTTTTGGGAGTCAAAGAATCTTAGCAGCATATTCTCATGTGTAGCTTCTTTCAAAGCTTCAAAAGCTGCATCGTGTTCAGCATACCACACCGATTCAGTGTCCTTTTTAAGCAGTTGACGGGGTGTATGCGTCTTGTCCTACAGGCGTGGAATAAGCGGAGCCAGGTGCTGGACTTCACCTAAAAACTTTGCAAGTCTTCGGCAGAAGTAGGAGGAGGCCGCTTGCGTAAGTCTTTACATTTTTTTTGGATCTGGGCTCATGCCTATATCTGACCAGACCAAACAGAAGATTACAATGCTTGGCTGGCGTTCATGACATTTTTCAAGTCTAAGGATCAGTCCTTGCTCTTTAGCGGCTGTCATGAATCGACGCAGGGCTTCATCATGTTCGGCTTCATCTGTTCCGTGAACACAAATGTCGTCTGCGATTCCTATAATTCCTGACCAAGCTTTGCGTATTATTATGTCCATGTGTCTCTGAAAGACGTCTTGAGACACTGACAAGCCAAACGGAAGTCTCAAGAATCTCATTTTACCCAGGGGGCTTCGGAACGCGCATAGTTTGCTGCTTTGCTCATCTAGCGTTATACCCCAGTAACCATTTTTCGCGTCCTATTTAGTGAAAATCTTGGATCCACTGAACTGATGGCTAATTTCTTCAAGCGTCGGCGTTTTGTAGTATGTGCGCTTTATAGCATCGTTAAGCGCCTTGGGGTCAAGGCATATGCGTAACTCTCCGTTTGCCTTGCGCGAAAAAGCGAGGGAATTCACTCAGTCAGTAGCTGCATCATCAGCACACTTTGCAATAATACCCATTTTTTCCATCTCAATGAGCGTTTCTTCAATCTCTTGTTTAAGCTAAATGGGGTATTTACGCGGACGGGCGACAACAAGTTTTGCACTTTCCTTCAGTTCTATGTGAAACTGGCTTGGTAAGTGACCAAAGCCTTTAAAACACTCCGGATATTGGTGCTGTAGCGCATCTCTGTCAGGGATTGGCTGTTTAGGATCAGAGCGCTGACTCAGTTTCTCTGCAGTAGTAGCGAATATGTTATGACTTCTCGTTACTTGAATAATCCCTAGTTTTTCTGTAGCATCGCAAGACAAAATGGCAGGGCCCTCAGTTTCACATACATATAATCTAGATAAAATCCACTCAGAATCTTCAAACTGCACTGGCATGTCAAATGTACCAGTCTGTGCTATGTCTGTAAGTAAGCTTTACATCGCTTGGTATCACGATTAATTTTTGGACATTTTCATCTGGGTACATTTGCTTCAGACATCTTAATGGTAATATGTTGCCATTTGACCCTGTATCCGCTTTAACTCTGAGTGTCACTTTTCTCTGTACTCCAGGGGGTTTCACATTGAGCTCAGCCATGATCGATTGTCTCTCGCAGTCAATTTGATCAATATTGACCACTATTCCGCCGCAGTCTAATGGCTGGTTTTCCGTTTCTGTAGGTATATCAACAGCGTTTACTGCGCGATCTCTGCTTCTTGATCGTGGCCTACGGCTTTGTCTGTTAATATGTCTTTGTGGTTTGTTGTGTGGCTTTACACTACCGGTTTCATTTGCATGCACACAGCAGCAAAATGGTTCATTTTGTGGCAATTTACACACTTCTTTCCATAAGCTGGGTATTTTTGTGGCTGGTGTTTTGTACCACAGTACCTGCATTTACCCTGCTGTGGTCTACTAGCAATAGAATCAACTTTAACGCCTGCGGTAAAGGTATTAGTGTTTCTGAGCTGACTTTATTGTCTCAGCTAGTTATACTTCATTTCCCTTAGCTATGAGGGATTTTCTTTCCTCGGGTCACACAATTCCTTTTATCAGCTGGAATGTGATCATCTCATCACGTGTCTCGGCACAGGTCTAGGCTTTGGCTTTAAGTCGGCATATGACACTTTCTACTGGTTCCCCTTCTTTCTGATGGAGAGCGCTAACTCTAACTCATTTATTTGGCTTTCCAACTATAGTCTGTTCCAGTACCCCTGTCCACCTGTTTTTTCGCGATTATTTATCTGTGAATCAAAGAACGCCAGAACTGTTTGACCTTGGGGAAGAAAGAGGAAAAAGCGTAATTAACTAATATGGAAATAATAGCCTACCTTATGTTATTTTCCTATAAACAATTTAAAACCATTTTATGAGTAACTAGTCTATTCTTTAGCGACATCTTGCCACTAATCTGTGAAATGGGCTTTTCAGGGATTAGTGATGACGTCATAATAGACGTGACGTACTAAAGAGGCGCCCATATTCATGGGGCCAATAATCAAGAGCTGCCGACCCCTGTTTACACCGAGAATTGTATTCTCCGCGTGCACGCGCTTCACTGTTACGTCACATTACTTTATCTCCATATCCAAGGAGGATAAACAATGGCCACTTATTAGGGACGCCATGAACCACGGTTATATATGAGATATGTCAACCAGGCCGTAAAGTGAATAATATATATATTTTGAGTAGGTAAGGTACCAAAAATTACGCTTTTGCCTCTTTATGCCATTGGTGCATGTTTTGTTTTGCAAGTTTGTCTTGTGTAGAGATAATCGCGAAAAAACAGGTGGACAGGGGTGCTGGAACGGACTATAGGTGTGCTTTGAATTTGTCAAACACACTATCTGGGTTTTCTTTCTCATTGGCTGTCATAGCCCAAGAGTTCCAAAGTTCACGACCCTGCGACCCCGATGATAATAATATGTAGTGCCACTGACGATCTGTAGCTACCTCACTGATTACAAAGTAACTGGTCAAGAATTCGTGCCATTCTTCATAAGCATGTTTCTGGTCGGGAGCTGTCCAGTCTAATATAGGCATCCGAACTCCAAGGGCAGCCATTCTGATAATTAATGGTGTTAACAACACAACCGTTTACATGGTTTTATTCCAACCCCTAGCTATGGCCGCCACACATATAGTGAACCACTTCGCTACCAGGGGGCGTTATATGTGGGTGCTAAGCTCCCACCATAAGACTACATTAAGAGCATATTTGAGTATATAACACCTTAAATATTCAATCAAGAAATTATGTATATCTTTTAACTGAATCTATTGGAAAAGGACGAAAATTGCAGAATAGATACACTGAACCATTTATTGTTGATGAAATTCTGTCAAAATACCTGTTTTTACTTTTGAATCCTGAAACTGGACGTCTGCAAACGAAACCAGTTCATATTGACAGATTTAAAATGGCCTTTGTGAGAGCACCAGAACCTAAATTGTGTTGCATTGATCAAGTTGTAACCTCACAGCCTGTAGAGGAAATAAATACACTTACCAATCCAACACAAACAACTGACAGAGACAAAGCTGATGAATGTGAATTATCTTCATCCCCTCTACGTAGATCAGTGAGACACGTACCGAAAGGAACCAGAAAGATATGGGGTGGTAGTTAATCCCACTGATGAGGAAACTGTTTCTTCTGATAATATTGGGTATCATGAAATAAAGAGAGTACTTGGGTACAGAGAGAAAAAATGACAACAGAATATTTAGTAAAAATTAAGGGTGAACCCCCACAAAAGGCTATACGGGGCAAGTTGTCTAGTCTAGGTAAAGAGGCTAGAGAATTAGTATCAATTCCTTCAGTCCCTTAGAAACCCAATGATTTATTTTGCATTTCTATATTTTATTACTCAAGTAAATGGACATATGTGCCTCAAGCCATATTATTTTGTATGAACTGTTTCATTTACTGTGAAGGGACAATCAGGATGTTTATATGTATTTGTTTCATTATTATGTTTTGTGTTACGCTGAGCATCACTGATTCTTTAATCTTTGTGAAGGCTGAATCGTAAAACTATTTGGTAATGGAACAGAATCCATTATGATTCACTAGAAATAACTCGTAATAATGCCATGACATACCTGTTGTGATGGTCGAAGGGATTGTTTGAATGAAATGAGAGGGGACTGGACGCAGTTCGAAGCACTTCTGTGAGATTGAGTTGCTAATATATCCCTGATGGTCAGGATTCAGTTATGGTGGCTGTTAAATTTAGGCGATCCACTAGTCTACGTTCCTAATGCTTAAGTGTGTAAATTTTCAGCCTAATTATATACAAAGTATGGTAATGAACAACCATTCTCTTGATCACTGTGTTGCTGCGTTGGCACGTATTGACATGTGGTTCATGTATTGAAGATTTGAAGTTTTCCCTGTGACAAGAGACCGATTGTTTGGATTGCTATAGACAACTGTCTGGTTTGGACCAGAGAAACAGTTTTCTAAGGTCACTGAATGTCAGATTTATTGATCATATATTATGTCTGAGTAAAATGCAGTATTATGTTAGGCCTATCTGTATCATGTGCAGTGTTTTGAAGGGATATGATTAACTGTGGACTTGGGAGAATTTTAGTATGTCTATATCATGTTTCTTTATATATCTTTCGTAATTGTTTATATATATTATAATGTGTAGTTTCACTTATTGTCTTACGCCTACTTAGATTACTACCTTTGGGAAATGTATATATCATTTTTCACTGACTACGGGTTAAATTGTAATGACAATTTGCATGTTATGATTGCAGGATATGGTCAGTTAACAATGCTTATTATAATTAGATGATACAGTATTTATTGAAATGTTTAATTACATTACTTTGTCCTTTAGGGATATTTTATGACTATTCCTCATGTAATATTCTATATATTAACTAAACAAAATGAAACTGGGTTTAGAGATGGTAATAGCTGTAAGCTAAGCATCCAGTCCAGCCCATGTCATGGATCTGAGACACCAGATGGATCCATAAATCTGAGACACTAGGTCAGTCAATTATATGTTGTATATTGTTACAGGGTGACATAAAGGCGGACCGAACTGTCTGGCTAGTGAAGTTTGCTTTTAAAGCGAAGCGGTTGGGACGCCGGACATGTGCGCCACCGACATGGGTTCGACTCCCGGATCGGCCCAATGTTTTCCCCTGAACAATTTGTCTTCGTAACAAAATGGGGGCTCGTCCAACGTGACGGTAAACTTAGTGACCCAGGGAATAAGCTCTCTAAAGTGTGACTCCTGGGATAATCAGTCTTGTTCAGGTAGCAGAACGCTCTTAAGAGGGGGTGTGTTACGGGGTGACATAAAGGCGGACCGAACTGTCTCGATAGTGAATTCAGCTTTTCTAGCGAAGCGGTTGAGGCGCCGGACATGTGCGTCACCGACATGGGTTCGAATCCCAGATCAGCCCAGAATTTTCCCCTGAATAATTTGTCTTCGTAACAATATTTTTTGTCTTTAATCGCATGTTATTGTTCCAGGGGCCTGGACAGTCGAGGGGTAAATCGCTCGGCTCTCTCTGCTGGCGACCCGGGTTCGATCCCCGGTGTGGCTATGAGAGTGGGTTGTAGTTCCCCGTCCACGGCCGGTGGTTTTCTCCGGGTTCTCCGGTTTCCTCCACCCATACAGATTTTCGAACGCCACCATCTGAGCCATGGAGAGTGCCTTGATTAGTAATAATGACTATTTGTACAATCCATGTATAAATAAATAAGTTTATATTTATACCAGATTCCATTAAATATTCCACCCTGGGTTTTTGTAACACATCGCTGGCATTTGTACGACTCTCCGTCTTATAGACGACAGCAAATTAGCAGTACCAGGCTTAAAGTATTGCTTTGCCCCAGATGTAATAGGAAATAGCATTTAGTCTTGTAAACTATAGCTTATCAATTGCACCAATAAGTTGTCAGAAATGTTAACACTATATCATTTGTTATTCATTAAGTCTTAACTAAGTTTTTTGTCTGGTTATTATGTTAAGATATTCAGATTTATGAATGCCTAAAACTTTTTCTGGCTCCTGAATGGACAATATTTAATTTTCAGGTCAGAAGCATGTATTTTAATGTTCAATAGGGTAACTTCATGAACCTGGTTGGTTGGCCTGATGGACAGACCTGTATATAATCACTGCCAGATTTTACTCTGTGAGAACTTCGGCATATCTTTCTAAATTCATAACGGCTCCGTTTCAGTTGAGTAATTTTAAGAGAAGGTCAACAGATCACAGTGTAGTTAATAACATTTTCACTTTTTTTAATTTTTTTTTCTATATGAATCTGTGCTGGAATGAATTTTTATTGTAAGGACATTCATCAGAATAAATCTTCAATTTTATCATCGTCTGGACTCTCAACTGGACTCACTTGTGAACTGCAATGTGGAATGGAAGTAAACCAGCATGTGTGTTCAAGCTAATTCCCCCGTTCCAATAGGATCCTCAAATGATGAAAGATAGGAGGTAACGGAACATTCAGATGTGGTTTAAAATTTGTGATGTATGATTAGAATATTTATTAAACTAAACTATAAGTATTAAAATTAAAATAAATTTAAATTGGTTATACCTGGAATAGATATTATAAATGCAAATTTGCAAGGGATTGTCCTTTTCACTATAGTATTAATATAATTGATATTAGGCCAAAATAAAAAAAAGTATGGTTCTCAGGTTCTCAAGTATGGTTTTATTTTTAGCGAACCTGTGAGCTGATGCGATGGTTTGGCGTCGTCCGGCGTCCGGCGTCCGTCGTCTGTACGTTAACCCATACTATCTTGAAAACGGCAAGAGGTAGCATCACGAAATTTTATGCAAAAAATTAGTCATCTAAAAAACTATATCGGATTTTGCTTATTTTTTGGCTAACTGCATTTTCTTAGATTTTATAGGGAAAAAGCTAAAAAAGCTTTAAAAATCTTCTTCTCCAAAACTGATCAGCCAAATTGTCCAATATTTCACAGAAATGATTCCTGGAATAATCTTTCTCAAATTTGTTCGAATGGTTTGAGTTTGGTGATTTTTGGCCGAGTTACAGGAAGTTGAACTTAGTCATCTGTCCATAAAAGCATACTAAAATTACAATCTTAGAAAAGGCTGCAGCTATCACCACCAAATTTTATGCCAATGTTGTTCACATGAGACATATCTGAAATTGAGGTATTGGTGGCGCCACCTGCATCGACCTTTTTTGTACGGGGGTCATCAGTGCCCGTATCATACTGACGGCTACAAAAAACTTCTTCTCTGAAACCATATGGCCAAATAGTTTAATATGGCACAGAAATGATCCTAGGGTAGTGCTTTCTGAAATTTGTTCAAATGGTCCAAGTTCAGTGACTTTTGGCTGAGTTATGGGAAGCTGAATTTAGTCATATGCTGTAACAGCCCATTTTAGCTCAGTGGCTACAAAGATCTTCTCCTCAAAAACCACTGGGCCAAATTCTTAAATCTCACACATTAATTATCCTTAGATGTTGATAATTCAAGTTTGTTCAAATGGTTTTGGTTCAGTGATTTTTGGCTGAGTTATGGGAAGCTTAACTTTTGCTGTATTTTCCCATATGAGTTATAAACCTGTAAAATTTTGATGACTGACCCTACTCAGGCCAATTTGTTTAATATTTTACAAGAATAATCCCTTGAATAATTCTTATGATAATTGTCTTTTATGGTTCCAAAGAATGAATTTTGGCTGAATTATAAAGGTTCAATTGAGTCACCTTACCATATATGTTAGCTGTGTGAAGCAGATACACAGATACATCTAGATACATCTAGACTGGCACCAGTTTATCAGCATTTATTACATCATGCCTCTAGACATTTAGATTTCAGGTTATCTATGGTTAATATTGACAAGAATGTTTCTTAAAAGCCTTTAAAAAGTGTAGATTTATGATTTTTAGATATTCCTCATGCCAGGCAATGTTTACAATCACAGCTATACAGCTCTCTGTGGGTATATGAAGACGGCTGTACATGGATTATAAATAATTGGCACCATAGTCAAATTAATTCAAGATTTTGCCATCAGTGAGATGTATCTGTATTACAATTTTGCATTCAATATGCATCTGTATTAATTTTTAGTGAACCTGTGAACTAATGCGATGGTGTGGTGGCGTTTGTCTTCTGTACGTTTACCCATACTATTTTGAAAATGATTGGAGCTAGCATCATGAAATTTAATGCAAAAAACTAGCCATCTAAAAATTTTCTTAAATTTTATAGAGAAAAAGCTAAAAAAACCGTTTAAAATCTTCTCCTCCGAAACACTCAAGCCAAATTGTTCAATATTTCACAGAAATAATCTTTTATACCATCTCCCTCAATTTTGTTCAAGAGGTTGAACTTAGTCATCTGTCCAAAAAAGCATACTAAAATGACAGTCTCAGAAACAGCCAGAGCTATCATCACCAATTTTTTCCCCAGAGTTGGTCACATGAGTCATATATGAAATTCAGGTATTGGTGGCACCACCTGAATTGACCTATTTTTGTACGGGGGTCATTGGTCATCTGTACATAAATCCATAATTTCTCAGGAATAGCAGGAGCTACCATTCCCAGATTTTATGCAATAATCTGTCACATATCAAACTTTGTGGGATTCAGCTTATTTTTGGTATGTGCATTTACTTAGATTTTATAAGGAAAAAGCTGACAATATTTTAAAAGTCATCTTCTTGTAGACGGTCCAGCCAAATTGTTAAATATTTTACATAAATGATCCCAGAGGCAAGCCCTCTCAAGTTTGTTCAAATGGTTTGCATTTGATGAATTTTAGTGGAGTTACACAAATTTGAACAGTCATTCAGCCAAGTAAGGATACTGACATAGCACTCTCAGAAATGACAGAAGCCAGCATTACCAGGTATTGTGCAAATGTTGGTCACATGACTCATATTTGAAGTTGTAGATTTAGTGGTGCCACCTACAATGACCTGTTTTTTATGGGCAAAAAAACTCATAATTTTAGCCTCTTTCAGCTTAATGATGAAACTGTCAAGTTGAATTGTTCAATTTTTCAAAAGAATTATCCTAGGACATGGTTCTTTCAATCATATCAGAATATACTGGTAGAGTTGTGAAAAGCTTAAGTTGGTCTTATGGCCATTATTATGTCTTTTTCAAACTGAGGACTGCAATAGTGTTCTTCTACAAATAATTTTAATTTCAATTATATCTTTTGTAACATTGCATAAAAATTATTCTTAGGTGGCCTCTGTTCAAGTTTACTAGAATGATTTTTGGCAGAACTATTGGACCTTTAACAATGAAAGTACTGCATCTTTTATTATTCTAGATATTTTGATAAAAAGTTTATGAATATGTCGGCTTGAAAAAAGAAATTTTAACCAAAGTCTTTCAGTATGTGTAAACAGATATACCAACAAGCCAAGATTGAATCTGTATCTTTAAATAGGATGAGAAACTGCCAACTGTTTCAGATTTGGGAACAGATCAAGAGTTCATTCAGTGCAGCCAGATATAGGTCACGAGTTCAATCAGTGCAGCCAAGCACATGGCATGTGATCACCTCATGGGTGACATGTGAACACCTCATGGGCACCATGTGATCACTTCATGGGTGTCAAGCCCCTCAGGGCAGGGCCCCTGCATGAGCTTATACAATGGTGTCGCTACTATTTCAGATTTGGCAACAGGCTAGAGGTCAGTCTGGATCTATTTATAGCTTTGGCAGACTGCCAACTGTATCAGATTAGGCAACAGGTCAATAGTTCACTCAGTGCAGCCAGGTATGGGTCAAGAGTTTACTCAGTGCAGTAGCTGCATTCTATTTATAGCTTTGGCAGACTGCCAACTGTGTCAGATTATGCAACAGGTCAAGAGTTCACTCAGTGCAGCCAGGTAGAGGTCAAAAGTTCACTCAGTCTAGCCAGGTGCAGGTCATGAGTTCACTCAGTGCAGTAGTCTAAGCAAGCAATTTGTCACAGTTCACTCGGGGCAACAGCCTTTCTCACCTAAGCCTGGTCAGCCCCATGCATCAGACTCAAGGTAAGTTTGATGTATTGGCCTAATATTTTGACATGTCTATGTGTCTTTGATGGCTTTCTCGCTCACAAGACAGGTGTCGCCACCTACCATGACTTTTGCACACGTTTTTCTCAGGAGGGGTTTGATATATCAGTCTGAAATTGGGCTTATGTATATATCTCTGATAGCTTCGTTTTATACAAGACTGGTGGTGCCAGCTACAATCTTTTTAGTGTTGTGTGCACCTATGCCAGAATTTCAGCAGTGATGTTTGTGTAATTGTTTCTTATTCAAAATGTTTAGTACTTGCATAGTTCATATACATGAAAAGTAATGGTCCAGCATTGAAGCATTAAACCTGGTGTATTTCCCAAAGCACAGGTTCGCATTAGGCCTGTAGGCCTTGTTAATTTTTTGGTATGTTTCGATAAAAATGTCAAATGATTAGGGAAAAGCATGATAATAACAGATTTATTTTGCTAAACAAGAAAAAGTACTACATAACAAAGGAAAGTGTATGATTTTATCTTCTTGAAAGAAATGTCCGAGCGGCTGCAGCTCAAAATTGGTAACTTACTTTGGAAAATCAAAATAAAAATTTTTGATGCGGGGGTTTAAAATTGATGCGGGGGGTGCCTGAGAACCATACCGTTTATTTTTTTGGCCTTAATATTATTATTTATGTTATTATTATCGTTATCTATTTGTGATATTAATATTTTTATTTTTTTATTAAGATATTAGTATAATAATAATAATAATAATAATAATAATAATAATAATAATAATATTATTATTAGTATAATAATAATAATGATAATAATAATGCTGATAATAATAATAATAGTCATCTAAAAAACACTATCAGATATATTATTTTTTTTTTGCTTTCTGCATTTACTTAAAGTTTATAGGGAAAAAGCGGAAAAACTTTAAAAATCTTCTTCTCCGAAACTGTCCAGCCAAATTGTTCAATATATCACAGGAATAATCTCTGAAAAAAATCTCTCTCAAGTTTGTTCGAATGGTTCCAATTCGGTGAGTTATAGGAAGCTGAACTTAGTCATTTGGCCAAAAAAATAACTTAAAATTACAATATCAGAAAACGGCTGGAGCTATCTTCACCAAATTTTAGCCAAATGTTGGTCACTTGACTCGTATATGAATTTGAGGTATTGGTGGCGCCACCTGCATCAACCTTTTCTGTAAGAGGGTCATCGATTATTATTCAACATCTTTCATCGATCATTAGTACATTAACCCATAATTTATCAAAGAGCAGGTGCTAGCACCCCCAAAATTAATGCGAAAATCTGTCACATATCAAATGTTGTGGGATTGAGCGTTTTGTTGCGCCGGCTGCATTAAATAACATTTAATGGAGAAAAAGCTAAAAAACATTTTGAAATCTTCTTCTCTGAAATCATTCAGCCAAATGGTTCAATATTTCACAGAAATGTTCCAAGGGATAAGCTCTCTCCAGTTTGTACAAATGGTTTGGGTTTGATAAATTTTGGCCGAGTTACAAGAATTTGAACTTAGTTATTTGACCATGTAAGCATACAATCTCAGAATCGACAAGAGCTTGCGTTACAAAGTTTTTTGCAAATGTTGGTCACATGACTCATACTTGAAAAATTGTAGTTTTTGAGGCGCCACTTACATCAACCGGTTTTTACGGACAAAATTCTCATTATTTTAGCCTCTTTCAGTTTAAAAATGGTTTATGATGAAACTTTCAAGCTTAGGGTAGGGTTCTTTCAATTGTATAAGAATATATTTGGTTTTATTTATTTTTGGTAGAGTCATAGAAAGCTGCATGAAATTTATTCAGTGCGGCCAGGTACAGGTTAAGAGTTCACTCAGTGCAGCCAGGTGCAGGTCAAGAGTTCACTCAGTGCAGTAGTTACAGAGGGCAATTCGTTTAGTTTACTCGGGGCTGTATATACAATTGCACAGGTTCGCATTAGGCCTGTAGGACTTGTTAATTATGATTTTAGTGTATCAGTGTACCCAAATATTTATTTGTATAATATTTATTTGGCTTAAAAATGGGGATTATTTGGTTAATCATTTTGTGGCATTTGTAAACAAAAAAATACAGTGTTAGGGCAGTTTTTGTAGTATGCAAACTGTGAAATCAGAGAAAAGAGTGAACTAGTGACAAGAGAACATTTTGTTTAATAAAACTGTAAAAACTACAAAAATTTAATAATGATGCACATGCAAATATAAATGCTCATTCTATGAAAATCTCCATAAAAATAATTTCTGTGGTGTTGTTCATGGATACTTAATTTAACAATTTCACAAAGTTTATCAATCTTATGGAAAGTTCTGTTCGCATAGGCAGTACCCATTATCCACACCTTACATTTATATGTTAGGCTGACCACCTATGACCACCAACAGTAATATTTTAAAAGGTTATTTTATGGTAATGATGTTGATCTGGAGGAAAAAATTGTATCAGTAAAAATATTCATTGATACATTCAAAAAGTATAATCAAAATGGTATATAATAATTATATATTTAATCGCCTTTTTTGGAGCCAAATAAATATATCAATAATACACTTAAAATTATAATTAAAAAGTTAGTTTATGGTAATAATATTCATCTGTCCGAAACGTCCTAGTCCGGAATGTCCTAGTCCGAAATGTCCTCGTTCGAAACGTTCGTTTCCGAAACGTCCTTCATTCGTTTTGCTATGCACCCATTCGGAACTCCTCGGCCGAATCCGTTGGTTTCTAGCCTCGGATGTATGTATGACCCAATGATATTCCGACGGTTTTGGAGAAGTTCGCCTGAAATCTTGCCGTTTCTACGCACTCGTTTAAACAAAAGATCACAGTTTCCACAAAAATAGATTGATTTGCCATATTATATTATTATCATAATCATATGTATAATATGGGCTTGATATGTTGCTAAACATCAACTATAACCAGGTTTCGACAGTTATTTAAGTAGAAAACTCGATCAGTTTATAACAAATGCCTCATACATCGCCCACTCGGGATAGACTTCTTGGCATAGACACAGACATAGTTTATTTCTCACACCTTTTTACAGGTACACGAGTACTCAGACACATTAATAGTTGTGCGGTGTAAAAAAACTAACAAAATATATCACTCTAAATTTTGTCATGGACCTGCAAAAACTGGATGATAACAAAGTTAAATAAGGTTTACAAAATATTCTATCTTTAAACAGAGAATAACATCTGCAAACCGACAGATCTGAAACGCTTTCATGCCACTATTTCCGGTTTTGGTCTTGCAACCTGGTTTTAAACTGTGATATAACCACGTCGGGTTGATATATCTCTCTGGTCTGACCACAAATTTTGCATACTATTTATACAGAGTAAATCCCTAACTGCCGATATTCACGTTGATTCAGTTATTCCAAAACTGTTCAGGCAGCGAAGACTTCTATATATTACACAGGAAAAATTTGTAGCTATTCAAGAGAGTAGATAAGCCCAGAATCTAAGCAACCTTGCTTTTGCCTCTACATATGGAGGGTATACCAACCAACTTCTCCATAAACAATTGCAGTCGGCGTTGAGTTGGAAACGCTTAGTAACATTTTCAAGAATGATTATTAAGTCCTCAACTCCCCAAACTTCGCAACCATATAAGAGTTCAGGTATTACAGTGGCATCAAACAGATGCATTCTAACGTCTAATGGCAAATCTAACGCATTTGCGTCTCTCATCATTAGTCAGGTGGCTTAACGGAATTATTGTTACACGCCGGAAAAAAGCACAAAATTTGGTATGAAAAATTCTACAGGTCAATCCTGATCATTCTGGAGGGGATAACCTCCCGAACTCGGTTTCTGGTTCTTCCAGCTGGCTCGAGTCCAAAATTACAGGATTTTACGTTAAATTTCACACGATTACAACGATAAACGGAATGTTGTAAACTAGATTGACCCTAAAACTCATTTTACATCAATCAATATACATTATAGGAACACCATAATGAAATATCATGAACAGTTATTGTAGAAATTGTGACGAAAATCATGTTGAAGTATAATTGTAGGTCGCTTGAGGTCAAAAGGTCACGTCATCCATTGATGTGGAACAGTATCCTGTATGTTTAAATGCCCTCATGTTCTAAATATAAGAGAAGATAAGAAATATTTTTTCAATAAAGATTAAAATTGCATAATGGTAAGGATTATAAAGATTAAACACCCATATCATTAAAATATATATATAGGGAATATACTAGTACTTATACACTTTACTTGTGAAACCACCCTTTCGAAACCTATATCTGGAGTCGTATTTACGAAGAACCCAGGGGAATGAAACAATTTATTAATTGTCAACACCTTTAATCATTATTTATCAGGGCGCATATACATCTCGTTCATAATATATGGTAAATGCGATAATGAAAATTATCATGAAGCAATATTTGTTTACACTTATAAAAAATAATATACATCTGGAGGGAAACCGGCAAATCAATGGCCTTATTGAGTATATAATAAGCCAATGGGCGGTTATTGAACAGTTGTTGGGTATTATATATGTTTGGAATAATAAAATTTCGAAAAAAAAAATAAAAACTTGCTGTAAAATCATCGATGGAAGCAATTTAGCTCAAGTTTAATACGACGGAGCTTCCAGTGGCGTATAATCATCTGTTATTTTTATGGGTTGAGAGTTGATTATGGTTTGTTCATATATATATATTTACTAGTTCATATTAAATGTTTTTTTTTGGCACTAAAGAAAATGTTTGACTACATTTACGCTATTGTTTTTAATTATTTATGTAGGCAAAATTAATATATATATATATATATATATATATATATATATATATGATAATGATGTATTATTATGATGAGACCGTAAGTCTTAACAGTGAGTCATCTAACTTAACGGAATTATCGTTACATATCGAGAAAAAAACACCAAATTTTGTAAGAAGTGTCTTCAGGTCAGTCTTTCAGGTGCCAATTCAGCAGGCCAGATATAGCAGGATAACAAAACGTTATCAGACCTTTACAACAATGAGAACAACGCGGTAAAGTCGGTTGAATCTATATTTAATTTTCATTTAATCAATATACATACAAAACACTTTGAAATATATCAAACATCTGTTGCGGTAAAGACCAAAACTAGTTTAAAGGTTAAATGTAGCCAGCTTCAGGTCAGAAAGTCACGCCATCCGTTCATCCTTTAATTGGCCCCACGTTTTAAAGTTAAAATATTGGAGCTCAACATTTCGGAAATATTAATATATATCTGAATATAAAACAATACTCAATAACTGTTTGGATGATAAAGATCATACTAGTATAGGTACGATCTAGGCAGCTGTGTATGATTGGAGTTTATATTCGCAGTCTGCATAGACTGGACCATTATTTTTATTGACAACACCTGTATAGATGGTAATTTTGGCGGCCGCACATTTTGATTAAGAATTTAATGTGTATCATATCATACACTCGTCGTCTATTCCAGCAAGACCATCTGTTTAAATGCTGTGTCTGAATACGTTGTTACAAAGAACACAGGTTATTGAAACAATTTGGTGAGCTGCCTATTTGATCATTGAAGGACTGTGCATTAATGTATCTCAGTGACGCTATGATATACGGGCAAGTGAGAAAATCCTCAGAATGTAACATAATGCAGCAACTGTTTACATTTATCCTAAATAATATTTAACTGAAATGACAAATTTGGGTTGTGGCTTTGTTCAAATGTATATACTCTGAGACTCATAATGTTAATGAGGACTTATGAAGATCAGCTGGGTGTTTTATTCGGTTAGAATAGATATGTCTCTATACAAATAAATGTCAGTAATATTATCGATCTGCGTTGTTTAGACTAATTATTTAAGTTCTACATTATAAATGGTTAAGACATAGGAGGAAATGTCAGACTGAGTTAACTTTAAGTGTTTATGATTATTAAGTTATGTAAGTGAATATAAATATGCTAAAATTGTATTATGATGCTGAGACCGCCATTTTAATGTAAGTCTAAAGTTCTGTAGAAGCAAACACAATATATCTATCAGGAAAAGTGGGCTTCACCTTCTGTTGTTTAGAGTTGTTTGTCAATGTTGGATTCCTAAACCATAAGAAACTTTTGGGTGAATTTCAGAGAATGTTTGGAGATACAGATAACACATAGATAGGATTTGAAATATAACTGGTCGATTTTGTTATTCAGAAATATACTTTCAAGTTTTCATTTATTTATAGACATCTTGTTCGGGATTAAATCATTTCATAAAGATATTTGTAACCTAAAACCGGAAATAGAATGGCCTGTGAAATTGATTAAACCGCAGGCATACATATAATATAGAAAAATAAATCATGTTTCTGTTATACCGGGAAAACAGACTTGACGCAGCGCTTGTTCAATATCTTTATTTGTATATCTCTGTGTACACTTGATGACGACTGATGATTAACTGCATGACTATGACGAATACCCTACTATTTATACACATACAGCGGATCCTAGCTGCAGCGACTCTCTCCATTAATTAGCCAATCAGAGCTATGCCTACTCGACCAATCAGCGATGGCCGGGTAATCACTGGACCGTATATCGTCTACTGACTCCGAGAGTGACGGACCTCTGTGGGCGCAGTGCCGCTGGTGCATACTATAAGCTAAACAACCTTATGATATTTCTATGGTATTTTTTTTTACATTCCCAAAATAATAAAGAAAACAGGTTTAAAGTTAAAAAGTAATGGGCTGCAAAAATAGAAAGGGGAACAATGTAGGCTAATATTCTAAAGGACATGGATAAAATAATGAATATTCAAGTAACACTATATTTATTAAGCCACAGTAGAAAACTACTATACAAACAAGACAGTTTGCTTCATAACAAAAATGCAAGAGAGATTTATTGTAAAAAGTACACATTAAACTGTATGGAACGTATTTTCTTTGTCTTTACTTTAGTATATCTATTTGCAATATTCTATCCAGATAAAGCGGATAGATTTTTCCTTTCCCTCACCATTCATATTTTTATGCTAAACTTTGTTATTTATGTTTTGTAATTTTGTTATTTCTTCATATTATATGCTTAATTTTGTCATTCGGGGAGCAAGGGCCAAAAAGGTTTTAGGCGCTTAAACGAAACTAGTATGTACTTCACCTGGGGACCCCCTCTAAAATTAACCCCCTGGATGTACTCTATCCACCTACAAAGTTTGGTGCTATTATCTGATTTGTAACGACAAGAGTCAGAATTTGACGCTCAGCCACCTGACTTGAAGCAAATCTTGATTGTACAAACCTTTAAAAATGTAATTGCATAAAGTAAACTACCCAAGTTGTGTTCCAGAATGTGCTAGTTCAACTAATATATCGCATTGTAACCATTTGGCTTTAAAAATATGACCGGTTTTATTTGTTAAAGCAGTTTTAAAGATTTTGTTTCTGTGTTAAATTTCAATTTGTAGTGAATTTTGAAACAGGCACCCCATCTGAAATCATCCGTTTTGGTGTACTCTACCCATATACAAAATTTGGTACTTTAATCCGGTCTGTAACGATATGGCCGAAATCTGACGCCAAGCCATCTGACTACGTGGCGTACATGGCCGCGGTAACTTTTTCAGAATGAAGTTTCACAGCTTTATTAAATCTACCATTATAACAGAACAAAACACCGAGGTAGAGATACTTATCAACGACATCAATATATCCTGAACCTATCTTGAACGGTGTATTTTTCTTATCTTGCCTCTCGAAAATACAATCACTTAAATTTTTTAAATGAATTCACAGTTATATCATGATATTTACAGTAGAAATATAGTTTTTTTAAAACAAATTTTGTAATTCCTGCTCACTATCATCAATTTTAACCGTGTCATCTGCGTACATTAATACTCGAATATCTCTTACGGTTGCAATATCAGCATGTATAGGGCATGTATTAGCCACACAGCTTCCGCCCGTTATTATTTTTAAGTAGTGATTCTTTCAGTCAGCCACGTACAGGGCAAAAAGTAAAGGTGACAAATTATTACCCTGTCTTACCCCACGTTCACTTCGAAAAAAGGAAGATCGGTTGCCGTTTACACAAATACACAATGAAGTGTTTAAATATAAATCGAAAAGTACTTTCAGTAGTTTACCTTAATTAATTTTTGAGACAATTTCACCCAGAGCTTTGTTCTATTCACGGTGTCAAAAACGGTTTTATAATCTATAAAGGCGCAATTAAGTTCCTTCCTTTTTCTATACGTGATAACCCATCCGGAAACTGTAAAGTATAAGGCCGTGAACTGTATCCTGGATCGGTCCAGACCCGTAGGCCCATACATGGGATATTCCATTTGGATCAGTGTTGTCTTTTAGTAGGGGTAGGTATTAATACTAGCTTCATGTGTTAACCCTCTCAAAATATATACCTGCATGGTTGAGATATTTAGGAAAAAAATATTTTTTAATTTTTAAGGAAGTGTAAACCGCTGTACACGGCCTCTGAAAGTTGTATAAAAATCTTAAAATCATAATTAAACCTCCCTCTACAAGGATACAAAGCTTATACGGGTTGTTGAGTATTTTTACTATAACAATATTTGGGTCACATTGTTTGTGTATGAACTTTCTTTGGTTCCCCAGGGTGAAAAAAACATCAAATACAATTTTTTCTCCACTTCTTTGTTCTTTTTTTCTGTTTTCCTTTCTTCTGCCCGTGTTTGTGCTAGATCTCAAGAACTTACCTTTGAGCACATTGTTAGTCTTTGGTGACAGACTTGCACCAGATGTTTAGTTCTGAGCTTGACTTAATTCAATGATTGTACACTCCAAAGCGGATTCCCGATTTTTTGCTCATTTGTTGGCGTCTAGGGGGACTAGAATTTTAGTGACTAACATTACTTTGTTTTACAAGGTATTTAACTATATTTGCTTTTTTTAAAAGAAAAAAATATATTTTGGCAGAATAAAAAGAAAATCCAATATGTACAAGTTATGATATTTGAGTTCAGGACTTACAAATTCCTATCTATTAAAAGTATAATTTAAACACTTTGTGGTAAAAATTACCATAATATCTTTCAAACCAAGAAAACAGCCATTACATAATAAAGACGTAGTAGCTAACACCTCTAATTTGCAGGGATGGATTTAAAATGGCTGAATGTATTTTTGTAAGAATCTTTAATTTAGGCTAGCCTCCATGAACATACCTCTCAAAGGTTGTGGCAAACTGAAATAGGCATAATAACAATTTTTGCTCTTGGGATATTGATATATTATCATTGTTTTTCGAAATTCTGCAAAAACTATATACATTTATGATCAAATTAGTGAAAGGAAGACATACAGTCACTCTCACAATCAAAGTTAAATCTAATAAATATTTATAATAACATACTTTTAAAAACTGGACCAGGCTCTATAAATACATACAAGTTCATGACTTCAGGTTAACTTTCAAAAAGTTGTGGCCATTTATGTGTATATTTTTGCCAAAGTTTAGAATCTCACACTCAAATTGTCCTTTAAACTTACATAAAATTGTTCAAAGATATTACAGATGATTCCACTAGTCTGGCAACATCTCTACAAATATCCAACAAAGTGTGCAACAAATAATAAGGTAATCGATGCATTAACCATGGACAAATTGAATGAATATTTACTTGAAATAGACCGTGAACAGTGAAATTTCACATCTGTTAGTCCCTTTGATAAGAACCATTTAGCCTGATTTTGTCAAAACTGTTACTGATGACCAAGAAATAGGTAAGCCGGATGAACGCTGTATCAGTGTATCAAAGTCATACAAATAACTGTAGTGTAAAATGCTACTTGAAAATAAATTGTGAATCTCATTAAGTAAATCTACAAGTACAAATACAGTAATAGGTGGTGTAACAGCAAATAAGACTCAGATGAGTCTGGCTGTCATGGCGTTTACAATCACATAGCTCGAAGAATATAGGTCATTGTTACCTAATTTAAGGTTTCTACAGGATTCACGAGGACTTGTTTGGCTGTTAAAGTATGAATCTAACAGATAACCATTTTCTCCCCCAAGAATCATCTTGCACTTTAATCTAGTGTTTGGATTTGCCTTATTTCTTATATATAGAAAAGTCCATTTATTTATAGTTATACCTGAAAAGGTGCTCCCATTTAAAAAAGTATGGTCATAAACCCATACAAAAAGGAATAGTTCCAAAAAGGGCGCCCTGAACCTGCGAGTCCTCATCTGTCGTACTTAAAGGATATATTTACAAGCGGAACATATTTTGTGCATATTTCTGTTTGATATATGTTCCTCTCCTTTTTTAAACACATTCACCAAAAGATTATATTAAATTCTAGGCTATAGAACAATAGTGTGGACTCACCAAACCATATCTGCATGATAAATCTTCGATAAGAAGGCCGTTATCGTAAAATGTTAGACAAATGTAGATTTTGTTGAGCCCATACTATAGTACTACAAAAGTCCAAAAATATTTAACAGCAGTGTATTGAACATCCTTTTTTATAGTCCAACATTTATACAGCAGTATATCCGTATATGTTTTGATAAGATCAACATGGCATATGTCTATCTGGCTATACATGCATAATTTTCTCATTTGTACGATTTATTCACATTTTGAGGCAAATCTAAGGCTATTCACTAATTATATCATTGAAATATGGTAGTAATGCATCAGTACCATTTAATATGATCATGTCAGTATATTTAAACTTCAAACTGGTTTAGAGCCCTGTTTATAAAGGAGTTGTAGAATCTATGAACAAATTGAAAACTAAGGTATTTTGGATATTTTATGCAAACGTCAGAGGGGGTGTACAGGGGGTTACACTTAAAAGAAAATTTGTAAATACATATTTTCCAAGGTTTTATATGCAGTAACAAATGTACATAAATTCAGGGGATTAGAGTATCGGATTTCTTAAATTTATAAATAATACCCACCCCTACTTGTACCTTTAAAGGTAGAATATGTGAGGATTGGCAGTATCTGTACACAAAATACATTGTTTTACTCTTGTAAAGAGCACAACAGATGTCCGGTTGACCTGCTATGGCCTTAACCTTGCCGGAATTCTTTCGGTGGCGGCCCCACATCCGATGTTTGCAAACAAATTTAAGCCCCCCCCCCCCTTTCCACCCCACCGGCGCATGCGCAATGGGCCGTAAGGCAAGAAGCACAGCACAACTTTACTGCCAGCCATAGAATCAGCACAGTTTACCTACAGGTATGTTTATGATTATTGATGTCAGTATCTACTAGAAACAATGGCTATATTGTATATATGTTGTTGTTATTATTCAAGATACAATACTTTACGATATGTTCATTATAAATATATTTATGGAAGAGGGCAAACCTGGATGGGCTCAGAAACGACAAGTCTTCATTCAGTAAATCATTTCTGACAGAAAAGAGTATATCAAACCCGATCGATGACCTATGGACCAAATTCAAAGAGGGCTGCTTAGGCAACCTAAATTCCAACGTACCTTCGGAAATGACATCTCAACGCCACAGCCAGCCTTGGATTACACAGCACCTAAAATGACTTACAAGGAGAAAAGCACGTGCTTACAGAAGATACATGAAGTAACGCTCTTTACACGACCATGCAATTTTCAAAAACCCAAAGAACATGGTACATGAACTATGCAAGTCTCGGTACAAGGAATATGTGAACAAAATCACTATGGACGAAAAACAGAAACCAAAACGCTTATGGAGCTTTATCAAAAGTAAACGAACAGATGGCTGTGGTGTGGCACCACTTATGCGAGATGGAATAGTCTTTAGTGATGCCAAGGTGAAAGCAGATATCCTTAATCAACAGTTTACCTCCGTTCTTCACCTCAGAAAACCCCACAGATCCGATGCCTATCATGAACTCACACCCCACAGTCCCAAACATCTGTGTAAACCAGCATACAGTAGAGAAACTCCTCCAGAACCCGAACCTCCATAAAGCCGCAGGCCCTGATGAAGTCTCTACTCAGATACTCAAGGAAACTGCACCACAAATAGCACCAGCATTGACACATCTCTTTCAGGCTTCCCTAAACCAAGGTAAAGTACCAAACGAATGGAAATCCGCCAAAATCAGGCCAATTTTTAAGAAGGGAGACAGAAGTGCACAGTAAACTACAGGCCAGTGTCACTATCGTCTATGTGCAGTAAGGTCATGGAACATGTCGTTCACAGCCACATCATCAGTTGCGGTATACATACCATACCAGCAGAAGTGACATCGCTGGTAGTGGTATCGGTATCCATACACTCCGATATCGAAACAAAAAAGTTAGAACTAACTTTTAAACTGACAGCTTCTCACCTTTTATCTGGATGATGTCAGCATAAAAAATGCATTTAGTCTGTTTGATTGGTATATCCACAGCAGGTTGACATAATAATAAGTTGGCTCAAATGTATTAATTTTTGTATATGTGGGTCTTTATCCACATGAGTACTCAGAAACAGCCTGTCGTCTGTTCAAACATGGCTGCTTCATTTACATCTGCTACCACTGCTACTAGGGGGCGCCTTTGTGCTATACAAATTAGACTCATACTCTTCCCCTAGACTTTCAAACTTGTGACTTGGGATGGTTATTTTTTTGTTCTGGGTATATCCTACATAGTATGCAAACTTTAAATATAAACATGAACTAAACAGCCTTAAGGATATACCCGGAATAAAAAAATAACCATCCCAAGTCACAAGTTTGAAAGTCTAGGGGAAGAGTATGAGTCTAATTTGTATAGCACAAAGGCGCCCCCTAGTAGCAGTGGTAGCAGATGTAAATGAAGCAGCCATGTTTGAACAGACGACAGGCTGTTTCTGAGTACTCATGTGGATAAAGACCCACATATACAAAAATTAATACATTTGAGCCAACTTATTATTATGTCAACCTGCTGTGGATATACCAATCAAACAGACTAAATGCATTTTTTATGCTGACATCATCCAGATAAAAGGTGAGAAGCTGTCAGTTTAAAAGTTAGTTCTAACTTTTTTGTTTCGATATCGGAGTGTATGGATACCGATACCACTACCAGCGATGTCACTTCTGCTGGTATGGTATATATACCGCTACATCATCAGCCACTTGGACAGACATGGACTGCTGACAGATGCCCAGTATGGCTTCAGGAAGCGACGCTCAACTGAGACCCAGCTAATCCTGTTGTACCAATTTTCCGACTTCCCAAGTCCCAGATCTGAGTCCCAGGCTGTGTCTCAGCTTATTTAAATTTCAACTGTATGGACTGCTAAACTCCGCAGTTTATCCTAATCTCAGCTCAACCAGATGTACTTACTATCAAACAAATCAATATCAACAGAAATAAATCCTGTCCTAAATGTCTGAGAATTTATATTTTGTCACTCACGTGGCAATAATTTATTCCCTGTTAATTGCGAGTCTCACAGATTAACGCAACAATACGGAGTGCTCATCAAGACCTGCTGTGACGTCACTCGGTCCAGTTGACCTGTTGTTCTGCCTCTCGCCAAGTTTACAAGCCCAAATCAGCCAGGAAAGCACTTCTAACCCCACGTTAAGGCGACAATGTACCAATTTTCCGACTTCCCAAGTCCCGGGGAGGTACATATCCCCGCAAGCTTCCTGACTGAGCGATAAAACCGGGCTTTAGGGGAAGGGGATTTCCCGTGAGAGGCAGACACAACTAACACAGGTCAACTGTAACAATAAGTTTAATACAATACTTAAATACTTATCTAAACTGCCACTTCACAGCGGCCTGCTGCGTGTCCCACACGGCAACATTAGAATGGAACGTCCGTCAAGCCTGGCTCCTGGCATACGCCGCCCTGCGTTCCAAAATCTACCTTCCCCGCTCGCTGGTTCACACCAGAGAGCTACGTAATCAGGACGTTATACGTCGACTAGCACCCTCCCTCTCAAATAAGACTTGTACCCTGCCCCTAACACGCTACACCTGTCAGTAAATGATCTAGCACGGAGTACTGACACGGGGTAACAAGTGGACTGCATAATGTTGGACTTTTCCAAAGCCTTCGATAAAGTCCCACATAACAGATACTGATGAAACTTGACCATTATGGCATCAGGGGCAGTACCCTTCAGTGGAACCCAAGTTTTCTCCTGAACTGCACCCAACAGGTCGCCCTTTATGGTCAGTCATCGGCTGCAACCACTGTTTCATCTGTAGGTCCACAAGGTACTGTCTTAGGACCTCTCCTTTTTCCTAATCTTTATAAATAACTTGCCTTCATCAGTTTCATCTACAACTAGATTATTTGCTGATGATTTTCTCATGTACAGAAGAATCGAGACGCCACAGGTTGAGGCCTTCTTACAGAGAGACCTCGACAAGCTGCAGCAACGGGAAGACAAGTGGCTAATGAAATTCAACCCGGACAAATGTGAAGTCTTAAGAATCACCATCAGGAATCCCCTCTACTTGCCAACTACTCAATCCATGGTCAGGTACTGATCACAGAGGACTTTGCAAAGTACCTCGGCTTGACCATCCACAAAAGCCTCAGCTGGGACAAGCACATAGATATCATCACCAAAAAGGCAAACTCCGACTTGGCCTTCCTTGGCAGAAACATCAGCCAGTGCCCAATCAACATCAAGGCGCAGTGTTACTCCACACTTGTAAGACCAACCATCGAATATGCTTCTACAGTGTGGAGCACAGCAAAGAAAGAAGGAATCAACAAATTTGAGGCTGTACACCGCAGGGCAGCTAGATGCGCCACAGGAGACTATGGACCCATAAGCAGTGTAACATCAATGCTACAGCAGCTCCAGTGGCAGTCTCTCAAGAGCCGGCGGGAAGCAGCAAGAATATTTATGCTGAACAGGATAGTCAACAACTTACTGTTCATACCAGCAGATAACTACCTAAGTAAGACATCATTAAGAACTAGAGGTCACTCTCTACGTTTCTTCATACCTTACTCTACGCTTTAACTATAGGCCTACTCCCTGTATCGTAAGCGCTGTTTGTTATGACCTCATATCCTGAATTGCTACACCAGAGGGGAGCACAGTATTTTTGTCCAATCAGATGAGACCTTGTGCTGGAAGACACAGCCAAGCGAGGAATACACGGAGCCAATCATGTTCATTTCGTTTTGAGTGACAGCTTATCGCCCCGGTAACCGTCTGAACAGGCCACAGGCTCAGAGAGAATTGCCCCAGACGTGGTTTGCTTAGGGCCTTGGGCACATAGGATGCCCGGCCAGTGAGTTGTAATTCAAACGAAACGTAACAACAAAGGCTGCGTGCACATAATGTGCTGGAAGACACAGCCAAGCGAGGAATACACGAAGCCAATCATGTTCATTTCGTTTTGAGTGACAGCTTATCGCCCCGGTAACCGTCTGAACAGGCCACAGGCTCAGAGAGAATTGCCCCAGACGTGGTTTGCTTAGGGCCTTGGGCACATAGGATGCCCGGCCAGTGAGTTGTAATTCAAACGAAACGTAACAACAATAGCTGCGTGCACACCTCGCTTGCTGGTTTCAGTTCTGCAGACAACAGATACATGGCTACGCTAACACAGTCATAATGTCATAATCGAATCGGTCGATGATGCTAGAATACAGAGGGAGCAATTAAAATTCACCCGTAAACTCTCATTAAGCGGCGCTTGAAGCACAGCTATAGGCGGAGCCAGGATGCCTGTCGAGTGTTTGTTTATAGGCATCTGGTTGGCTGCTTGTCACATGATACCCACGTTTTTTTTCAGCGGACAACGAACCGCCATTTGGTGTGTAAATATATCATAAACGGTCAAAGCTGGCAGCGTGAAAATAGTTGCTTCTTTAGAAGCGAAAGATTTCCGCTGTCTCAGGAGCGTAGCCATACTCAAGAACAACAGTGTACAAGACCGTCTGTCCTCAAACCATTAGAATGTGGAACCAACTACCAGCAGGAGTACCAGAGGCAGACAGCCTTGACAGGTTCAAGACCTTACTGTCCAAGGCCACTCAGCAGTAGACCGTTCCACGTTTTTAACTTTTTAAACCTCCTTTAGTCCTTTTAAAAACACTGTACATAGACATCCGCCACCATACGCAGAGTGCGATAATACTTCAGTGGTGTTCACTAGGAAGAAGAAGAAGAAGAAGAAGATTATATATTATTCGAACGACGTATATTACGTGTAACGATGAACCAGAGTGTTGTTATAGCTAATATAAATCTGTATAGACACATCACTAGTAAGTAGGAAATAATATTTGTCTCAAGGGGTTTCTTACCCATCCCATGTGAACGGCCACTGGTCTGGTGTTGTGAGGGACGTGTCGACTGACGATGGTCCGACGTCTAGGGTCGTGATGGCCGTGTCGCTTCAAACCTTTAAGTGCCACTACCAACTTTAAGTACCACTACCAACTTTAAGTGCCACTTCCAACTCTTAAGTGCCACTAGATAGATAGAGTTTATTAGGTAAAATTCATACACATGTGCAACATACATATAAAAGTTACCGAGGATAACACATAAAAGTATTATAAAGACACTTATTTCCAATTTGGTCCTCGAGAGAACAAACATAGTACGGAAACACATGACAAATTATGACTAGATATACAGTTACTAAAAATATACAAGCCTACATTAAAAATCTGCACTTATTGAAAATGTCTTAAATGTTAACTAAAAATTAAAATGAGATGTTTTAACAAATAAGATCTAAAACAGTTACCTTAAAAATTCCTAATGGGACATTCTATGTACCCTGTTATTTATTATTTACAATCTACAATATAGGAAACCAGTGGCTTGTACATCTAATTAAATGAATGAAAAAAAATGAATTAAACTGAATATAAATACTGTCTTCTTCTGATTTCAGTTTGTTCCATACAAATAATTTCAACTGTTTTTTGAAAACATATTTGCGTTCACACTGTTTGACTGAAAGTGGAAGACTGTTCCATAAACAAGCACCTGTCCGTCCGCGAGAATTAAACAGGGCTTTGACGGATTTTCGTGAAACTCACCATAAGTACTTAACTAACAGATTATTTCGCTCAAAGTTCGATTATGGGCAACGTCCACGCATATTTAATAAGGTCACGGGTCACAAAGCTACTTTGTGGTGTCGCCGCGGTAACTTCGAAGAATATGAAGATTTTGATCGAACTCAGAAATGTTAATCAATAAATTATCTCGCCTAAGTTTGAATTCCAGCGAAATCCAAGCATATTTAATGAGGGCAGAGGTCACCGCACTTTGGGGGCACCTTGGTGACTTTCCAAAAGTCCAATGGATTTTCATGAAACTCATTATACATATTTACCAATTGACTTTCTCACCGTATTTACATTGTCATCAAAATCAACGCATATTTAATCAGGTCGGTAGTCACTTCACTTTGGAGGTATCTTGGTTACTAACAAAAATATGGGTTTACATTAACCTTAATATACATATTTACAATAGACTGTCTCACCCGATTTACATTCTCATCAAAATTCACGCCTATTTCATGAGGTCAGAGGTCACTGAACTTTGGAGGTAACTTGGTGTATGGATATAAATGAAACTCTTTATACATATTTACCAATAGTCTCTCACCTGAGTTACATTCTCGTCAAATTAACGCATATTGAACGAGGTCAGAGATACAAGAAGGGCGTATTATGCACGTTTGAGGTGTATTACTATAAGTGTCGATGATTATGTCTCCACAATGTGATATATTACTATAAGTGTCGATGATTATGTCTCCACAGAGTGACGTTTTACTAAAAGTGTCGATGATTATGTCTCCACAAAGTGACGATTTACTAAAAGTGTCGATGATTATGTCTCCACAAAGTGATGTATTACTGTAAGTGTCGATGATTATGTCTCCACAAAGTGATGTATTACTGTAAGTGTCGATGATTATGTCTCCACAAAGTGACGTTTTACTATAAGTGTCGATGATTATGTCTCCACAAAGTGACGTTTTACTATACGTGTCGATGATTATGTCTCCACAAAGTGCTGTTTACTATAAGTGTCGATGATTATGTCTCCACAAAGTGCTGTTTTACTATAAGTGTCGATGATTATGTCTCCACAAAGTGCTGTTTTACTATAAGTGTCGATGATTATGTCTCCACAAGGTGACGTTTTACTATAAGTGTCGATGATTATGTCTCCACAAAGTGACGTTTTACTAAAAGTGTCGATGATTATGTCTCCACAAAGTGATGATTTACTGTAAGGGTCGATGATTATGTCTCCACAAAGTAATGTTATACTGTAAGTGTCGATGATTATGTCTCCACAAAGTGATGTATTACTGTAAGTGTCGATGATAATGTCTCCACAAAGTGCTTTATTACTGTAAGTGTCGATGATAATGTCTCCACAAAGTGCTGTTTTACTGTAAGTGTCGATGATTATGTCTCCACAAAGTGCTGTTTTACTATAAGTGTCGATGATTATGTCTCCACAAAGTGCTGTTTTACTAAAAGTGTCGATGATTATGTCTCCATAAAGTGTTGTTTTACTATAAGTGTCGATGATTATGTCTCCACAAAGTGACGTTTTACTTAAAGTGTCGATGATTATGTCTCCACAAAGTGACGTTTTTCTATAAGTGTCGATGATTATGTCTCCACAAAGTGCTGTTTTACTGTGAGTATCGATGATTATGTCTCCACAAAGTGAGGTTTTACTATAAGTGTCGATGATTATGTCTCCACAAAGTGATGTTTTACGAAAAGTGTCGATGATAATGTCTCCACAAAGTGATGATTTACTTTAAGTGTCGGTGCTCATATTGTGATGAATTCCTTACTTCAGAAGAGTATAAAGCGTTTGTTCTTTTTTAATCCGTTTGAAATTAAATTTTAATTTCAGTGCCAGTTTATAGTTGGGCTTTAGTAATTAACATAATGATGTTTCTCCCGCATCCAACCAACAGAGTGTATACTTAGTGTGAAAAGGGATTTTTAATGATACTGAATCTTTAATTCTAGTTAAAAAAAAACAAAGCATGTACATTAAAGTGAAATCTCCGATGTACAAAACATTTTTGAAATAGTGATCCAAGGATTAATCTGGAAGTTGGCATGTTGTGACCTTATGTTTTTAGTGGTTTTTTAGAAATTCAGTTTAAATGTGATTATTTAAAAAAAAAACATAAAACAAAAATATTTAAATGCATTATTTGGCAAGATACGAGCCAAACTAAATGATGATTCTACATATAATTGTGAGTTAACTTATATCATCAGATTTATAAAAAAAATTATAACATAAATAAAGCTGAAAAAAATAATTATGATAAAAATTATTCCTTAGATAAATCAATATTTTTCTGCCAAAAATATATATATCCTGAAAAGAATAGGGTTTAATATAAAACTTAAGTCATTAGTCCCCTGCCTAATGTTTCGGAACCTAATATAAACAGATCACTTATGCATGATGAACACAAATTTTGTAATGAAGATAAAAAAAAATCAGATTCTGTAACACTAGGCAGCGGGAAATGTCTAGGGGCATGAAAAAAGAAGTCAGTGTTTTTTTTTTTGTTAACAAATAACTATAATTTATTCCTAAAACAACCCTAACAATACAATACACTAAATCAATACAATTATACAGTGAAACAGCGGTATAGCAACAAGTCAATACAATCACAGAAAGATAATGGTACAATACCTTGATACCAACAGTGTCACCAAAATAAGTCCTTTGAATGTAAGCTCTCGGAGAATTACAGTCCAGTGGAAAGTTGCAACAACACAGAAAGTAACATGAAGTCCAAATGTATAAAATCCAGGAAAGTTCTTGAAAAATCTATAATTGCCGCATTCGTCAGATAAGATCTTAGAATCTGACACGCTTCTGCGTCCGCTGGTATCTGCTCTGCTGTCTGCCCCCTGGTTCTAAAAAACAGCCCTTTATATACCTTCACACCGGGAACCTTCTACTTCTCGAACAGTCTATAAGGTCTGGCCAAACACGTTTCAGGAATTCTCTAGAATGAACAGCCCTGTGTATCTCCACACTTACCAGGCTAATCACGTGACCCACGACCAAGCGTGAAAACTCAAGGCCCACATGACAACGAGAGTTCAACCAGTACGGAATGTAACAACAACACGAGTTACGCCCGTGTCACATAATAGAGCACCTGAAACACTAAACATAAAATGAAAAAAAGTGGTCAGTTCTTTCTGTCCACCTGTCTGTTCATCTGTAAATATTTAATATACAACACAGTATTTCAAAATTCTTTACTGTTTTTTTTTTCATGACAGTCATGTCAGATTATTAGTCTTGTACTTGATATAATCACCAAATAGCAGGGCCATAGCCATTTAGCTATTCAAATGGTAATACATTTATATATATATACATATATATATATATATATATATATATATATATATATATATATATATATATATATACGAAATTCAGCTAAGCGACGTGACCCATGGGACTCTTGTTTTATAGGAGCGCCCACGCATGTTATCAGATTACCACGTGACTCTTACAATACAAACTTTGACACGGGGGATTTAAAATGATGATGGCGGTGCCCGAGAAATATGATATTATTTTTTTTGCCTTATTTTCAGATTTTTTTATAACTGCAAATTATTAAGATTTGTAAACTTAGGCTCAAATTCAAACATGTGTTCATTATTCTTCTGCCAACAATGGATATGCTGGAAAGAAGAGGTTTCATATAAAAACTTGAAATCATTATTGCGCAGTCTCTGCAGAAAGTGAAGTGATCAGTTCTGTCTGTCCATCTGTAAACATTTCATATGCAACGTAGTATCTCAAAAACATTTATTGGTATCAACTTCTGGAAATATGGCAGAATGGGATGTTGAATGACATACCACCTTACAACGTTTTCCTGCAAATGTGTGCTTTTATGAAATTTGCTGAGGAAATGGAAATCCCCAATTATTAAATGAAACTCACATTTTGAAGTGAGAACTGACGGTAAACAATTGCAACATCATACTTTTCTCTCTAATCAGACAGACCTTTGTTATTTGGTATGATGTTGGTGTACTTGGACCATTTTTGATTTGTCATTGTTGTCTGTAATGGTGGATGGATGTTTCATTCTGAAATTTCGCACTTTTATCCGTCTTGATTAGCTTTATCGTAGACCAGACAGGTGGCACCACCTACCATCCCGATTACTCTTTTTGTCCGTCGTCCGTCTAGCTCACCGTCTGTCTGTTAACAGGTTACAAATCGTAACCGCAAGACCTGGAATCTGTTAGGGCCATGAAAAATCTCCTTGTAAAAATGAAATTAGGTCTCTGTTACCCACATCCTCCGAGCTATGGGGCTTGTCAGTACTGCCCCAGAAAAAAATGATACAAAAGGTCTAGTATCTGAATAACTAATGCATTAATCACCATGATTTTTTTGCATTCATCATGATCATGGAGTATTTCATCAGTTCCTGCAGACTGGTGGCGCCACCTGGATTAAAACAAATTACTCATTTTTTCTCTATTTATGAGACCTTCAAAGATACAGTCGTCCGTTAACAGGGCATAAATCGTAACCGTTGGACCTGGAATCTTCTAACCTGACATTCGGGTGAAAATCGTAACCGCTGGATCTATAAATTTCTCACTGAAAACCCATGGAGGTCCATACAAAATCTCCTTGGAAACTTGAAATTAGGTCTTTGTTACCCAAATCCTCCGAGCTATGGGATTCGAAAGTACCCCCAAAAATCATTTAAAATTTGATACAAAAGCTCCAGTATCTGCATAACTAATGCATTGATCATCATGAAATTTTGCAAGTCTATTGATCATATATTGTTTCACCAGTTCCTGCAGACTTTTGGCGCCACTTGTATTTTTTCGAATTTTTAGGCATTTATATTCTCTATTTTTGAGACCTTCGAAGAAGCGGACATCCGTTAACAGCTCACAAATCGTAACCGTTGGACCCAGAATCTCCTTACTTGATATCCAGGGAAGACTATGAAATATCTCCTTGGAAACCTGAAATGATGTCTCTGTTACCCATATCCTCCGAGCTATTGGGCTCAAACGTACCCTACAGAATTATACAAATTTGATACAATAAATCCTAGGGCTGTATCAATATATCGATATATCGATACGAATCGATACACGACGTCGATACGATAACCGAAACGCGTTGCATGCTGTATTGGTCGTATCGATTGCTTGCTAATGAATAACATTCTAACTCCAACTTTACATATAACCATGACGATTTATAAATCTAAATGCACTGCAGCCTATATATTTGTTATTTTGGCTTTAAGACTTGTTAATAAATGTATATACGCATGTACGTACGTCAGTACTTCCATGACAAGCAGGCGCATGTGAGCGATAATAGGAGAACGATAATAACGTTTCTCTTTATTAATGAAACCGATATTCACATCACATATTGCTACTAGGAACAAGGTACATTCACGTATATATCCTATCTTTATATATGTCATTTAAACTCTAATTTTATTATTTACGCAGCCGGTCATAGGAGGGGGGGGGGGATGCTAAGGACTCAAAGAAGATCGAGATTGTGCTAGTCTTGATTAGATAGATTTTTAAAATTAAAAGCAACTGGTTTATTTATTTTATATCAAGCTTAAGCTGCTAAAGTGCATAGCATACTAAATATGTTGTATGTTAAAATAAAAAAAAAACATATAAAAACAAGAAACAGAGCTTTTATCAAGAAATGATATACAAAGAAAAATGAAACGTATCGTCAATACGTATCGGTATCGAATTAACTGTATCGCAATACGTATTGTACCGGAAGAGGCGAACCGATACCCAGCCCTAATAAATCCAGTATCTGAATAGCTGATGCATTGATCGCCATGATTTTTTGCATGTGTATTGATCATATATTGTTTCATCAGTTCCTGCAGACTGGTAGCGCCACCTGTATTTTTTTTAACATTTTACGCATTTATTTCTCTATTTTTGTGACCTTCAAAGAAGCGGACGTCCGATAACAAGACACAAATTGAAACCGTTGGACCCAAAATTTCTTTACTTGATATCCAGGGAGGAATATGAAATATCTCCTTGAAAACCTGAAATTATGTCTCTGTTTCCCATATCCTCCGAGCTATGGAGCTCAAACGTACCACACAGAATTATACAAATTTGATACAATAAATCCAGTATCTGAATAGCTGATGCATTGATCGCCATGATTCTTTGCATGTGTATTGATCATATATTGTTTCATCAGTTCCTGCAGACTGCTGAGGTATTCAGAGACTGTATTACAAAAACAAAAGCATATTCGTATGAGGTGGAGAACCTCGTAACAGGTGACAACGCATATGTTTCCTGTATGCACAGTTGATTTATGATTTTGAACTTTTTTATTGTTTTAAGTGGAATAATTTAATACTATGATTTCATACCACATGAAGGGAATTATCATGGCACGGAGCTGAAATAATTTTTACTTTGTCCTCCCAGTTCTCTCTGTCTTTCAACATTTCATGAAAATAAACCATCAAAAGTGCTCTCCTTGACCAGAAGGCAGTATTTACGAATACATATTTGTTACGTATCTTCGGCACAGACATAATCAAATGTTATCCCTTTCTGGGCAGGCACTATATGGTCAGATAAAATAATTATGAGGTAAATGAAAAATACATGTTCTAAATCCCACCTACATAATTTATCCTCATTTATATTACACCCTTGACTTTCGAATATAAGTTTTCTTTGAAGGTTCCATAAGGAACCATATATCTAGAGTTCCACAATGAACCCTTAAAGGTCCCCCACTCAGTCCACTCTCAAGAACCTTGAAGGGTTCCTCCCGGAACCATTAAACAGGTTCTTGATGGAACCTTTATTGTTCTAAAAAAGAACCCCCGGGAGGTTCCTAAAAGAACCATGTGATTAAGGTTCCAGTTAGAATTTCAAAGGTTTCCAACTCAGTCAACTGCGAAGAACCCTTTGGGTTCTACATGGAACCCTTTTATTATAGAGTGTATGGGCCGAGACTACATTCATTCGGTCAGATAAAGAGGAAAGATATTTACTCACATATTATATTCACTGTTGAAGCTAGAGAGGTAGAGCTAGATAACTAGAGCAACGTTTCCCCTTTGTCCGTCATCCGGCCATCCGTCTGGCTGTCCGATAACAGGGCACAACTCAAAACTGTTATACTTTCAAACCTGAACCTTTGCCGCGGTTAGTTAGTATGAAAAAATAGCACCGGATCTGAAACAAGGGCAATGTTACGTCTTTGTTCCGAGAAATTCGGCCATATTACCCGGGCCCTGCCGACAGATAGAAAAATAAGAAATATTTATTTATCCAGATTCCCTTTTATGCATTAAATAAAGTAATGCCTCCGTTCCTGCCTCCGTCTGTCCGAAATTGGCTAATCAAAGAGATTTTTTTTTCTGTGTAAAAATTCGACATCCTAAATTGTTCATAATCGTTAGGCCTAAACCTTTACAAAAAATGAGGTCAATTTTCCCATACTGGTTTTTACATTTTTTCCACATAAAAATTTATGTTAGAGCAAACATCGAAAGCCAATAAGAATTAATATTTACTTTAGGGGCAAACCTTGCGACATATCACCTAAAATTAGTCAGTTTGATACATATAATTAATCACAATAACTTAGACTAGACACATATAGACTTCATTTAGACGTTTATTGCAAAATTAGAAAGCACTCCTACAGCGCATACCTCCGCCAACACCTTTATCCGCATCAAGATCCACCCAATTTTTTAAAACTATATAAGGAAGAATTAATTAGTGGTTCCTTGGCCCATCGTCCACTGCATTCATGAACGATCTTACATATAGAGACAACTAAGCATTCTGAATAGGTTTGTGCAATATGTAAATGGCCGACCATCTGCTGATTTCATATCAACTTAATCATATACAGTTTAGCTCCTGGTTCTTACCACTGGATAGTGGTTTTGTTTAATTTAGATAGAACATCTGAAAATGACCCTGTTATACGTCCATTATTATGATTTTGTTATTTAATTAATCCATTGTTACACTGTTTCATCAGCGACATCATTATCTCACTCGTTCATAGTTAAGGTATAGAAAGCCGTCTCTTTCAGTTAGTTTATCCCAAAAGTATATATGAAGGTTCTTAATAAATTTTTAAGAATTTTAGCGGTCATGAGCAAACGAGGTAATAATTAAAGTTTTGAGCAGATGATTAATTTCTGAATATACTTTGTGAAGAATAAACAGTAGAAAAAAAGGAATAAATTTGGCTGGACTTAGAGCCAGATCCTTAGTAAACAAGTATTTACAGACATTAACAGAAGGATGAGATATGAAAAGGGGAAAATAACTTAAAACTTCAAATTAATTCAGAATTATCTATTGCATCATTATTTATCAGTATGTTTGTCCATATCATGTAAAATAGTGAACATACAAAGTTAAATTTTAACTTAGTTCTGAGTTATAGTTATGATCAATGTCCGTCGTCTGTCCGTTAGACTGGCACATTTTGAAACCGTCAGACCCACGAAACTAAAATTCAACATGTATACAGTTAGTGTCTACCAAACCCAAAACTGGATCACTGCGACTTCTTTCCTTCGAAAAATTAAGCAAAAGCCTACTTTTCCATTAAAAACCTATTGTCACACTTCAAAAGCACTCGTCTGTTCTTGTTCAAATTAACATAAAGATTCCTCTATTTATATCATTTGCACCTGCCATAAATTAGGTCAATATTACGTTATTTTAGATGTTATGCACCGGAAGTTTAGGTATCTTATCAAAACAACAATACATATTTTTCCTCACTCAACATGGTTACTATTAAAGCTAGAGACTTTTTTTTAAGGATACAACTTTATTTATCATCATTGGATAATACATGAGCCAAATTATGGATAAATATAAAGGTGCAATTTATAGTTGTGAATTCTGAATAAAGTGTTATATTTGTTTTGCAATTTATAAAATTCATTTATAAATATACATCTGTGTGCATGATGTGATGTTATCTAACAAAATTCAGGATAAACGTTGATGTTATTTAGAATCTTGATTCAACCTATATATTCCGATTATATACTGCAAAAGTGTAAAAATTATCAATTAAAAAAATTTGATGTAATAAATGAATGAGAACCTTGTGCAAACATTTGTTCATTATTTTCCTACCGTAGTATAATCGGAAATACAGTGATCAGCTTTGTTTGTCAATCTCTCTGCCTATTTTTAAATATTTAATAATTATGAATAAAATTTTTTTTCTCCTGTAAGCACTGCTGCATTAAATTTCATATCCTGCATGTACATGAAGAGGTGTTGTAACTCCCAGCCCCACCCCCCTTATCTTGTTTACAAACTGCTCGCATGCTTCAGTTTCGACATAATTTTTACTTGAAATAACTTAAGGAAATTCCAAACTGCGACCAGATGGTATATTACCCCATGGGCCACTATTTTAAACAAGTTTTGAACACTGGAGTGACAGATTTTCCATATAAATTACGTGTCTCCATGTGTCATTTTTAACCGAATTAAATGATTAGTAAAATTATTATTTTCGGGTTCGGTCCAGGGGACCAAATTGGACACAATTTGGAAAATATTAACCTTCCAGAAATCCAATTTCGGTATGCCGTTGCTATACTTTAAGCGGGTCCTAAACTACAGAAAATCAATTTCTTCCAACTTTTGACCCGTCTAATAGCTTACGGGTGGGTTAAAAATCTAGTCTACGGTGGGATGCTTTATATGATACAAATATTTTGAATGAATAATGAATGAAATACGAAGGTATCTATAATTGTGCCCCCCCCCCCCCCGCCGCTCCAGGGGAGACGTTATTTTCAGTGCCATCATCCGCGTCGTCGTCTAGTTTGCAGGATATCTTGTAAACGCGATAACTTTTGTATGGCCGCATATTTCTTTCCCGAAATTCGAAACTACCAAAATCTCGGACTTGTTCGAAAACTGTGACCTTGACCTTGATATTGTTTTTAGACATATATATTTGTTTAAACATATTTTTTTTTGCGCCTGCAAAAACATAACCATTCTAGGTATTCCTAGAAAAATAAAATATTGTTTGCAAACTCATACGAAAGTCAATTATATGGTGTGTATCTTTCATATAAGTGATCTGTAAAATTTAGTCAGGGGCATAAAAGTGGATTTACAGTCTGTGGCATGAGAAAACTTGAAATAATAGAACTGAACAAATCCTCAGTGATAAATGCATATTAAATATTTACAACTGAACAAGAAAAGGTAAACTGCACGTCAGAATATACCGTGTTGTAAAGATCCGAATGTAAAAGGGTTCAGCTTAAAATGTCGCTCCACCAGGCAATTATAAAATGCCTATATACTAATACCGACAATTCAAGGTACAATAACGTACCAATGAGAACACTGAACTAACTTTTAGGACAAACCACCTAATTCAACAGCCACCAATGACTCAGAATTCAAGCAAACAAAGAACTGAATTGTCTATGGTTTATTATATTAACAGCATGGAAAAGGCTATTATGACTATAAATACATTAAAAGATCTAATATTACAGATCGCTAAGGGCAAGGGGATGACATCAACCCCTGCAGGAGTCACGTGCTACAAATATGCATTACGTCACAAGTGGGATAACAAACAAGCCTCTTTCACTGAGATAAAATAATACTTGTAAAAAGTAATAAGCACATAACATGACCTCCTCCCTATGTAGGTGTGTATACAGAGTTATGTACATGTGGTGTAGGCAACGTGTACTCCCTGACCTATTAGTTCGGTGCATAGGCCTGAACAGCACCATATGCAAATACAGATACTCCACATACACATGTTAATACGACATCCATCGCTACATCCAGTGGCGAATCCCGGGGGGGGGGGGGGGGGGGGGCACCGGTTAACCTGTGACATCTCTCATTTGATCTGTTTCTTTTCCCATTTATTCGTGATTAATTTTCATTTTTCAGATTTCTATGTTATTCTGTAGCAAATCAGATGATTATGTTATACACAATTTATAACTTTCTAATTCATAAGTGGAGGATATTAATGAATGGTTCTGTGATTTGCTCCGTTCGGAAAGCATCCGGTATTTCTATAGTGAGGGAGGGAGTCTTTCCCTTAAATATTACCCTCTTCTGGGTCATACCAACGAGGAAATGTCAAGAGAGCCTTCCCATTAGCCTGGAGAGCGTTCAGCCTCGGTTTGAACCGTGAAAAATCACTTCGCTGCCTATAGGCCACAGAAGCTGGTTAAAATCAAACACAAGGCTTGAACAAATCAATTATTTACCCCGAGGATTACATTTAAAAGGTGATAGTTTACAAGCTATAACCGCAGATGCGCGTTTTCACTTTTGACATCAACATGTTACAAACGATTGAATGTTTGGTCTTTCTAGTTTATATCCTTAGTTTGGAGAAATATAAATATTAAAGCCAGGAATACGTAAATCCCCACACCTTTAAGTTTGACCACGTTATACAAAGATATTTAAGGGAATATTTGCTGAGGAACAGAAAATTCTCATGTTTCTTGTGAAAGGTACCTCAAAATGTCGTCTTTGAATTGAATATTAACATCTTCCCAGACTGGGAAGGGGACACACACACCCTACTCTCCCCCCATGTACCTGTAATTAGCTTTAATAAAACAGATCTCTATTTTTTATTAATAGGTGAAATAGAAACATATATATATATAATATATATAAAGTTTTACAAAAAAAATATATTAATTTCGTTTTCATAATAACCAGCAACCAAGTATTAGCTAACCCCCCCCCCCCCATTCGTGATTTCTGAATCCGCCACTGACTATGTGTTATTTACCAACTCCATAGCTTCGTCAACAGAAGTACACTGAAAAGACATGTTCATATCAAATCACAGTTTCATCTAAAATCAGTGATACATCTAAAGAAAGCACAAAGTAATGCAAACAATGACCATACTTTGCATGATATCGTGATACCTGAGAACTTTCACGTTAAACAGAAGCTTTTGTTATCACAAGCAATTTTATGTTACGTGTCGTTTTGATATTGTTTGTGAAACTATTGGAGAAAACCTGATGATCACACTGATATCACCAACACCTGATGATTAAACCGTCACAATGATATCACCAACACCTGATGATTAAACCGTGACACTGACATCACCAACACCTGATGATTAAACCGTCACAGTGATATCACAAACACCTGATGATTACTTCGTCACAGTGATATCACAAACACCTGATGATTACACCGTCACAGTGATATTACCAACACCTGATGATTTCACCGTCGCAGTGATATCATTAACACCTTGTGATTACACTGCCATAGTGATATCACCAACACCAGGTTAATACACCGTCACAGTGATATCACCAACACCTGATGATTAAACCGTCACAATGATATCACCAACACCTGATGATTAAACCGTCACAATGATATCACAAACACCTGATGATTAAACCGTCACAATGATATCACAAACACCTAATGATTACTTCTTCAAAGTGATATCACCAACACCTGATGATTACACCGTCACAGTGATATCACAAACACCTGATGATTACAACGTAACAGTGATATCACCAACACCTGATGATTACACCGTCGCAGTGATATCACAAACACCTGATGATTACTTCATCACAGTGATATCACAAACACCTGATGATTACTTCGTCACAGTGATATCACAAACACCTGATGATTACTTCGTCACAGTGATATTACCAACACCTGATGATTTTACAGTCGCAGTGATATAATTAACAACTGGTGATTACACTGCCATAGTGATATCACCAACACCTGATGATTACTTCGTCACAGTGATATTACCAACACCTGATGATTTTACAGTCGCAGTGATATAATTAACAACTGGTGATTACACTGCCATAGTGATATCACCAACACCTGATGATTACTTCGTCACAGTGATATCACAAACACCTGATGATTACTTCGTCACAGTGATATTACCAACACCTGATGATTTTACAGTCGCAGTGATATAATTAACAACTGGTGATTACACTGCCATAGTGATATCACCAACACCTGATGATTACTTCGTCACAGTGATATCACAAACACCTGATGATTACTTCGTCACAGTGATATTACCAACACCCGATGATTACACCGTCATAGTGATATCATTTACACCTGGTGATTACACTGTTACAGAAATACCACAAATACCTGATTATTACAATGTTACATAGATACCACAAACACCTGACGATTGCACCGTTACAATGATATAACAGTTCAAGGGAAAGGCATAAAATACATTAACATGTATTAAACCAAAACTAAGGGTATTTGACAAGATGTCCCTGCACTGGCAAAAAACAATCTGGATATTTAAGATTCCTGTAGGTGCCATGGCGATTAACAATAAGCAATAAATAATATCACTTTCTCTTACATTAGTGGAGATAATCTTACATTTAACTGCAACGTTTGGTATGATTTACAGACCAGTATGTTTGATGTTATAACTGATACACCCTCGTGAATTATTAGTAATTCTGGGCCGTTTTTATCTGTGGAAGACATCACTAGTTGTCTCCACCAGGATGGTATGCGATAATTCTCTGTGTGTTTTTGTGTGTGTTTGTTCACGAATTTCCAGAGCATTTCCGGAATGGACCAAGAAAAATTCGATTAGATTTTCGTGTGCATCCAGTATCTTCTCTGGATTCTGGAGTGTCATCAAGGACTATTCACAAATGTACACATATTTTCTAAAAGACACATTTCTGATTGGTTATTCAGCTATTACCATGTCCTACTACATATATTAACCACCCACCATTTCGCTTGGCTGGACAGACAAGGGGTGGCCTGTTATAGTGAACCGCTGGACAGACAGGGGGCGGCCTGTTACAGTGTACGGCAAGGAAAACAGAGCCAGAACCAGATCGAGTGGCGTCACTACGATTAACTTGTACCAGAGTGTGTCTGTGTTACTGACAGGCGGAGCATTGTCAACATATTGCCGAGGACTCTGACAGAAGCACAGAGAAACAAGTAAATGAACAGTTTAAATAATTAAAATTTTATTTGATATATGAAATTCACAGGAAACAATGTAAAATAAACAATAATCAATGTACGTCTGTTTAAAATGATTTGCAACTTGGAATTTCAGAAGATAAAATGTTGCATATGTTGCATCCTCTACTTGTAATAGTCAGGTAATGTGGTCCTTGTTCATTTATTTCTAAAAAAAGAAAGCAAAGTACACTTATCTCTCAATGAAGAAAACCCATGTGGAAGGCACCACACTAGAAATTCCCATCAGGTAAACAACGGAGCGAACACTGATGGATTCAAACACTAAACGGGAAAAGTATACACAATAATTCCCCCCTTTTAAGCCCAGTGACATAGTTTAAACTTAGCTTTGTTTAATTAGTATCGCATGGTCCTCTGCTGAATCTGATAGATTACTTAGTTTTTAGCAAATACATTTGGTTTACAGTGACCTAATTTGAAAGTTAGAACTTCTTAGGAATAATGATTACGTTTTGTACCAAGGTTGGGGCCAGGTACTTCAACCTGTAGACCCAGGTACACATTAAAAAGTACCTGTACTTGTATCTGACTTTCAAGAGAAGAATGTACCTGCTACCTGCATGTACCTGGTATAAGGTACTCCAGGTCCCTGTGTGACACTGGAAATGGACACCAGGCTTAAATAATTTGCATGTACAAAGCTGTCACCCCTGTCAGGGCAGTTACCTATCTCAGGCAGGAGTATTTATCAAGCTTTCATCCCTGCTGCCTCTGAAGTTGAGTGGGCTAGGGGTAGTGTCTGGTCTACCTCCGGCCTCTAAAGCTGGAAGCTCATGGTGGCATTGTTAACACAAGGGCTGATAGGCAAAGGGTAGAAACATGTTTGCTGAATTGCCCAAAATAGACCGTTATCTAGTACACAAAACACTGGTGAATAGTAAATGAAGTGAAGTGAAGAAAAAACATAAACGGTACATTTGCAATTCCTGTATTTTCCCCGAGGACACATGGAGTGATCATTTAATACTTTTTAATAATATATTCTGCCATTCTACTTTAAATTATTATCGCATATCTAGATGAAATCTATACCGTTATGATTAGTTCAAATGGCTTTGAAATGTACCTGTAACTGGGTACTTTCTACAGTACCTGTACCTGGGTACTCTACAAAAATTCTGTACCTGTACCTGGACCTGTATCTGACCGTTTCACAAGTACCTGTACCTAAGTACTGTCACATGTACCTGGCCCCGACCTGTTTTGTACCCAATTAAAGATTCACCAGTGTTTCTAAAATTACTAGAACAGAAAGGCATAACAAAGAATTATAGGTAACGCCACTAGTCTTATTCATTATTTGAAAATATAAAAAAAACCCAAAAAAACCCTCGCTAAATTTTATAGCAATTCAATTCGCTATTCCAGAGATATCAGGGGTATTGTATGATTTTTTTTTCTTACGTTCAAGAATCGTACTTGTGTTTTTATTGTATATTGGAGAGTGTAAATCACATTTAAGGAATTTCGACGGGCATTTGAAAGTCCCTATCCCTAAAGCTTCAGTCAACTGAACTAGAAAAACTGTCTCCAGGAAAGTCCAGTTGTGTTGAATATCCTAATGATTTTTGCCAATGAAAAATATTTCATTGAATTTACAGTTTTCTGAGGGTGGGTGGGAATGGGATGTGTTTGAAGTAATATGATGGGACATAAATCTTCCATAATAAAACCACACGACTGATACATGGTCCTGTTTTCCCGTTCATTTGACCTTCGAGTCTTGAAAAACAAGCACCCTGAAGGTCATGGCTCCAGAATACTAATACATGTAAACACATGGCTCCATTATACTAATACATGTAAACACACGGCCCCGGTGTACTAATACATGTAAACACACGGCTGCAGTTTACTCATACATGTAAACGCACGGCTGCAGTTTACTCATACATGTAAACACACGGCTGCAGTTTACTCATACATGTAAACACACGGCTCCAGTATACTCATATATTTAAACGCACGGCCCCGGTGTACTAATACATGTAAACAAATGACTCCAGTACACGAATACATGTAAATACACGGCTACAGTAACAAATACATGTAAACACATGGCTATAGTATACTAATACATGTAAACAATTGACTCGAGCATACTAATACATGTAATTAAAATGAATTTGCATTTTTAATCTCTACTTATATAGGTTCCTATAAATTTATGAAAAGTATAAAAAACATGTACCCTATATCCGACTGTGTAAATTCATTGTACAGCAGACTGATTATCTTACACATTAAATACACAATCTTAAAGTGAAAGGAGCTAAATTTTGTACACTATATTAACAATAAATAAAACCGGCTATTAAAACCTGTAAGTGTGCGCTGAGTTGAAAATGAGTGACCACTTGGAACCTTAGGAAATTATTTAGGCGAAGCTCTTATTGTTTACTTACCACATTAAGAAATACAACATTAGCACTAACAAATGGGTATTTATGTATATAAAGAAGCATCTAGTGCCTTATTATTATATATGTTAAACTATTTATCACCAAAAAACTATTTATCACATTTAGAACAGTATAGGTTGCATTTTCTTTACTACACTGTTTAAATTCTGCTTTGAGATATGTTACTAGTGCAAATATTTATTATTTTTTAAAAATAAATTACACCCTTATTTGCATATACGATAAATATGCTATCCATGTTTGGTGCACGGATGATCTATATGAATGAATAAGCCCTAAATTTAGCAGGATTACGTAATTTAGATGTATGTATCTATTTACAAAGCACATTTATCAAGCACTTTCCTAAAATTTAGGCTTACATGGATTAAATACAAGCGTTAGTACTGCATTATATGATGAATAATTACTCCCTGTGTTGAGTATTAACACTAGCTATAACTTTTCCTTCGCGTATCTAATTTACCAAAGCTGTTTAAATAGGCAGGGATAATTCCTTTAATTTGAGTCTGAACACCCATATATATATATATATATATATATATATATATATATATATATATATATATATATATATATATATATATATATATATATCAATTATTATACACGAGGGTGCTATTTACACTGGACATGGATGTGCTTTAGTTGTACTATGAGTGACTGTGGTGTGATAAGTAAACATCCTGCTTACAGACCAACACGCGTGTGACACAAAGCCTCGGAACGGTAAGCCTCCTCAAGTAGGTCTACATAACCATCTGGGATGTTTAAATTTCCTAGCCCATACCCTGAAATATATACGGTAGTTTAAACTTAAAATATGAATGCACGCCCACTGCACGTATTGCATAATTACCACAGGGCTTTCAATAGGAAGAAAATTTGAAGAGTTCGGGGTTCTCAGTCCAGAATATCAGTGCGTTAAGTTACAAAATGGCGCGACCAAATGGGAGGCGATCTGTGTCAAATTTTGAAGGGTTGTGTAAATTTGTATCTTTTTTTATATTATGACATTTTCGTATCCTTTATATGATGTGATACTGCGTTAATATATGATTATTTGGTGACAGGAAAATCTAAGGCTCACTTATCAGCACTGTGTTTTACACAATTAACTGGTTTCTGAGGTAGTCGGCAAAGGCCAGTTACTGATCCTCTCAGTGCAACAGCCAGAATTTCGCGCGTCCGGTTGGACTCTTGGACTCCCAGAACCGAGCGTCCCAGTTAAGTTTTGAGTGTCACAGAGGCTTACTCCCGCGTTCCTGAAAGCCGGGTTACCAATAAATGTGTCCATACTGACAGAAACATTTTAAAGCGGAAATTACGAAAAATAGCACCAGAACAAGAACACTAAATGTCACATGACAGATTTATAACAGTGACCCACAATCAACATAACTGAAATTACGAGTCGGCAAAACATGATCAAGACAAAAACCATTGGCCCCAAGGAACTAGGATGGAATGTCGTACAGTGCAGACAGAATGAGGCTGATCACGGTACTTTTAATGTCTTTACATTAAACCACAGGCTTGTCATTAAACTGGGCGACAGTAGGACAGGATCTTATCTTCCTGGAAGTGCTTGGGGTTGAAATGTCTTCAACACTTAATTTGAACCCTAAAAATATACACAGGTCCGTGGTACATAGCTACGTCATGAGCTCCGGTACTACCCCCGTTATACATATCTCTTTTGCACAGTTCCTGGACTTGAGAATACTGCTAAATTTATTATTTATAACCCTAGGGAATTTATTTCTGAGACATATCCTTAAAAGGTATATATATATATATATATATATATATATATATATATATATATATATATATATATATATATATATATATATATATATATATATATAGCTTTAACTTAAGCCATTCTCAAGAAGATATAACAGACCCGCCCTCTTTAAAGAAGGTTTCAATAAGAGGTAACAGAAGGCTGGGACTTGTGTGATTGATTGTAAAGAACCAGAAAGTGGACACACTTTGACATTAACTGGTCGCTTGTAGAAGAACCATCCAGCTACATTGACGCCAATGGCCCTGTCAAAAAAAAAAAAACCCAAAAAAAACACATAGGTCAAATCTGAATATTCCATTACCTATATAATGTGGTATATAACCACGTGTGGCCCAACGCCTAAACATGTGCATAGCTTAATCAAATCTGTTTTATATACGCCAGTTTGACGGCCTCAGGTCGTCTGTGCCCAGTAAGACATACTTATGTATTGAGCCTAGAGTATATCTACTCCAGTAAGCATACACAATTCTGGGAATCTCCCAGGATCGGTATACCAAACACTGCGTCGTTGTATATAGCAGTAAGGAATACACACGTACAGCCTTATAATATAGCACCACCATGATAACCCACACAGCCTTACAATGTTACCTGTAGCACCACCATGATAACACTCACGGCCTTACAATGTTACCTGCAGCACCACCATGATAACACTCACGGCCTTTCAACGTTACCTGTAGCACCACCATGATGACTCTCGTGGCCTAACAATGTTACCTGTAGCACCACCATGATAACTCTCATGGCCTTACAATGTTACCATGATAACACTCACGGCCTTTCAACGTTACCTGTAGCACCACCATGATGACTCTCGCGGCCTAACAATGTTACCTGTAGCACCACCATGATAACTCTCATGGCCTTACAATGTTACCATGATAACACTCACGGCCTTTCAATGTTACCTGTAGCACCACCATGATGACTCTCACGGCCTAACAATGTTACCTGTAGCACCACCATGATAATTCTCACGGCCTTACAATGTTACCCGTAGCACCACCATGATAACCCTCACGGCCTTACAATGTTACCTGCAGCACCACCATGATGACTCTCACGGCCTTACAATGTTACCTGCAGCTACACCATAACCCTATCTTCACCTGGTCAGGTCTTAGGTCTCTCATAACCTCTACATTCAGTGGTTGCTATCTGTAGGCCTTCAAACAAATTCCTATATAATACCTGTTTGATAATAACAAGCAATAAATTAACCCACTCCAGTAGGCGGCATTCCATCATGTTCGGAACCGTGGCAGAGACTCAACACTTGCTTCTTTCTTCTGAGCAGATCTCTTCGCCTCATATTGGCGGTATAGTTCCAGGAAGCGCTGTAATTGGCCAGTTTGAATTTCAATTTGCATGACATGCATATAATGAAGGTTTGCAAATAACTCAAGTGTTATGGTCAAATTTAGGACACAAGGAGCATTGCCATCTATGATCAGTTAAGTGATGAGGAATCTGCCAATCAGCGCTCTAAACGTGGGCACGTGACCTAACACGTGAGCACTGTGTAGTATATATGACGTCACAACGTGAGCATCAAACTGCATGCACGGAATGAAGCATCAATGTACTATGCCTTCTTGAAGGAGGATTCATCTTTTCTTGCCACGCTTTTTTCTTTGCCAGGAAGTCCTGCAAAACATGGAGGCATGCGGCAATTACACATGCTGGGCAAGGTCAAGGTCAAGGACACGGCACCCATTCCACTTTGTAGAGAGAGGATATTTAAATTTGGTAGGACGATTCAGAAGAATTCTTTGTCAGTAACATTCCAAATTAATTAAATGTTGGGAACATTTGAATAATTATATACTGACCATCAGCATTTTCCCATGTGAAGATGCCAGGGAGAGAGGGAATGACTGCCGTAGACCGTCCGTTCTTACGTTCAGAACACCACTGCAGTGCTGCGCCTTACACATTGCATTGACATTTTTTTCATGGGGGAAAGAAAATTGTACCAAATGCTATGTCGAATCAGTTGAACAGTTTATATAATTGAGCAGGGACAGCTGATCTGACCATGCTTTTATGTATAACTATGCGCTACTTTAGCAATATACTTAAATATTTATGTTAATCATAGCTGGTGACTTGATGTTAATGGCTAGAGACTCTGCGGTTGGTTAGATGGCTTGAACATTTTATGCCAGTTAAACATGAGGAAGGAGACAGGAATCAGTGGAAGGCATACGTTCTGATGATTTTCTGGGAAATGAGTGGTTTGAAATAAGAAATAAAAAAAATACTTCCGCATCTGGTGAATATATAAACACACCAAGTCTAGCTAGGTGACAATAATGTGATCAAATAACTGACCACTAATAAACGTAAAGATATGAAAGCCCACAATCATGTGCAAAAATAACTAATGGAATAAGCATGGGGATAGTGCTGCACATAAAGAAAATGTAAGGAACGCCAAATCGGCAGGCCATAGCGAGGTACGTGGGGAGGCCTGGAACCACTGACAAAAGTTGGAAACTCGACAAGATTGTACCGCAGCCTGCATGAGGATCCATTCAGATGGCCTCAGTTAGATCATCAACCAGGCCAAGTACAAGTCCGGGAACAGGCGAGTATAGGCAATCCGCGGTCTGAGGTTAGATGGCAAAGGCAAAGGCAATGAGTCAACAAGTATATTCCTCAAAAAAAGAAACCTCCTGAAATGTAATGTCACAAAGAAAACAGTATTCTTTTTTTTTCATACATAGTTGAGAACAAATAAGGCACGAAGAAAAAGGAAGAACACAACATCAGTCATTCCTGCACTATGTGGTGACTCGCTTTGTATTCTGTACATGATAGGAGCAACAATTTTGTATTATGTGATATACCTTTATATAACAATCGGAAAGCCATTTGTCATGTTCGGAATCAAGATTTTCACGAGTTACAGTGTCCAGTATTGTTTGTAAAGACGATAAGTTATGTGTTGCATTGTCTATCATGACGTTACAAATATCACATAAAAAGGTGCCAGATATCGGCAATTTCTTAATTGTACATTAACAGAGTGCTGAACAGGGGATTATTAAAAGCTATGCCACTCTTGGGACATACGTAATAATCTTAACTTTAAATTAAAAAAAAAAACTTTATTTGGAAAAGAATTATCCTGGAAATAGGAGTTTGCAGATGAAGAAGATTACTGGTACAAGAGGATTCCAGTCTGATATAACGGCTCCAGTCCTAGGCTTCCCTAGGACTAGCCCTAAGTTACTAGCCCTATTAAAGACCAGGAACTGATGCTGGTCAAAGGCTGTGTCGGTTTGACATGGGTTTAGCATAAAAAGCTGGACTGGAGAGACATGGTCAATGTTTTCTAAAATTGCATTTTGTGATCTTTCCCCGTGGTTGTGATATGACACCGACAATCATCAAGGTTTATTTTTACCATGCTTGATCCGTGAAGGGTTTTGTATTGTTGTATGACTAGGTGACAGTTCATCTCGGTGAAGGGTTCTGTAACGTTGTATGGCTGAGGAAAGATCATCTGGGTGAAGGGTTCTGTAACCTTGTATGGCTGGGTGACAGATCACCAGGGTGAAGGGTTCTCTATTGTTGTATGGCTGGGTGACAGATCATCTGGGTGAAGGGTTCTGTAACGTTGGATGGCTGAGGATAGATCATCTGGGTGAAGGGTTCTGTATCGTTGTATGGCTGGGTGTCAGATCATCTGGGTGAAGGGTTCTGTATTGTTGTATGGATTGTAACAGATCATCTGGGTGAAGGGTTCTGTATCGTTGTATGGCTAGGTGTCAGATCATCTTGGTGAAGGGTTCTGCATCGTTGTATGGATGGGGACAGATCATCTGGGTGAAGGGTTCTGTATCATTGTATGGCAGGGTGACAGATCACTAGGGTGAAGGGTTCTGTATTGTTGTATGGATGGGGACAGATCATCTTGGTGAAGGGTTCTGTATCGTTGTATGGCTGGGGACAGATCATCTTGGTGAAGGGTTCTGTATCATTGTATGGCTGGGGACAGATAATCAGGGTGAAGAGTTCTCTATTGTTGTATGGCTGGGTGACAGATCATCTGGGTGAAGGGTTCTGTAACGTTGGATGGCTGCAGGATAGATCATCTGGGTGAAGGGTTCTGTATCGTTGTATAGCTGGGTGTCAGATCATCTGGGTGAAGGGTTCTGTGTTGTTGTATGGATTGTGACAGATCATCTGGGTGAAGGGTTCTGTATCGTTGTTTGGATGGGGACAGATCATCTTAGTGAAGGGTTCTGTATCGTTGTATGGCTGGGGACAGATCATCTGGGTGAAGGGTTCTGTATCATTGTATGGCAGGGTGCCAGAGCACCAGGGTGAAGGGTTCTCTATCATTGTATAGATGGGGACAGATCATCTGGGTGAAGGGTTCTGTATTGTTGTATGGATTGTGACAGATCATCTGGGTGAAGGGTTCTGTATCGTTGTTTGGATGGGGACAGATCATCTTGGTGAAGGGTTCTGTATCATTGTATGGCAGGGTGCCAGAGCACCAGGGTGAAGGGTTCTCTATCATTGTATAGATGGGGACAGATCATCTGGGTGAAGGGTTCTGTATTGTTGTATGGATTGTGACAGATCATCTGGGTGAAGGGTTCTGTATCGTTGTTTGGATGGGGACAGATCATCTTGGTGAAGGGTTCTGTATCGTTGTATGGCTAGGTGTCAGATCATCTTGGTGAAGGGTTCTGCATTGTTGTATGGATGGGGACAGATCATCTGGGTGAAGGGTTCTGTATTGTTGTATGGATTGTGACAGATCATCTGGGGGAAGGGTTCTGTATCGTCGTTTGGATGGGGACAGATCATCTTGGTGAAGGGTTCTGTATTGTTGTATGGCTGGGTGTCAGATCATCTGGGTGAAGGGTTGTGTATTGTTGTATGGATTGTGACAGATCATCTGGGTGAAGGGTTCTGAATCGTTGTATGGATGGGGACAGATCATCTTGGTGAAGGGTTCTGCATAGTTTTATGGATTGGGACAGATCATCTGGGTGAAGGGGTCTGTATCGTTGTATGGCTGGGGACAGATCATCAGGGTGAAGGGTTCTCTATTGTTGTATGGCTGGGTGACAGATCATCTGGGTGAAGGGTTCTGTATCGTTGTACGGCTGGAGACAGATCATTTGGGTGAAGGGTTCTGTATTGTTGTATGGCTGGGGACAGATCATCTGGGTGAAGGGTTCTGTATCATTGTATGGCAGGGTGACAGATCACCAGGGTGAGGGGTTCTGTATTGTTGTATGGTTGGGGACAGATCATCTTGGTTAAGGGTTCTGCATCGTTGTATGGATGGGGACAGATCATCTGGGTGAAGGGTTCTGTATTGTTGTATGGCTGGGTGACAGATCATCTGGGTGAAGGGTTCTGTATCGTTGTACGGCTGGAGACAGATCATTTGGGTGAAGGGTTCTGTATCGTTGTACGGCTGGAGACAGATCATTTGGGTGAAGGGTTCTGTATTGTTGTATGGATTGTGACAGATCATCTGGGTGAAGGGTTCTGTATCGTTGTTTGGATGGGGACAGATCATCTTGGTGAAGGGTTCTGTATCATTGTATGGCAGGGTGCCAGAGCACCAGGGTGAAGGGTTCTCTATCATTGTATAGATGGGGACAGATCATCTGGGTGAAGGGTTCTGTATTGTTGTATGGATTGTGACAGATCATCTGGGTGAAGGGTTCTGTATCGTTGTTTGGATGGGGACAGATCATCTTGGTGAAGGGTTCTGTATCGTTGTATGGCTAGGTGTCAGATCATCTTGGTGAAGGGTTCTGCATTGTTGTATGGATGGGGACAGATCATCTGGGTGAAGGGTTCTGTATTGTTGTATGGATTGTGACAGATCATCTGGGGGAAGGGTTCTGTATCGTCGTTTGGATGGGGACAGATCATCTTGGTGAAGGGTTCTGTATTGTTGTATGGCAGGGTGTCAGATCATCTGGGTGAAGGGCCGGTATTGTTGTATGGATTGTGACAGATCATCTGGGTGAAGGGTTCTGAATCGTTGTATGGATGGGGACAGATCATCTTGGTGAAGGGTTCTGCATAGTTTTATGGATGGGGACAGATCATCTGGGTGAAGGGGTCTGTATCGTTGTATGGCTGGGGACAGATCATCAGGGTGAAGGGTTCTCTATTGTTGTATGGCTGGGTGACAGATCATCTGGGTGAAGGGTTCTGTATCGTTGTACGGCTGGAGACAGATCATTTGGGTGAAGGGTTCTGTATTGTTGTATGGCTGGGGACAGATCATCTGGGTGAAGGGTTCTGTATCATTGTATGGCAGGGTGACAGATCACCAGGGTGAGGGGTTCTGTATTGTTGTATGGTTGGGGACAGATCATCTTGGTTAAGGGTTCTGCATCGTTGTATGGATGGGGACAGATCATCTGGGTGAAGGGTTCTGTATTGTTGTATGGCTGGGTGACAGATCATCTGGGTGAAGGGTTCTGTATCGTTGTACGGCTGGAGACAGATCATTTGGGTGAAGGGTTCTGTATCGTTGTACGGCTGGAGACAGATCATTTGGGTGAAGGGTTCTGTATCTTTGTATGGATGGGGACAGATCATCTGGGTGAAGGGTTCTGTATCGTTGTACGGCTGGAGACAGATCATTTGGGTGAAGGGTTCTGTATCTTTGTATGGATGGGGACAGATCATCTGGGTGAAGGGTTGTGTATTGTTGTATGGATTGTGACAGATCATCTGGGTGAGGGGTTCTGTATTGTTGTATGGTTGGGGACAGATCATCTTGGTTAAGGGTTCTGCATCGTTGTATGGATGGGGACAGATCATCTGGGTGAAGGGTTCTGTATCTTTGAATGGCTTGGGACAGAACATCTGGGTGAAGGGTTCTGTATTGTTGTTTGGCTTGGGACAGACCATCTAGGTGAAGGGTTCTGTATTGTTATGTGGATGGGGACAGATCATCTGGGTGAACTGTTCTGTATTGTTGTTTGGCTTGGGACAGATCATCTGGGTGAAGGGTTCTGTATTGTTATGTGGATGGGGACAGATCATCTGGGTGAAGGGTTCTGTATCCTTGAATGGCTTCAGGACAGATCATCTGGGTGAAGGAATCTTTATTGCTGTATGGCTTGGGACAGATCATCTGTGCAAAGGGTTCTGTATCGTTGTATGGCTGGGTGACAGATCATCAGGGTGAAGGGTTCTGTATTGTTGTATGGCTTGGGACAGATCGTCTGGGTGAAGGGTTCTGTATCGTTGTATGGATGGGGACAGATCATCTGGGTGAAGGGTTCTGTATTGTTGTATGGCTGGGTGACAAATCATCAGGGTGAAGGGTTCTGTATCGTTGTATGGCTGGGGACAGATCATCTGGGTGAAGGGTTCTGTATCATTGCATGGCAGGGTGCCAGAGCACCAGGGTGAAGGGTTCTCTATCATTGTATAGATGGGGACAGATCATCTGGGTGAAGGGTTCTGTATTGTTGTATGGATTGTGACAGATCATCTGGGTGAAGGGTTCTGTATTGTTGTATGGATTGTGACAGATCATCTGGGGGAAGGGTTCTGTATCGTCGTTTGGATGGGGACAGATCATCTTGGTGAAGGGTTCTGTATTGTTGTATGGATGGGTGTCAGATCAATTAGGTGAAGGGTTGTGTATTGTTGTATGGATTGTGACAGATCATCTGGGTGAAGGGTTCTGAATCGTTGTATGGATGGGGACAGATCATCTTGGTGAAGGGTTCTGCATAGTTTTATGAATGGGGACAGATCATCTGGGTGAAGGGTTCTGTATTGTTGTACGGCTGGAGACAGATCATCTGGGTGAAGGGTTCTGTATTGTTGTATGGCTTGGGACAGATCGTCTGGGTGAAGGGTTCTGTATCGTTGTATGGCTTGGGACAGATCATCTGTGCAAAGGGTTCTGTATCGTTGTATGGCTTGGGACAGATCGTCTGGGTAAAGGGTTCTGTATCTTTGTACGGCTCGGGACAGATCACCTGGATGAAGGGCTCTGTATCATTTTATGGATGGGGACAGATCATCTGGGTGAAGGGTTCTGTATTGTTGTATGGCTGGGTGACAGATCATCAGGGTGAAGGGTTCTGTATTGTTAAATTGGTGGGGACAGATCATCTGGGTGAAGGGTTTTGTATTGTTATATGGCTGGGTGACAGATCATCTGGGTGAAGGATTTTGTATCATTGTATGGCTGGGGACATATCATCTGGGTGAAGAGTTCTGTATCATTGTATGGCTTGGGACAGAACATCTGGGTGAAGGGTTCTGTTTCGTTGTATTGGTGGGGAAAAATCATCTGGTTGAAGGGTTCTGTTTCGTTGTATGACTGGGGACAGATCATCTAGGTAAAGGGTTCTGTATTGTTGTATGGCTTGGGACAGATCGTCTTGGTGAAGGGTTCTGTATCGTTGTATGGATGGGGACAGAGCATCTGGGTGAAGGGTTCTGTATCGTTGTATTGATGGGGACAAATCATCTGGTTGAAGGGTTCTGTTTCATTGTATGGCTGGGGACAGATCATCTGGGTGAAGGGTTCTGTATCTTTGTACGGCTCGGGACAGATCACCTAGATGAAGGGTTCTGTATCATTTTATGGATGGGGACAGATCATCTGGGTGAAGGGTTCTGTATCGTTGTATGGATGGGGACAGAGCATCGTGGTGAATGGTTCTGTATCGTTGTATTGATGGGGACAAATCATCTGGTTGAAGGGTTCTGTATTGTTATATGGATGGGGACAGATCATCTGGGTGAAGGGTTTTGTATTTTTATATGGCTGAGTGACAGATCACCAGGGTGAAGGGTTCTGTATTGTTGTGTGGTTGGGACAGATCGTCTGGGTAAAGGGTTCTGTATCATTGTATGGATGGGGACAGATCATCTGGATGAAGGGTTCTATATCGTTTTATGGATGGTGACATATCATCTGTCTGAAGGGTTCTGTATCGTTGTATGGCTGGGTGACAGATCACCAGGGTGAAGGGTTCTGTATCTTTGTATGGCTGGGTGACAGATCACCAGGGTGAAGGGTTCTGTATTGTTGTATGGCTTTGGACAGATCATCTGGGTGAAGGGTTCTGTATTGTTATATGGATGGGGACAGATCGTCTGGGTGAAGGGTTCTGTATTGTTATATGGATGGGCACAGATCATATAGGTGAAGAGTTCTGTATCGTTGTATGGATTTGGACGGAACATCTGGGTGTTGATGAAGATGGCTGTCGTTGACCCAGACCTCAGGAGTTCTATCTAGTCAATAGCAATCATGATTCAGCTCTCTAGAAGCGGAGGGAAAGGAGTCAAGCATGGGTTAGGCAAGGCAGCAAGGAGATGAAAGACTAATTGTAAAAGACTACGGGAATGGTTATGTACTACAGACCCACTACAAATCTACCGTCAGCAGGACATGTCAGTCTAGTTTACCACGCGAACTCAAAATACTTGTATAATAGTGACGAGCAGCATTCCAATGGATATAGAATGAAGTGCAGCAATAGCAATGAGGTTTCTGAAGGTAAACGGTCATCAACATAGAGCAAAATATGTGAGAGCGTATTTTTAAAATTACATCAGCATACATTAAATTACATCATATACAACAGCTTATACTAAAAGCATTCGTCATAATACATTGAGCAGTCTTTTTCAAATGGTGTATTGTTTACGTAATATAATGGCATAACATAGATCCACAAACATCTTATAATATTTTCTCTGGCACAGCACGCGCTATCCTCTAACTGAACAGTGACACAGAATTGGCTTGGGACAACTGGTAATTAGACATTCCAGAATACATATAAACAATACGAATATATGACATTTTAGTAAGTGTGGCTTGTGGGAGATGCATTGGTACTCGTGGCACATAAACTTTATTAGATACACGAGAATATGTTGTAGCATAAATAAAATATACAAGATGCGGTAGTAGCTGTGAAAGCATAAATAAAATGTAAAACAAGTGGGCCATGGGCCATGACGCTCATCTGAATTTGACATACAGGTGATCGATGTATTAATTATTATTGTTGTGATCTGGTATTTGTTAAGGAACGCTGAATAATGGATAGATTGACTTCCAGAAAGGTCAGAAACCGGACCGCTGACGGACGATCGCTATAGCTCAGATGACTTGCAGTCAGCTGAGCTAAAAACACGGTAGTATAGTTGCGATGGCATACATGTAAGTAAATTGGAATATATGCAGTCGACAATGGACTCTGTACATTTGCCGAAATCACAGGGGCATGGACAAAGTGAGGCTTTGGGTGTCTCCTGACTTGATGAGATGCCATCGTATTCCAAGCCAATGGACAAACTAAACTAAAAAAGTAACTGCAGGGAGCACCACCAGTCCCGTGTATGCAATAAAGCTAACAAAGATCCTTGGACGCACAAAGTTTCAGCCTGATAAATCAAACCACTTATGAAATATGTGTACATTAAAATAATGGACAAAAATAGACACCATAGAAAAGCATTTATTTCAAAAGAGAAAATGCAATACTAGATCAATGAAAAATTAGTTTCGAGATATTACTGTAAGACATAAGATGTAATAGTTTCAAAAGTATTCCGTCAAAACTGTGGCCTGTAGAATGCTATATTTGAGACGCAAGAGCAAGCAGGCGAATTTGAGAACAACTTACAAACAGACAGACACACTGACAAAGTGACACAAAATTGTGACCAGCTGACTTCACAAGATTATGGAGAAGACTCAGAGGAAGAAACTAAGCTATAGTTTATGTAACTGAGGCTTATAATTTTGGAGATATGACCAAAATATGATCAGTTGGTGAGGTTTGCATCAAACGCCCCCTAGAGGCCATATTAAAAAAATGAAAAAAGCGATTTCGAACTAATAGTGTAAGACTTAGGAAATGTCAGTTTCAAGAAGATTCCTGCAAAATTGTGGCCTCCAGGGCAAAATAATGAAATCTTGAAATATCTCGTTCTACGAGATATTTTACGAGATATTGCAAGACTTTTAATAAAATCTTGTAGTACTATTAAAATGCTACCAAATGCAAAAAATTAGACCTCTCTAGCGTTAAAACTGACAAATTAGTCCACTGATTTTCAAATATCATCAATTTTCCCCATAAATGCGTTACCATGGAAACAGCAAATTAGAGTCTGGAACCCAACAAAAGAAAGGCAATTGGATGACTATTAAAATGAGCTATAGTTTAAGTAGATACAACTAATAGTGACAAATATATGAAGGAAAAACCATTTTGCAAACTTTTGATGACCTTGACCTTGACCGTTGATTGATAATGACAAAATTCAATAGGCTTCGGGCACTTTTGGTTGTACATCAACTAAGTAAGTTTGAAAGCGATCGCTGCAAAACTGTGCATTTTAGGCTGGAGACAGACAGACAAACAAACAAACTCGAAGACCAGAGGTCGAACGCTTGCCGGAAGTGGCCGGAAATAAGACAGCGAAACAGACGGACAGTTACTAGGCAGACAGACAGGGAACATTAGGATCTGATCAAATGAAAAACCCCAATCATAGGGGAAATAGAAGCACATCTTAATGTGGTTTGGCTGATTTTCAAAAGTCGCAGATGAGTAGACAGACAAACAGACAGATGGAAAAACTCCAAGTGAGGGCCATGTAATCATGCAGTAGAGTATGGAAAGCATGAATAAAATAAGCCACAGTCTATAGGAATAAATCTCCATATTTTGAATTTCAAGAAATTTGTAACCTATTAAAGGTCACCATGATAATGGAAGAAGAATATGACAGAGTCCCCACGAAGATAAACGCATTAAATCTAGTTACTCATGCTGCAATCAATGTTGTGACACTGTCTTTAGTTTTGGAGATGTGGCACAATAATGACTGCTTCAGCGCCATCTGACGGTTATTTTTACGAGACTTGCATTCACATATCATCAAACGTATCAAATACTATCCGATGCAAAAAACTAGACCTCTCTAGCTTTAAAAATAAAAAAATTGAAAGGAAAATATCGAATTCCCTGATTTTTTCCCAAAAATATGTTACCATGGTAACGAATGACCAGAGATATTTGCTAACATGTGGAAAGGTAATATAATGAGGAATAAAATGAGCTAAAGATTAAGCCGCTACGATTATTATTTACAAAGATATGAAGGAACAAGTGACCCATGGGTCATGACGCTCAGCTGACTGGGAAGAGATTCACAAAATTTGATCATCAGAATGGTAGTATATACTCATTCAACTGAAGCATCAAACAGATTAACCAACAGGCCAAGATTTAGTCTGTATTTATATATCTGAAAAATAGAGAAAAAATGTGTAAACTTTAAAAACTCGAATACGGGTAGCCGACAAGTGACTACGTGTATCTGCCAAAATCAGAGTGGAACGGGTGAAGTGAGGCATGGATTGAGTGGCAAGGGGAAACAGAGTGAGGTATGTTGCATATTAGCATGGATGTCTGCAGCCTAAATGTGTATGTAGGTTGTGCAACCTACCACAAATCCAGAAAGCTGTCCAAGTTGTATACATATGCAAAATTTTAGGCAGAAAAGTCAAACCACTACATGGATATGAGTGATTTTAGCCCACGGCAGACAAACAGACAGAAGCTGTGCAAAAATGGTTGCAGTTTTGTGTATGATAAAGACCTATGTGAGATCTAAACACAAGCACAATTTTGGCCCAATCGGTCAAATGGTTTCTGAGATATTAGCTTGGATGTGTGCAGCGTTAACTAGAATGTAGGTGGCGCCACCTGTCATAAAATCAAGAAAGCTATCCAGGATGTATAAACCTGCAAAATTTTAGGCAGTTATGTCAAACCACTACAGAGAAATGAGTGATTTTAGGCCACAGCAGACAAACAGACAGACGCTGTGCAAAAGGTGCAAAAATGGTTGCAGGTGGCCCCTCCAGTTTTGTGTATGATAAAGACCTATGTGAGATCTATACACATGCAAAATTTTGGCCCAATCGTTCAAACAGTTCCTGAGATATGAGCTTGGATGTCTGCAGCATAAACTAGAATAAAGGTGGCGCCACCTGTCATAAAATCAAGAAAGCTATCCAGGATGTATAAAACTGCAAAATTTTAGGCAGATATGTCAAACCACTGCCGAGAGTGAGTGACTTTAATGCATGGCAGACAAACAGACAGACGCTGTGCAAAAATGGTTGCAGGTGGTGCCACCAGTTTTGTGTATGATAAAGAGCTATGTTAGATCTATATACATGCAAAATTTTGGCCCGATCGGTCAAATGGTTCCCGAGATATAAGCTTGGATGTCATCAGCGTGAACGTGAATGTAGGTGGTGCCACCTGTCATAAAATCAAGAAAGCTATCCAGGATGTATAAAACTGCAAAATTTTAGGCAGATATGTCAAACCACTGCCGAGATATGAGTGACATTATCGCACGGCAGACAAACAGACGCTGTGCAAAAATGGTTGCAGGTGGCGCCACCAGTTTAGCGTATGATAAAGAGCTATGTTAGATCTATACACATGCAAAATTTTGGCCCGATCGGTCAAACGGTTCCCGAAATATGAGCTTGGATGTCATCAGCGTGAATGAGAATGTAGGTGGCGCCACCTGTCATAAAATCAAGAAAGCTATCCAGGATGTATATGCATGCCGAATTTCAGGTGAATTAGTCAATTCACTGCAGAGATATGAGTGATTTTAACCAAAGGCAGATGAACAGATGGACACTGTGCAAACATGGTTACAGGTGGCGCCACCATTTTTTGTGAATGTTATAGAGTTATCCAAGGGCTACATTAGTATAAATTTTATTTCCTGATCAGTCAAATGGTTCCCGAGATATGAGCTTGGAAAGCTAATAAAATCAAGTCCCAGAGGAGCTCTCTGGAAACAAACATGCCACGGTGGAGGAACCCGGTCAAAAACATAGTATCCACAAAACTTCGTTTTGGCGGGTACAAAAATACAGGTGGCTCCACCAGTCTGCAGGAACTAATAAAAATACTTACAAACATCAATATCCATGCAAAGAATCATGGTGATCTCCCCATTAGTTGTTCAGATACTTCAGCTTTTGTATCAAATTGTCCATTATTCTGAGGGATACTTCGGAGTCCTATAGCTTGAAGGATATGGGTAACAGAGACCTAATTTTAAGTTTCCACAGGCACTTTTCATGGGCCTCCTTGCATGACAAGAATGAAGATTCTAGGTCCAGTTGTTGCGATTTGTACCCTGTTGACAGATAACCACATCTTTAAAGGTATCAAAAAAAGAGAAAAAAAATTGTAAAAATTTGAAAAAAATAGAGGTGGCGCACCCAGTCTGCAGAAACTGATGGAACAGGTCATGATCAATATGTATGCCGAAAATCATGACCATCAGTGTTGTAGTTATTGAGATACTGCAGCTTTTGTATCAAATTTTCCATTATTCTGGGGGGTAATTTGGAGCCATACAGCTTAAAGAATATGGGTAACAGATACCTAATTTCAGGTTTCCATGGAGACTTTTCATGGGTCTCCCTGTGTGTCAAGAATGAAGATTCTAGGTCCAGTTTTAATGATTTGTGCCCTGTTAACAGATGTTCATAACTTTAAAGGTCTCAAAAATAAAGAAAAAATTCGTAAAAAAACCCGAACAAATACAGGTGGTGCCACCAGTCTGCAGAAACTGATGAAACACTCCATGATCATTATCCATGAAAACAATTATGGTGATCTCTGCATTAGTTGTTCAGATACTTCAGCTTTTGTATCAAATTTTCCATTATTCTGAGCTGTACTTTGGAGTGCCATAGCTCAAAGGATATGGGTAACAGAGACCTAATTTCAGGTGTCCATGGAGACTTATCACTCCCTGTGTGTCAACAATGAAGATTCTAGGTCCAGTCCTTAGGATTTTACCCTGTTGACAGATAACTACATCCTGGAAGGTCTCAAAAATAGAGAAAAAAAAATTGTGAAAATTTGAAAAAATACAGGTGGCACCACCAGTCTGCAGGTACTGATGAAACACCTCTTGATCAATATGTATGCCAAAAATCATGACCATCAGTGTTGTAGTTATTGAGATGTTGCAGTTTGTTTTTATCAAATTTTCCATTATTCTGGGGGGTTATTGGGAGCCCCCAATAGCTCAAAGGATATGGGTAACAGCGACCTTATTTCAGGTGTCCATGGAGACTTTTTATGGACCTCTCAGTGTGTCAAGAATGAAGATTCTAGGTCCAGTCTTTATGATTTGTGCCCTGTTAACAGCTGTTCACATTTTTAAATTCGTAAAAAATCGAAAAATTCAGGTGGCGCCACCAGTCTGCAGGAAGTGATGGAACATCTCATGATCAATACGTATGCCAAAAATCATGACCATCAGTCAGGTAGTTAATGAGATATTGAAGTTTTTGTATGAAATTTTTTACTTTTCTGGGGGGTACTTAGGGGCCCCATAGCTCGAAGGATATGGGTAACAGAGATCTAATTTATGGTTTCCATGGAGACTTTTAATAGGTTTCTCAGTGTGTCGAGAATGAAGATTCTAGGTCCAGCGGTTACGATTTGTGCCACGTTAACAGATGTTCACATTTTTAAAGGTCTCAAAAATAGAGAAAAAAATTTGTAAAAAATCGAAAAATACAGGTGGCGCCACCAGTCTGCAGAAGTGATGGAACATCTCATGATCAATATGTATGCCAAAAATCATGACCATCAGTCAATTAGTTAATGAGATATTGAAGTTTTTGTATGAAATTTTTTACTATTCTGGGGGGTATTTTTGGGGCCCAATAGCTCGAAGGATATGGGTAACAGAGACCTAATTTCTGGTTTCCAAGGAGATTTTTCATGGACCTCTCAGTGTATCAAGAATTAAGATTCTAGGTCTAGGCTTTAGGATTTGTGCCTTGTTAACAGATGTTCACATTTTTAAAGGTCTCAAAAATAGAGAAAAAAATTTGTAAAAAATCAAAAAATACAGGTGGCGCCACCAGTCTGCAGGAAGTGATGGAACATCTCATGATCAATATGTATGCCAAAAATCATGACCATCAGTCAAGTAGTTAATGAGATATTGAAGTTTTTGTATGAAATTTTTGACTTTTCTGGGGGGTACTTTGGGGCCCCATAGCTCGAAGGATATGGGTGACAGAGACCTAATTTCTGGTTTCCATGGAGATTTTTCATGGACCTCTCAGAATCCCAAGTTACAAGGTTCTAGGTTCAGCGGTTACGATTTGTGCCTGGTTAACGGACGGACAGACGGACGACGGAAAGAGTGATCGCTATAGCTCAGATGACTTTCAGTCAGCTGAGCTAAAAACTGTTTTAAGGTTTTTCAGTGACCCTGACCTTGACCTTTGACCGATCATGACCAAAAACAATAGGCTCCGAGGAGAATTGATTTTACACAAAATGTATAAGATTCAGAGCGATTGGTGCAAAATTGTGGCCTGTAAAGTGGGGATATACAGACAGACAGACAGACAAACTAGACGACCAGAGGTCGAACGCTTGCCGGAAATGGCCGGAAATAAGACAGCGAAACAAACAGGACACACTGTCAGTTTTCTATCAACTGAATGACTTTCAGAGCGATTGCTGGAAAGTTTTGCCTGTTAAATGACATATATCACACAAAAGATCATGAAATCAGATATAGCTCAAAACAGACAGATATACTGACACACCTGAGATAACAGACTACCAGAAAAAAGTTGGGAACGTAAAGAGAAGCAAAATGAGCTATAGTTTTAGTAGGTAGAGTTTATAGTGTCGGAGGTATGGCCAATATATGGTAGCGGACATATCCCAAACATTAAAAATTTCTTTTGAGACTTTAATGTAAGAAATAAGATGTTGTTCCAGTTCCAAAAGGATTCCCGCAAAACTGTGTCCTGAAAATTGCTAACTGCAAGAAGCAAGGTCGAGCAAGAAGGCAAAATTTAGGATCCCTGACAAACAGACAGACATACTCAAAAAATGGCACAAGAATAAGACCAGATGCCGTACTCAGATTATCGAGTAGATTCAGAGGAAGAAAATAAATCATAGTTTTCAATTGGCTACACTGCTTTTTTAAAAGTTGCATTTACCCAATCTCTTCTTATAAAACTGGCAGAAACCTACCATAATTCTTGTAAAGTTTAAACCAATCAGCTTAACAGTTTCATCATAAAACAGAGTATAAGCTGGAGGGTCTAAAATTACATTTTCCCTTGTAAAAAACAGATATATTTAAGTGGCGCCACCAATACCTCAATTTCAGATATGACATATGAGACAAACATAGGTATAAAATTTGGTAATGACAGCCCTAGCCCTTTCTGAGATTCAACTAAGTTCAACCTCCTGTTCAATCTCCGAACTGAAACCATTCGAACAAACTTGAGATAGATTGTTCAAGAGACCATTCCTTAGAAATATTGGACAATTTGGCTGGACAGTTTCGCGGAAGAAAATTTTTAAAGCTTTTTTAGCTTTTTCCCTATAAAATCTCAGTAAATGCAGAAAGCCAAAAAATAAACAAAATCCGATAGAGCTTTTCAGATGACTGTTTATTTACAAAAAAAAATGGTAATGCTAGTTCCTGCCGTTTTTGAGATAACTATGGTTAATCTACAGACGACGGACAACGCTGCACCATAGCATAATCTCACAGATTCGCTAATAATCTGTTTCGAGATATAACTGTAAGACATAAGATTTAATAGTTTAAAAGAGATTCTTTCATAACTGTGGCCTGTAGAATTCTATTAGTGAGACGAAAGAACAAACAAGCAGGCGAATTTGAGGACAACTGACAAACAAACAGACATACTGACAAAGGGACACAAGATTAAGACAAGATGACTTAACCAGGTTATGGGGAAGACACAGAGGAAGAAAATAAGATATAGTTTATGTAATTGAGGTTTCTAGTTTTGGAGATATGGCCAAATAATGATATATTGGGGATGTTCGACTGCAGTGCCCTCTAGTGGACATATCCTGAAGACGACAAATGCGTTTCGTGATATTAGTGAATGGCATGAGATGTAATCGTTTCAAAAGGATTCCTCCAAATATCTGGCTTGTTGATTGCTATATGTGAGATGCAAGAACCAGCAAGTAGGCGAATTTGAAGATAACTGACAAACAGACAGACATACTGACAAAGTAACACAAGATGGATACCAGATGACGTTACCATATTTTGCAGAAGGTTTACAGTTTGTGTAATATAGGTTTACTCTTACGGAAATATGTCCAAAAACTGATTTGTTTGGATGGGTCTACTGCAGCGCCCCCTAGCAGCCAAATCGGAAAATGAAAAATACGTTTTGAGATATTAGTGTAAAACATAAGATGAAGGAACAAACATACGCGGATGACGAACATGGTTGCGAAAATCGAAGATTTCCGGCAAGCAATAAAGTTAGGACTGTGCCTCCAACATGTATGACAATAGATAGGGCCCGGAAAGGCCGACACGCACCGTTGCACATGGCGGCTGCCCCCCGTAAGGACCCTGCCGCCACTTGCGGCCATGGCACGTGACTTCGTGGTTTGGTGAAACACGGCGCGAGATTTGACGAGACTTACAATGTGACCCCTGAATGTGACTGCGAGTGTCAGACGCTATCCAGCGCTGCAAACCATGTGTCTGTAGCCTAAAAAATGACAGAATTATTGGCATTTCTTTGAATGGTCACGTGTTCTCGTTTCACGAAAACGGCGCGAGATATGACAAGACTTTCTATTGAATGACTTAGAACTAAACTAATGCTATCTAACGCCAAAAACCAGACCTTTCTATCGCAAATATCAACAGAGATAGAAGCAGGTAAACTCCGTGTTTTCAGATTGTCAAGTTTTACCCCAAAATTTGGTAACCATGGTAACGGCAGCACAAAGCTACATGTGCAGAGGAATAAGCCAATGTTCCTGGTTTCAGATACGACCAAAAAAAAGGTGTCACGTTTAATATTTTTTGAGATATTGCAGAAAAATGATATGTTACAGTGTTTCATGTACCACGCCCCCTGGTGGCTATTTCCAAAAAATGAAATACTGATTTCGAGATATTTATAAATGACACAAAATATATCAATTTCAAAGCCACTGTTATAAAAATGCAACCTGTAGGTCATATTTAATGAAATCTCGAAAACTCTTGTTTGGCGAGAAATGGTGCGAGATTTCACAAGACTTTCACTTGTATGATAAAATGCTTATTTTGTACGATCTGGTGCAAAAAACTAGACCTCTCTAGATTTGAAACTGACAAAGTTAGAAAAATTAGTCCATTGATTTTCGATTTTCATCACTTTTACCCGAAAATAAGTATCCATGGTGACAACAAATTTGAGTCAGCTACACCTTAGATGAAAGGCCTTGGAATGACAATTAAAATGAGCTACAGTTGAAGTAGACACGCTTTAAAGAAAAAAAGATATGAAGAAAAAACCGTTTTGAGAACTTTTGATGTCCTTGACCTTGACCTTTGACCGATCATGGTCAAAAACAATAGGCTCAGAGGAGAACCAATTATACACTTTATCTGTAAGTTTTAGAGCGATTGGTGAAATACTGTGGCCTGTAGAGCGTGAATATACAGACAGACAGACAGACAAACAGACAAACATACGCGGGTGATCAACATGCTTGCGAAAATCGAAGATTTCCGGCAAGCAACAAACATACGCAGGTGATCAACATGCTTGCCGAATCTTTGATTCCGGCAAGCAACAAACAAACAAACAGACATACGCAACTGACCAACATGCTTGCCGAAATCGAAGATTTCTGGCTAGCAACAAACAGACATACGCAACTGACCAACATGCTTGCTGAAATCGAAGATTTCCGGCAAGCAATAAATGCATGGACATATTCTACAAATACTTGATTGTAGGTAGTGCCACTTGTAATGTGTATGAAAAAGCAATCCAAGTTGGATTGACAATCAATATTTCAGGCCGATACATTGAGGCACTCCTGAGATACGAGTGATTTTCACCGAGAGCAAACACACCGTTAGACGCCACGCGAAAACAATTGCAGATGGCGCCACTGGTTATGAATACGAGACAGAGGTACCCAAGATCTATTGACATACACTTTTTCAGCCGAATACCTAGAACTTCTCCTGAGATGTGTGCTATTAACATTAAAAAAGAAGCGCAGATGGACACCACTCGAACGAATTTGTAGGTGGCCCCATTAATCGTTGTCAGGTGCCAGTTCCTATGTGACCCTATCATGATGCTGGGTTTAAATCCCTTAGAGGGGTTCTCCGGAAACGAACGCGGCAGCTTATTAAACATAATAGTATCAGTGACATTCCTATCCGGCGGATACAAATATACAATTCAATTTAGTTGTTTAAATAGCATAAATAAAATATATAAGACACATTAGTAGTTGTGACATCACAAATAAAATATATAAGACACTTTAGTAGTTGTGACAGCATAAATACAAGGGACCTATGGGTCACTGTGCTCAGCTGAAGTTGACCTTGAAGGTAAAAATCTAAAATAATATCAAATGGAGATCACGTGTAATAGGAAGAGGTAATAAAGGCCATGGTTGGTTTATATGATTGGTTTGTATTGATGAGCAAGAAATTGTTGCAAATAATATTTTGTGACCTGACCATGTGTTTCCTAATGTTGAAACTGAAGCATGTAAGCAGTTTGTGAACAAATGATCTGTACTATTACCATGATCATCAGTTGGCTTTTTGATTAACTGTTGACATTTCAGTAGTTTACAAATTTGTTTAATTGAATCTATTTTTTTGTAAAATATATATAATTAAATATATATTTATTTTTTTTATTAAATGTATACAGATGAAATATAACTAATTAACAACATAAAACAGGACAAACAAAGCCTGATCTCAAATTCTGCTGTGGCAGGAAAATAATGAACAAATGTTTGTATTAAATCCTATAATTTTTTTATCACATCAATTTTTTTTTAATTTAAGTTTATATTTCTATACATTTCCAATAAAACAGATACAACTGAATATAAAAGTTGATTCATAATTCTCAATTGCATCATCATAAATCTCAATCTTGTCATATAACACCACACCATGCATACAAATGTTAATTTATTTTTTACCACAAAAATATATCTTTTAAATCTGCAAAACAATAAATATCTAAAAATAATACTTGATTTAGATTTTACAATTTTCAATTGTGTCTTTATTTATCCAAAATGTGCTTCATATTTAATAAATTTAAGCATACTGATGAGTTCAATTATATCTGTTAAAATCATTTAAAAGAAAATTAATTTCTTTAAAAATGCTACATTAACACAACATGGCATCTTCTGGATTACACTTGAATTACTTTTTTAAGGAAAGTTTTTGTATATTGGAGTGGAAACAGCGTTACAATTAAGGAAATACAGTGAAAACAATAACAATTACTGCATTACACTTACTGAGTTGGGTTTGCCGGGGGGGGGGGGGGGGATTGGGGTGGTGATATTAGTATAACTGTACACCTGTCACAGCAGGGGGTCTCCCCCAGTGACTGTAACAAATCAGAAACCTTGGCATAGCCCGACTTCCAGTGACCTGGAGTGGGACCCTGCATCTGTAATCTGTTATCAAAGCAAATGACTAAAGTAGAGCCTCAAGAAAAAAAAAAATCAATAACTAGCTTAATTTTAAAGCTTTTATTTTCAAATTTCAGATTTAAACAAATTAAATATTTTTGTTTACATGCTGTGAAAATTAAATCAATGGTACATACAGGAGAAAAACGTGCCATGGTCAAAGTTGGGCTAAATTTAAGGTACTGATTTTATTTTTATGCTAATAACTTAAAAAATTTACAAAATTCTGATCTAATTTTGGGTAAACAATTAAATCTTAATTAAACATAGTTATATACTTGGGAAAATAGACTCTAGTTTCAAAATTTTTCATGTTAAGTGAGTAAATATTTTTCCTGATTTTTTACAAAGTCTATTATGTTCGGGCCCATAACTTAAAGAATTTATACTTCTTTTCTGGCATGTACATAGGAACTATATAGAAAAATATTTATGGTATATATGAGGAAAAACAGATGAGTGGTTTTGATATTAGGCAGTCCTGAAGAGTGAAAATAGGTTTTTAATAAAAATTTGAGGTTTTTCCTTAATTTCTCAAAGGAACGAAGTCGCAAAGACCCAGTTTTCGGCTTGGTAGGAGATCTTAGGGACATCTAACATTATGCTGAATTTTGGATTCCTAAGTCTTACGGTTTCAAAACGTGCCACATCTACGGACGGACTGACGGACGGACGGACGACGGACAATGGACCACGACTATAGCTCAGATGACTTATAGTCAGCTGAGCTAAAAATGAATAAAATGTGTTTATAGTTGTGATAGCACATATAAAATTAATAAAATATGTAAGTACAGGTAATGGCTTAAGCATAAATAAAACATGTTAGTGGTTGTGATAGAATAACTGAAATATATGGCACGTGGGAACTTATCACAAATAAAAATATTTAATTTGCATTAGGGATTATAGCCACATAAATAAAATGTACAGGATACGTTAGTAATTATGGTATCAAAAATATTGTAAGACACTTTAGTAATTTTGGTACATTAAATATAAATATATGATACATTAGTAATTTACTTACCAAATATTCCTTATCCTTGTTTTTCATAAGTCTTCTTCTTTTACATGCCTATAGTAGACCGGGCATAACAATAGAGTCAAAAATAATAGACAAAGCAATTATGTTTAAATTAAACCAAAGTTTTATGGGGACACTGTCGACTTTATATCCGTAACAGCCCACATAAACATAAATTCCTAAGTCACCATACAAAAATATTTAAAAAAAAAACACATATTCACAGACCTACATCTGTGACTGGATAAAAAATTATGTTATGTAAAAGGTCAGTCGAGAGAATTTTGGTTAAAGATAATATTTCTTTCCCAGTTTGAAAATTATGTGAATAAAATGATTATAACATTTGCATATATGAAATTGTATTGGGACAAACTTTAAAAGAAAAATTTGAACATGTTAACGTTCTCAACAAAGAATAAACAACTTTACCCTACTATTATGGATAATAGATATATATAATTAATTCATCAAGCACAAATAGAAAAAAAAAATCATAAATACCCTATAACGACTCGAATACGTGCCCCTGTTTATCCTACTGCAAGACTATACTTCTCTTTCTCATAATTTGTGCGAGTCAGTATAGGAAAGGTAATGAGCAGACCCCTAGAAATGTTTTTTAAACGTACAGCATTACTAATAAATATCACGAAAAAATATGACTTACATCAAAGTACAACCAGAAGATAAAGATTAAGTGACATATGACGTAGATACAAGCGAATGCAATGAAGACATCTCTCTCCAGCTCCCTCAGGAAATCGCCAACTTTTTCTTTCTTATCTGATTCCTTGGTGAACAAAGTAACAATGGCGTGCCATATACAAACCACGCACAGTACAACCAGGGAGAGCAGCACGTACTTATCCTGGAACGAAGAAACATGATATGAGCACCACACATCCACACCTACATCCACCCATCCATATATATATATATAGTCTTCTTACTGGAGAAACCATCTTCTAGCTTTGAAAAGCTACTTGGTCGATCGTGTTAAAATAAATGTTTAAACACACACACACACATATATATATATATATATATATACATATATATATATATATATATATATATATATATATATAAAAACTATGAATGTTGAAACTTCTGCTTAATACTTATTATCATGAAAAAGTGATGTCACAATCGGAAAGGCGTGGAAGTCTTATGTGTACTTAAATGTTAAATACGATATGACAGACACAATATGGATGAAAATGAATATGACTAGATCTGCCAGGCCAACAGTTATTATGTTTTCCACTAAAATCTATTACTTATAAAAGGAATTCGGTACACCTTTGTCCTCAATGTTCTCTGAAACCACATTGTGTATGACACTGTGTCATACCTCATTTTAAAGGTTTATTATCCCCGCAGTGACATAGGCAATATGAAAAAAAAAAATTTTTAATGTATATATAATTTTGAGAGATTTATATGTTTTTCTGACTTGCACGGAGATTAGACCGAGCACAGCCTTCGGCAATGACCAGAATGCGTGCATCGTGGTCACTCAACCTCAAACACATGATTAAGGACTATTGTTCATATGAATAACGCTTGCTTTCAGTGAGGAATTTGAGCATGTCTGGCTCTAAATTTGACACATGCTCTCACCCACTGGGGTGGTCAGTAAAAGTGAAAAACACATTTTTCTCGCTTTATGAAATTCAGAAATGGAGGGTTCAACCCAGGAGGATTTATGACAAAACCTAAATCAAGGTCCCAATTTCAGGACCAGGGGTTGGGTGGGGTGGAGTGATGGGGTTGGTGTCAGGCCTCAAAATCTGTCTGATAGGCCTACAATGAAAAAAAAAAGGTTGTGGTGGATGAAAATGGGATACGGACCCTCTGCACGGAGTCCCGTTTGGTCCGCTTCTGCACATTTCTGTTTCATTCTTCAGGAACAGTTTTCTTGCAACGCACATTCAATTAATATTTCACGTGTTCCTCACATCAACCTAATCTTAATACGTCCAATGATAGAATCCAGTCAAATATCATCGAAGACCTGAATGCCCGGGCGTCTCATTCCAGTTCGCAATGTAAACATCATCACTGACCAGGTCTTTAGGGAAACATACCTGGGTATAAATTTTCTTGCCACTAGCACAGCGCCACAAAATAAATGTAAAAAAATATTTATACATATCTTATTTATACATATATTATCTAACTGAAAACCAATATATTCTTTTAACTTTTAGAATAAAAAATGAGCCAACATTCAACATTTCATCTCATATATATCTTCCAAACCCTGGTAAAAAGCCCTGTATACCGGGTTTATCAGCTAGTATGTATTAAAATAAGACGTTATTACATGCCTCGATAGATGCATGCGGGGAACATCTTCGCTGGCTCTTACACTGACGACCTGTTAACTTGAGTGGATGAATGACTGATATTTGAATATCAGTGCATCACAAGGGGCTGGTGATTTCTTCTCATTTCCATATTAGCACGTCACGCTTAGGCCTAAGTCGTGCCTCTGTATATGTTAAATATACTGACTTTTCAAACACATTGTAATTATGTTAAGGTTGCTCTGAATGCTACTTTTGGCTCGCTGATAAAGCTCGCGCTGTTTTCCTTGAAAGCAAGTCAGAAAAATTATTTTTTTTAATTTTTATTATTCAAGTGAAGATTGCGCTCGAGCTGGTCACAGCGCATAGCCGAAGCTATGTCTGCACCGCTCTCTCGACCAGAAGTTTGACAATTCGAGTTTTTTGTAATGGAAGGTCCGGGCTTGAAGGCGAGTTGACAAGGGTTACAAGTTACGTCAGTTTAATGAGAGAGGTGGAGGAAGCCGGAGAACCCGGAGAGAACCACCGACCTTGGCTGTTCGTAGGCTGTCGGGCCCCCCCCCCCCCCCCCAAGTACGAAAGAATCTTTGGTGACCGCACTGCCCACATATGTGTGAAAGTCAGTATATAAAAACTAACTACTTCTGCTACCGTCTTATTCCAACTGATATATCGTCTGCTGTGGCAACGGCAATAGGCTATTAGCGCACATTTTCATATGACTCCTGTGGATAGTGGGGTGAAATTCTGGGAGAGGCCTCTATAAATGTTACTGGAAAAGATCCTAGGTTCAGTGAGTAAGGGGACACTGACTGTTTTTAAATCTGAAATATGTGACGCAGAGTCATACATTGGTTATAGGATTTACCGGCAGGTGGCAGTACCTGTCATCGGTTTTGGATTAAGCTATATTTATAAAAACACCGGACCGGCAAGTCTTTTAAGCATAACCGACTGCCTAGTCTACAACATGAGAGATAACACGCCATACTTACCATGTATGTGAGATAGGATATTTTGGGAAGACTCTGGTTGATGACAAACTTGAACGCTACCGACGTTAGCAGGAGCGTGAACGACAGCTGCAGGCGATTCTGTGGCAGTGTTGGACTAACGGCAAAAGTGGCAAACGATAGGGCACTTATGAAAAACTGAAACATACCAATAATTGTTAACCTTCATGTTCCTCGTCTACTGGCAGTTAAAGTACTCCTTCCAATATGAAGTTCAGTGTGTCCAAGATCCCTACCTTGTGATCATATTCGATTTCTGAAGGGTATAAAATTTGACCACGCACATTCTCTCATATATATAGGGAGAACTCTCAGGTTAAAAATCAAGGCTATCGCTCAAATTGTTTTGGTATAATACTGGTAATCGAAAGAGGTCCTCATTTTGAAGAACAGCTCGATTGCAAATTTTGCTCAAAAAGGAATTTTTGTCTGTTATCTCACAATACTTGATAATCAAGAGCAATAAATATGATTGTCCGACAATACTGTGTAATGACTGGTATAACACAAAAGAGCGGAATATTTAGAAATTAGTGCTTCTTTATGAATTTTAATCACTTTAGACTGGAATCTTATGACTGTCAGTCATATTTTGGAGAAAACTTTTGGCCCGTTCTTTGCAGAATTGCCAAATGTATATTTTATACAGGGGCGGATCCAGGGTAAGATTTTCAGCTGGGGGCTACAATAGGAAAATCTTTGTAAATTGATACAGATAAAGTGCAAATTATTATTATCAATATTATATATATATATATATATATATATATATATATATATATATATATATATATATATATATATATATATATATAGTAGAAAGTGTAAACATTTTTCTGTTCAGATGTTGAGCCCTACATGAAACTTATCATTATATATATGAGGAATTCACATTAAATCATTAAAATCAACAACTGTTAAATTATAGGTGAAGGAATATGTGTCTTGTGTCGCCCTTTGGACCTGCTACTTTTCATAGATTGGACATCCCGTTCATTTTGATCTAAATATATCTGAAAACATACAAATGTTGGTTTGCTTGTATTTTTATATATTGTATATGATATATATATATTTCGAAAGTACCTGCACCCACGCCCATACGTTGTACCGCCAGGAAATACATAACAAGTGACCCATGGGTCATGACGCTCAGCTGACTGGGAAGAGATTCGCAAAAGGAAATTTTATCATCAGAATGGTAGTATATACCCATTCAACTGAAGCATCAAACAGATTAACCAACAGGCCAAGATTTAGTCTGTATTTATATATCTCAAAAATAGAGAAAAATGTGTAAACTTTTAAAACTAGAATACGGGTAACCGACAAGTGACTACATGTATCTGCCAAAATCGGATAGTGAGGCATGGATTGAGTGGCAAGGGGAAATAGAGTGAGGTATGTTGCATATTAGCATGGATGTCTGCAGCCTAAATGTGTATGTAGGTTGTGCCACCTACCACAAATCCAGAAAGCTGTCCAAGTTGTATACACCTGCAAAATTTTAGGCAGAAAAGTCAAACCACTACATGTATATGAGCGATTTTTGCCCATGGCAGACAAATAGACAAACACTGTGCAAAAATCTTTGCAGGTAACCCCTCCAGTTTTGTGTATGATAAAGACCTATGTGAGATCTAAACACATGCACAATTTTGGCCCAATCGGTCAAATGGTTCCTGAGATATGAGCTTGGATGTGTGCAGCGTCAACTAGAATGTAGGTGGCATCTGTCATAAAATCAAGAAAGCTGTCCACGATGTATAAACCTGCAAAATTTTAGGCAGTTATGTCGAACCACTACAGAGAAATGAGTGATTTTAGGCCACGGCAGACTAACAGACAGACGCTGTGCAAACATTGTTACAGGTGGCGCCACCATTTTTTGTGTATGTTACAGAGCTATCAAAGGGCTACATTTGTATAAATTTTATTTCCTGATCGGTCAAACGGTTCCCGAGATATAAGCTTGGATGTCATCAGCGTGAACGTGAACGTAGGTGGCGCCACCTGTCATAAAATCAAGAAAGCTATCCTGGATGTATACGCATGACGAATTTCAGGTGAATTAGTCAATTCACTGCAGAGATATGAGTGATTTTAACCAAAGGCAGATGAACAGATGGACACTGTGCAAACATGGTTACAGGTGGCGCCACCATTTTTTGTGTATGTTATAAAGCAATCCAAGGGCTACATTTGTATCAATTTTATTTCCTGATCGGTCAAAGGGTTCCCGAGATATGAGGGTTTATGAGTGGAAACAGACCCACAAATGGACACTGGATAGAGAGGAAAGGTCAGAGGTCAACGCAAATTGGTTAGGCACCAGTTCACATGTGACCCGATAATAGGTGTAAGTTTGGGGAAAATCGGTCCATAAGTCTCCGAGGAGCTCTCTGGAAACGAACACCGGCAGAGAAACCCGGTCAAAAACATAGTATCCGCAAAACTTCATTTTGGCAGATGCAAAAATACAGGTGGCTCCACCAGTCTGCAGAAACTAATAAAAACACTTAATGGTCAATATCCATGCAAAAAATCATGGTGATCTCTGCATTAGTTGTTCAGTTACTTAAGTTTTTGTATCAAATTGTCCATTATTCTGAGGGATACTTCGGAGTCCTATATCTTGAAGGATATGGGTAACAGAGACCTAATTTCAAGTTTCCATAGGCACCTTTTATGGGCCTCCTTGCATGACAAGAATGAAGATTCTAGGTCCAGTTGTTGCGATTTGTACCCTGTTGACAGATAACCACATCTTTAAAGGTCTCAAAAAAAAAGAAAAAAATTCGTAAAAATTGGAAAAAAACTAGAATACGGGTAGTCGACAAGCGACTATGTGTATCCGCCAAAATCAGAGAAGGACGGGTGAAGTAAGGCATGGATTGAGTGGCAAGGGGATATAGAGTAACATGTGTTAAATATTAGAATGGATCTCTGCCACATAAACATGATTGTAGGTGGCGCCACCTGTTATTTGAATGAGAAACTATCCAAGATATATACACAAGCATTCTTGTGTATGTTATAAAGCTATCCAAGGGCTACATTTGTGTAAAAATATTGTCCTGATTGGTTCAATGAGTCCGGAGATATAAGCATGGATGTCTACAGCGTGAACCTGAATGTAGGTGGCGCCACCTGTCATAAAATCAAGAAAGCTATGCGGGATGTACAAGCATGCTGAATTTCAGGTAATTTGGTCAAACCACTGCAGAGATATGAGTGATTTCAACCAAAGGTAGACAAACAGATGGACGCTGTGCAAAAATGGCTGCAGGTGGCGCCACCTTTTGTTGTGTATGTTATAAAGCTATCCCAGGGCTACATTTGTGTAAAATTTTTTTCCGGATCGGTCAAACGGTTCCCGAGAAATATGGGTTTATGTGTGGAGCATTAACGTGAATGTAGGTGGCGCCACCTGTCATAAAATCGAGAAAGCTATCTAGGATGTATACGCATGCCGAATTTTAGGTGAATTAGTCAAACCACTGCAGAGATATGAGTGATTTTAACCCCAGGCAGATGAACAGATGGACACTGTGCAAACATGGTTGCAGGTGGCTCCACCTTTTGTTGTGTATGTTATAAAGCTATCCCAGGGCTACATTTGTGTAAAAAATTTTTCCGGATCGGTCAAACGGTTCCAGAGATATAAGGGTTTATGTGTGGAAACAGACGCACAAACGGACCCTGGGCAGAGACGAAAGGTCAGAGGTCAAGGTCACTTGGTTAGGCACCAGTTCACATGTGACCCGATAATTTGTGTAAGTTTCGGAAAAATCTGTCTAGTAGTCTCAGAGGAGTTCTCCGGAAACGAACGCAGTGGCGGCGGCAGCGGAGGCGGAACCCGGTCAAAAACATAGTATCCGCAAAACTTCGTTTTGGCGGATACAAATAAAGGTGGCACACCCAGTCTGCAGAAACTGATGGAACAGCTCATGATCAATATGTATGCCGAAAATCATGACCATCAGTGTTGTAGTTATTGAAATACTGCAGTTTTTGTATCAAATTTTCCATTATTCAAGGGGGGGGGGGGGTATGTTGGACCCATACAGCTTAAAGATATTGGGTAACAGAGACCTAATTTCAAGTTTCCATGGAGACTTTTCATGGGTCTCCCTGTGTGTCAAGAATGAAAATTCTTGGTCCAGTTTTTATGATTTGTGCCCTGTTAACAGATGTTCATATCTTTAAAGGTCTCAAAAATACCGGAAAATTTCGTAAAAAAAAAACCAAACAAATACAGGTGGCGCCACCAGTCTGCAGAAACTTATGAAACACTCCATGATCAATATCCATGCAAACAATTATGGTTATCTCTGCATTAGTTGTTCAGATACTTTAGCTTTTGTATCATAGTCAAATTTTCCATTATTCTGAGCTGTACTTTGGAGTGCCATAGCTCAAAGGATATGGGTAACAGAGACCAAATTTCAGGTTTCCATGGAGACTTATCATGGGTCTCCCTGTGTGTCAAGAACGAAGATTCTAGGTCCAGTTGTTACAATTTGTACCCTGTTGACAGATAACTACATCCTTAAAGGTCTCAAAAATGGAGAAAACAATATGTGAACATTGAAAAATACAGGTGGCGCCACCAGTCTGCACAAACTGATGAAACATCTCATGATCAATATGTATGTCGAAAATCATGACCATCAGTGATGTAGTCAATGAGATATTGAAGTTTTTGTATGAAACTTTTGACTATTCTGGGGGGTAATTTTGGGCCCCATAGCTCGAAGGATATGGGTAACAGAGACCTAATTTCTGGTTTCCATGGAGACTTTTCATAGGTCTCTCAGTGTGTCGAAAATGAAGATTCTAGGTCCAGTCGTTACGATTTGTGCCACGCTAACAGATGACAGCATCCTCAAAGGTCTCAAAAATAGAGGAAAAAATCGTAAAAAATCAAACAGTACAGGTGGCGCCACCAGTCTGCAGGAACTGATAGAACATCTCATGATCAATATGTATGCCAAAAATGAAGACCATCAGTTATGTAGTTATTGAGATATTGAAGTTTTTGTATGAAATTTTTTACTATTCTGGGGGGTACTTTGGGGCCCCATAGCTCGAAGGATATGGGTAACAGAGACCTAATTTCTGGTTTCCAAGGAGATTTTTCATGGACCTCTCAGTGTGTCAAAAATTAAGATTCTAAGTCCAGTCTTTATGATTTGTGCCTTGTTAACAGATGTTCACATTTTTAAAGGTCTCAAAAATAGAGAAAAAAATTCGTAAAAAATCGAAAAATACAGGTGGCGCCACCAGTCTGCAGGAAGTGATGTAACATCTCATGATCAATATGTGTGCCAAAAATCATGACCATCAGTCAAGTAGTTAATGAGATATTGAAGTTTTTGTATGAAATTTTTGACTTTTCTGGGGGGTACTTTGGGGCCACATAGCTCGAAGGATATGGGTAACAGAGACCTAATTTCTGGTTTCCAAGGAGATTTTTTATGGACCTCTCAGAATCCCAAGTTACAAGGTTCTAGGTCCAGCGGTTACGATTTGTGCCTGGTTAACGGACGGACAGACGGACAGACGGACGACGGACAAAGAGTGATCGCTATAGCTCAGATGACTTTCAGTCAGCTGAGCTAAAAACTTGAAAAGATTAAAAGCAAACTAATTAAACTTATTAATTAAGAAAGAAGCAACATTTTCTGGACTACAAAAACCGTCATTATGAATTAAAAATGCAGATGTATCTGTAAAAATATGCATGAATATGCTGATTGACAAATGCTTATTAGTCGGTTGAACCTACACATGTACCACTGTATACGAAAAGACTTTTTTTGAGTTGGTGTATATAAACCTTTACCATAATGAGGAAGGTGTATATAAATAGTCTTGGAGGCAGTGATTTGTAAATCTGGATATGTTGCACCCCCCCCCCCCCCCCACAACACACACAACATTTGACACCACCATACTTTTGATTAAAATGAGTCTGGGTGTCTCTTCATATGTATACTTTTAAGGAAGTTACAATACTTTGAAGTTCGATAGTCATTCGGAAAAAAAATGACATTTAAGAATAATGCGGTCTTCGGTACTAAATCATGATAATCTCCTGTGTGACACTTGTTTTAGTTTGAATAACCATACCAACAATAACCATACCAACAATAACCATAGCAACATTAATCATATACCAACAATAACCATACCAACAATAATCATACCAAAAAATAACCATACCAACAATAACCATACCAAAAATAATAAATCCCTCATTTATATTTTTTCAATGAATCTGTTAGCAAATGATATATATCCCCTTACAATTTTGATTATTACTTTCCCACATTCCATTTCTTGTATAATTTGGTAAAAATTGAAAACCCATATCGATACATAACATGTGCAGCTTAACCCTCCAGTCAAACTGTGTTCCTACAGATCTTAGGTGAAGCAGCTCTGTGTGTGGTATTATTATTCTGTTACCAGGTTTAACAGCAAAGCTTTATTAATAGAAAAGTACACTAACATTATAAAGCCATTCACTGTTCATTAGTAATAAAATCTTTAATTGAAATTCCTAAATTTTTACCGGACATTAAAACGTTTAAGCTTCACAGTTATTGTAATTAAGCCCAGAGTTTTAATAACATAGTTTCAATATGCTACTTAATATTTTAGGAATAGGTAAATGTTACCAAAACTTACATATGTTCATGGATTTAACTTGAAGAAATCATTTGATAGTGTATAGAACATGGAAACTAACACATAGCTGTGGAACACATTCCGACTTTGTTGAAACAAGTTTACCATAAAATGGTTGGCCCCTGGCACATAATATGTTTATTAATTTTGAAAATATTGTATTAAGCTCAGCTGACCTTCAATGCTGAGGTAAAGCGATTATCATTTGTCTGTTGTCCTAATTGCAATTCCTTCGTTTCTGCATTGACAGAGCACACATAGTAAATGTTTGACCGTTATTTCTAATTAACGACATTACACATACGGATTCCTCTTGAAATCAAGGATTCCTTGGAATCCTGAAAATTTTGTCACTGTGACCTTGTTTCTCAAAGCGTCGCATGTTTCTGATGTATTCTTTTGCCCTAAGAAATCATACTTGTGTTGGTTATGAAGGCTGCTAAATAAATAAAAGGTTATGCATTATCCCCAATAATGCCGTCTCCATGTAATTTTCAGACAAAATGGTCCAGCTAGTTCTTCAGAACTATTGCAGAGTTGCACGATTTTAACATTAAAGACTAGAATATGCACTTATTTATATTTTATATACAATGACACTAGTGAGTGTATTTATATAAAACACAGTTTATTGGGTGTCTGGAGTGTCCTGAAATTCGGTAGGTTTATTGATCTTGGATACCATTCTGGGTACTGCAGTCTTCAACTCTGCAAGACTGGAGGTTCCATAACTTTTTTTTTATCTTTACACATTTCCCACATTTTCTGTCCTTGTATGTTTATACTTGTCACGAAATGAAGCTTTACAGCTGTAAAATGATTGCGGACACAGTTAAACAAAAACACTTTAGTAACCATGTCCCACTTATCACACTACAAATTTTCCTGGAATTTGACAAAGCTATTGATCTTAAAGAGTCTTCTCAGCCTCATATATTTTACTTGTACTTTTGAGACTGCCAATCGACGGCAATGGTTTAAGTTTCTCAGCACTCGGCTCCTGGAATGTACTGAAACTCGTGGTGCTGCCACCTGTAGTGTGTTTTTTTACTGAGCATATCCAAGAGTACTTTTGAGAGTGGCAAATTACAAATTCTGTCAGTTTATCAGTTTTGGGCTGGTTTTAAGGACTTTATCGAAACTTTGCTTGCTAAATGACCATGGATTAGTGCATCAGATGAACAAGGCTTGTTAGTATCACTGAATTTTTTTCATATATTTACTTGTATTTTTAGACTGTCAAATCACAGCCATTGTATCATTTTACTAGTAGTGACTTAATGGGTTTTCCTAAAACTTTGTATACATATTTTACATGGACTAATTTGAATTATTTCTCAGACGAATAAGACTGTTGATGCAGTTTTTTTTAAAATATTTTAGACGCTTATTACTTGATTCCTTTTAGACTGTCAAATCACAGTATTTTTGCGAGTTTCGCTGCAGCTGGTTGTTGACCACATATATAGTTTAATCAATTGAGCAAGACTGATGTGACCACCAACTTTTTTTTCATTTTTTTGCATTACCTAGAGTCTCCACAATATATAACAATAATTGTGTCAGTTGTAACCATTGTGTTCATGGATTGTCCTGGAACTATGCATGCCAACTGACAAGAGATAATTTATCAGACGGCTGGCAATGCCTATATTTTTAATTAATTGTTTTCTTGTATCTTGAGAATGAAATGTATCTCTTATCTCAGTTTATGTTTAAACTTGGTATGTCCATTGAACACTGAAGGTTTTATTTGCTCAGCTGACTCAGTCATGAGAAGGCCCATCTTCCGTTGTCCGTGTATAATATGGGCACAAACTGTGACCGAAAGAGTCAGACTAAAATACGACATGATATGTGTTAGGCAATATCTAAACATTGTGTACCATTCGTAAATATTGTCAAATGACCAAGACATTTACATCCTACAATCAGGAGGCGTGACATCAATTTTTTTTCGTGTGAAAATAAAATCCATATCTTTCTCGTTTCAAGTACAGCTTGGTGCCTCATTGCCAGTGGGCCACATGTTCTATGAGTTTGGTTCTTTGGTAAACATTTTCAAATCATTTCCTATGTAACAATACATCTGAAGACATAAAAGATGTTTGATATTCAAGGTTAGGTTAATTTACACACTTTTCCAACATATCGGAGATGAAATGCATATAAAATAATTATTTTTCTCCAAACAGTACTATTGTTATTCTTCCATTATCAGAAAAATACAGTGATATTTTAAATTTGTTTGATAATCCAAGTTAGGTTTGAACAGTTTTCCGACATATGAAAGTCAAAATATATATAAAAAAAAAGAACTAATGTTAATCTCTCATAACCTGAATAGTGGAGTGACATTTGAAATTTAAAAGAATCGTAGACAATTTGTGGAGAAAATTAAGACCTTTAAAATCATTTTTGAGTGATAGCCCCATTATCGGTTTGACAAAAACCTGGGTTTGCATAGCTTGCCTCAAATTTGTTTTTATAAATTAATTTGACCTTGTTAATCTGACTTAATCTCGTGAAATCCTATTCCTGGATGTAATTTCAAGAAAGCATTTGACGCTGTAAATAAGTAAAACCAGTTTAAGCTTCAGAACACCTGCCTTAAAACTACAGTTTTATTTTACCATATTAATAAGACAGGTAAAAGTGATGTACTGGCGTAGATGAAGCCACAGAGGTTAAACAAGCTGAAAGAATTGTCTTTCTTTCTAACAATTATCTTGCAATTCTTTCTCTTTCCAGCATCTATTTTGCCATTCTTTCATTACTAGAATTTAAAAGTGCAGTAACATTTGAAGTCCAGCAATCATATTTGTAAATAAGTGTATGTTAAAAAAAAACCAGTGATTTCCATACGAAATAAAGAATGATGAAATCATAGTTGACTTAACATACAACTGAAAAAAATGTCCATCAGTCATTAGTATTTGACAATAAAACACACAATAACTCCTTGATATATATTTCCTTTCCTTTGAAATAAATGTATATACTACTCATGTATTTACTCTTTCCCTTATTTTGCATAAGGTTATTTAAAAAAAGGGTTAATTGCTTCTGTTTAGGTTAGCATCACACAGGTGAATCGGACAATGTTCTCTTAAAGTTCTAAATGCCTAAAGCAATAATGATCTGTATTTCATGTTGTGTTAATGTTAAAATCACTTTCTACCACTTTATACCAATTTCTGTGGGGGTTATTTACTGAACTGACTTAAATTTTTCCTAGTATAATATACTGTAAGTGGCCCAATGAAATCAAGGAGTCATTTTAAATAATCGCCAGTAACTTCCTTAAAACTGATGATATAAAGTGTCACCCAGTCTCATATAAAAGCTGAAAAATTGCTCTATCAGATGACACCATCAAAGTAATGTTAGAAAGGAGCGCAACTAACTCAAATTTTAAGGCCCTTTCATTTCACAAGCTCCCAGAAAAAAACGTTTACTGAATGAGGTAGGTGTATATAAACGTTTACTGAATGGAAAGGTGTATATAAACGTTTACTGAAAAATGAAGGTGTATATAAACGTTTACTGAAAAATGAAGGTGTATATAAACGTCTACTGAAAAATGAAGGTATATATAAACGTGTACTGAATGAGGTAGGAGTATATAAACGTTTACTGAAAGATGAAGGTGTATATAAACATTTACTGAATGAAGAAGGTGTATATAAACATTTACTGAATGAGGAAGGTGTATATAAACGTTTACTGAATGAGGTAGGAGTATATACACGTTTACTGAATGAGGAAGGTGTATAAAAACGTGTACTGAATGAAGAAGGTGTACATAAACGTTTACTGAATGAGGAAGGTGTATAAAAAAGTGTACTGAATGAAAAAGGTGTATATAAACGTTTACTGAATGAGGAAAGTGTATATAAATGTTTACTGAATGAAGAAGGAGTATATAAACGTTTACTGAATGAAGAAGGTGTACATAAACGTTTACTGAATGAGGAAGGTGTATATAAACGTTTACTAGATGGAAAGGTGAACATAAATGTGTACTGAATGAGGAAGATGTATATAAATGTGTACTGAATGAGGAAGGTGAACATAAACGTGTACTGAATGAGGAAGATGTATATATACGTTTACTGAACGAGGAAAGTGAATATAAAGGTTTACTGAATGAGGAGGTTGTATATGTAATGTGCACTGGATGAATAATGTGTATATAAACGTGTATTAGATAAGGAAGGTGTATATAAACGTTTACTGAATGGAAAGGTTTATAACTAGATGTGTCGGAACGACACAAATGCCCCCGCCTGGGGCGAATTAGAAACATTTGTTAAATTTTGTAAAATTTTTTAAGTTCAGGTGTCGTATGGTCAAAAGTAGGTCAACATGGGCAAAATGCAATCACGATCTGTAACGGGTCATTATCAAGCAACACACCTAAAATCAGGCCAGTATCCGCAGGCATTGTGAAAAAAAGTCCATACATGTGCATTTTTCATAAAAATTTCTGTCTTTCATGAAATTTTCTATGTTCAGGATCTGTCATATGGTCAAAAATAGGTCAACTGGGACGAAACGCGAACTTGATCTGTAAGTGGTCATTATGCGCCCACAGACCAAACATTAGGCCAGTATCTGTAAGCACTGCATTGCGAAACTAGGATATTAGCAAAAGCTGATTATCAGTTATAAATTTAAATTGGAGAGGAATGTACCATGTTTCATAACAATCCACCATATGGTTCCTGAGATATCAGCTTTTGAGTGTTTTTGTATAATCAGCTCTAAAATGTAGAAAAATGGGTCAAGGTCACCCATCTTCGAACTTGACTGAGATTTTATCGATATACATATTCACTGATGAAATAAAATTGCAACGGTGAATCCTTTTAGAGATATATATATCCTGCTCACAAGGTAAAAGTTAACAGACGCAGGATGGACAGACTCCGGACGGACAGACAAGACGGACGGACAGATGGACAGCTTGGGTGACGACAATAGCCCATCAGCCTATGAGCTGAGGGCTAAAACGGCTGTACATGTACATTTGTCATGAAAATTTATATTTTTCTTGAAATTTTCTATGTTTAGGAGCCTTAAAAAAAATCAAAAGTAGGTCAACCGGGAGGAAACGCAAACTCGATCTGTAACTGCCCTTAGCAAAAAACAAGCTTGCCACGCACTGTTGCTGCAAACTTGCTGCAGCTTTGCAGCAACCTTGCAGCAAGGTCACAATTTGCCATGCAAATTAGTTTGCGGCAACCTTGCTGCAGGCTTGCTGCAACCAATGTTCCCGCAGCCCTTTTCCTGCAGCCTTCTCGCACACTTTCCCGCAGCCTTCTCGCACACTTCCCGCAGCCTCGCACACTTTCCTGCAGCCTGCTCGCACACTTTCCCGCAGCCTTCTTGCACACTTTCCTGCAGCCTTCTCGCACACTTCCTGCAGCCTTGCACACTTTCTGCAGCTTCTCGCACACTTTCCTGCAGCCTTCTCGCACACTTTCCCGCAGCAGGGGCCAATTAGATAGCAGCCATGATATGTATAAACAATAGCACGTGGGCTCAGTTATTGTGTACAAGCAGACATGCCATGTCATTAGTCAGTGACTGTCTCTGCTCCAAATATAAATGCAGGTACTCAACAGAACAAGCTCTCATGAAACTCCATTTAATTTGCACATACAATTAAACCTTAATCCATAATGGCTTTTAAATATAAACCAAACTTAATCAAGCTTTGTTAGAAATTACACCTTGATGAATATGAATCAGAGTACACACTACACATGCAGTCACATGAATCCTGCATGAAGTTGTGTAGCTACATAGCTGAATAAAAGTTCTGGGTGAGTATATTGTCAGGCCAAGGACTGGAAACATGAACCACGAAGTGACATTGGGTTACTTCAATATTGTTAGGAATTTCCCGTTTACTTAGGGTGACATCTATAGACATAAGTCAAACAGAATTTAGCAAATCAACTTTAAATGAAGCTTAGCCTGAGAATTTAAAAGTTTGTGTGAAGATGAAAACAAAACCTTATTTAAAGTTACTGTTTCATATTCAAATCAATAAAACTCAAAATGCATTGGAGTTCAATAAATGCATGATATACACGTTAACCACAGAATTGTTTTCATGCTGCCTTTGATATATCTGCCTTCCAGCTTGAAAACATCTTTCAATCCCACCATTAATCTTAGACTTAGTTTTTACTTTTCCACAAAATAAAATTTAATACTACACTTTCTGTGTATAAAATTACTTGAGGAAAAATCAATCTTATCAGTGCTGGGCAGCCCTTTATCAATGCTTGCTGCGGCATCCCTTAGGGTACATATATGTAGTTCAAACTTACTGGTGGTAGTAACATAACACCCTCTCTTTGTTCCTCCCATCAACTAATTGTATGTTCTAATTAATCCAATGAGTCCTCTGAACATGCTGGATCTGTTGAATGTTACTCTTACTTGAGCTATTTGGCACAGATCTTCATATTTTTAGAAGAGCTAACAAAGCACTGTCTTTTACTAATTTTGCAAAAATGGCTGCCTTTCCCTCCAAAATCAGTTTAGCCAATCACAGCAGGGTAAGACAGGAAATAGTAGAGCAAATAAAACTGTAAAAGACTGCGGCTAGCCGCAACCCTCCTGCAGCCTTCCTGCGCACAGCATCCAGTTAACTCTATTAGACTGCGGCTAGCCGCAACCCTCCCGCAGCCTTCCTGCACACAGTATTAAAATACTCTATAGGACTGCGGCTAGCCGCAACCCTCCCGCAACCTTCCAGCACACAATTCAGATTTGCTGCACACTTTCCTGCAGCCTTTGCCAGGCAGCGGGAAGCATGCAACTAGCCGCAGCCTTCCTGCACACTCTTCTTGCAGCCTATTTTGGTTTCTGCTGCTTTGCAGCACGGTTGCAGCAAAGCAGCGGCAAACTTTTCATTTTGCTAAGGGTGGGCTATATCTGCCCACATACCAAAAATCAGGCCAATATCTGCAGGCATTGCGAAAAAAAGTCCGTACATGTGTATTTTTCATGAAAATTTCTATTTTCATGAAATTTTCTAAGTTAAGGAGCCGTAAAACGGTCAAAAGTAGGTCAACTGGAAAGAAAATAACTTGACCTGTAACTGGTCATTATCTACCCACACACCGAAAATCAGGCCAATATCTGCAGGCATTGCGAAAAAAAGTCAGTACATGTGTATTTGTCATTAAATTTCTAGTTTTCATGAATTTTTTAAAGTTTAGGAGCCGTAAAATGGTCAAAAGTAGGTCAACTGGGACGAAACGCGAACTCGATCTGTAACTGGTCATTATCTGCCCACACACCAAAAATCAGGCCAATATCTGCAGGCATTGTGAAAAAAAGTCCGTACATGTGTATTTGTCATGAAATTTTCTATTTTTCATGAAATTTTCTAAGTTTAGGAGCCGTAAAAAGGTCAAAAGTAGGTCAACCTGGAAGAAATGCTAACTCGATCTGTAACTGGTCATTATCTGCCCACACACCAAAAATCAGGCCAATATCTGCAGGAATTGCAAAAAAAAGTCTGTACATATGTATTTGTCATGAAAATTTCTATTTTTCATGAAATTTTCTAAGTTTAGGAGCCGTAAACGATCAAAGTTGGTCAACAGGGATGAAATGCAAACTCGATCTGTAACTGGTCATTATCTGCCCACACACCAAAAATCAGGCCAATATCTGCAGGCATTGTGAAAAAAAGTCCGTACATGTGTATTTGTCATGAAATTTTCTATTTTTCATGAAATTTTCTAAGTTTAGGAGCCGTAAAAAGGTCAAAAGTAGGTCAACCTGGAAGAAATGCTAACTCGATCTGTAACTGGTCATTATCTGCCCACACACCAAAAATCAGGCCAATATCTGCAGGAATTGCAAAAAAAAGTCTGTACATATGTATTTGTCATGAAAATTTCTATTTTTCATGAAATTTTCTAAGTTTAGGAGCCGTAAACGATCAAAGTTGGTCAACAGGGATGAAATGCAAACTCGATCTGTAACTGGTCATTATCTGCCCACACACCAAAAATCAGGCCAATATCTGCAGGCATTGTGAAAAAAAATGCGTACATGTGTATTTGTCATGAAATTTTCTATTTTTCATGAAATTTTCTAAGTTTAGGAGCCGTAAAAAGGTCAAAAGTAGGTCAACCTGGACGAAATGCTAACTTGATCTGTAACTGGTCATTATCTGCCCACACACAAAAAATCAGGCCAATATCTGCAGGAATTGCGAAAAAAAGTCTGTACATATGTATTTGTCATGAAAATTTATTTTTCATGAAATTTTCTAAGTTTAGGAGCCATAAAACGGTCAAAAGTAGGTCAACAGGGATGAAATGCGAACTCGATCTGTAACTGGTCATTATCTGCCAACACACCAAAAATCAGGCCAATATCTGCAGGCATTGCCAAAAAAAGTCCATACAACTGTTTGATTTCGGAATGACGGAATGACAGAAGGACGGAAGGACGGACATGGGTAAAACTATATGCCCCGGCCACTTTGTGGCGGGGGCATAAAAACATGTACTGAATGAGGAAGGTGTATATAAACGTTAACTGAACGAAAAAGGTGAATATAAACGTTGCCTGAATGATGAAGTTGTATATGAATGTGTACTGGATGAGGAATGTGTATATAAACGTGTACTAGATAAGGAAGGTGTATATAAACGTTAACTGAACGAAAAAGGTGAATATAAACGTTGCCTGAATGAGGAAGGTGTATATAAATGTGTACTGAATATGGAAGGTGAATATAAACGTTAACTGAACGAGGAAGGTGAACATAAACATTTACTGAATGAGAAAGGTGAACAAAAACATGTACTGGATGAGGAATGTGTACCGTAAAATCTCCACTTAAAACCGCACTTCCGATTAAAACCGCACCCAGACTTCGCCGAAATTCCAGGCGAGACACCGCGAGGGGCTCAAATACTAAGAACCCCCCTTTAAAACCGCACCAACTTTCGCTACGGAATGATTTGACAAAAGACAATCAAGCAATCATCTAGAAATGAACACGCGTAGGTTGCGACTCGGCCATTCCTGTCCACTTTAAAAATTCCTTGGGCATTTTATATAAACACAGCATAACACTTTTTTGCAGGGTCACTCAAGCATAAAGTTTGGGAAGACGTAAGGGCCGGTGAACCTCTGCCTGTTTATACAAATTTTATATTCCGTGCCGTATTCTTGTTTGCTACTGATTTGTCATTATATTTTGGAAAAAATATTCTGCTGATCCATTTCAAGTCAATTTATATTTTAATTCTAAAAGTAATATTTTGAAATCTTAATTTTTGATGAAAATTCCATTTTCTGGAATTACTCGGAAGATTCAAATCATTTTCATACCGGTTACTTCGGTATTATCTTCGTCACATCGTACGTTGACATCGCTCCATGTCACAATTTGCTGGTGCGTTTGAAAACATCGCTGGTCAACTTAACTAATTATCAAAGTAACTGAAGTTACCTTTTCGAGATACGCACGTATAGGAAACATGACGCTTGAAAACGAGTGATTTTAATGTAAAATTAAAGTGGCCAGTCCGGGTTAGCAAGTTTTTTTCCTGAAGAAAGTTTCCGTGTGGAGAGCCATTTTGTCAAGGCAGTGTTCGCGCAAGGCACGCTGGGACGAAATAGGTGGCTGTTCTATTTACCACCCACCGCGTACAGCCGTTCAAAATATTCTTAGCAGAATACCGGGGTGTTTCAGCACATGGCGGCACTCAAACTTGATTTTAAAACGATCGTCTGCCATTGTGTGACTCTTTACGATGTCAGCTTTTTATTCATTTTACGTTTTAAACAAATAATCATTGCTAAATAATGCCGCAAATGGGTTTAAAGTGGGCTTTTATTTCAATTTTGCTTGACCATGCCCAACGAAGTGGACCGCTGTGTGTAACAGCAGGGTTGTTGTTAGCCGTAGCACCCGTCCTCTCTTACTACGCTACGCTGTGCGAGAGCCCTAGAAGATGATTTGAGGAAACTGGAGACATTCCACATGACAATTAAATTTTTATATTTCGTCTGAAAATGTCGTATTCGTTAAGAAATAAAGATATTCTTATCAAATACGCATATAACATACCACTTAGACAGTGCTTGTCCACTTTAAATGTTGATTAGAAGAATATGTATTATCCTAATAAACGGTGATACACGGGGAACGATGTCTGCTCTGGGTTTTCCCCCAGCCACGGCTGGCCGGCAGCCGCCTGTGTAACCAGTGGTAACGGGCCTTGTTGGCTCAGCGAGCAAAGGTCACGTAGTTCATTTTTCAGATTCTGAGACAGTTTCAAGCGCAATGGTTGCAAAGTTTTAAAAGTGAGTCTTGTTTACATACTAAAACATAATATTTAGCTGAATTTCGTGGTCATTCGAATAAAGTACTATATCTCCCTTAGATTACTTAAAGTTTCCTTGTAATAAACGCACTATTTGATTTTACACGATTTTTTTTCCCGACAAGGGTTTGAAGTTCTCCAGTTTACTCTGAAGCTTTTTATGCGGCGGTATCCAGAGTCCTGGATACCGCCGCATTTAATGCAGTTCGGTTGTTGTAAACGTATTATTTGGTGACAATTACCAAGATTTTATAACAAGTTATATATCACACGAAAACTAATCAGCAATATTTAATTTATTAATAACAAATAATCGTAAATAATACATTTACACACGGCTCCCATGCATGCTAAGAACAGTCTTCGAAAGTTGCAATATTATCGCCCACGTGCCGGCCCAAAAACGATGTCTGCCAGAAAGATATTCAGGAAACCCTTCTAGTATAAACCTCACAGTGCTTTCAGGAAATCAACCTGATTTCAAGATTTTGAATTTCTTGATTAAACCGCGGTTTTAAGTGGAGATTTTACGGTATATAAACGTGTACTAGATAAGGAAGGTGTATATAAATGTCTACTGAATGAGGAAGGTGAAAATAAACATTTACTTAATGAGGAAAGTGGATTAAACATTTACTGGATGAGGAAGGTGAATATAAATGTTTACTTAATGAGGAAAGTGGATTAAATATTAACTGAACAAGGAAGGTGAATATAAACATTTACTGAATGAGAAAGGTGAACAAAAACATGTACTGGATGAGGAATGTGTATATAAACGTGTACTAGATAAGGAAGGTGTATATAAATGTCTACTGAATGAGGAAGGTGAAAATAAACATTTACTTAATGAGGAAAGTGGATTAAACATTTACTGGATGAGGAAGGTGAATATAAATGTTTACTTAATGAGGAAAGTGGATTAAATATTAACTGAACAAGGAAGGTGAATATAAACGTTTACTGAATGAGAAAGGTGAACAAAAACATGTACTGGATGAGGAATGTGTATATAAACGTGTACTAGATAAGGAAGGTGTATATAAATGTCTACTGAATGAGGAAGGTGAAAATAAACATTTACTTAATGAGGAAAGTGGATTAAACATTTACTGGATGAGGAAGGTGAATATAAATGTTTACTTAATGAGGAAAGTGGATTAAATATTAACTGAACAAGGAAGGTGAATATAAACATTTACTGAATGAGAAAGGTGAACAAAAACATGTACTGGATGAGGAATGTGTATATAAACGTGTACTAGATAAGGAAGGTGTATATAAATGTCTACTGAATGAGGAAGGTGAAAATAAACATTTACTTAATGAGGAAAGTGGATTAAACATTTACTGGATGAGGAAGGTGAATATAAATGTTTACTTAATGAGGAAAGTGGATTAAATATTAACTGAACAAGGAAGGTGAATATAAACGTTTACTGAATGAGAAAGGTGAACAAAAACATGTACTGGATGAGGAATGTGTATATAAACGTGTACTAGATAAGGAAGGTGTATATAAATGTCTACTGAATGAGGAAGGTGAAAATAAACATTTACTTAATGAGGAAAGTGGATTAAACATTTACTGGATGAGGAAGGTGAATATAAATGTTTACTTAATGAGGAAAGTGGATTAAATATTAACTGGATGAGGAAGGTGAACATAAATGTGTACTGGATGAGGAAGGTGAATATAAAGTTTACTGAACGAGGAAGGTGAACATAAACATTTACTTAATGAGGAAAGTGGATTAAACATTTACTGGATGAGGAAGGTGAATATAAATGTTTACTTAATGAGGAAAGTGGATTAAATATTAACTGAACAAGGAAGGTGAATATAAACGTTTACTGAATGAGAAAGGTGAACAAAAACATGTACTGGATGAGGAATGTGTATATAAACGTGTACTAGATAAGGAAGGTGTATATAAATGTCTACTGAATGAGGAAGGTGAAAATAAACATTTACTTAATGAGGAAAGTGGATTAAACATTTACTGGATGAGGAAGGTGAATATAAATGTTTACTTAATGAGGAAAGTGGATTAAACATTTACTGGATGAGGAAGGTGAAAATAAACATTTACTTAATGAGGAAAGTGGATTAAACATTTACTGGATGAGGAAGGTGAATATAAATGTTTACTTAATGAGGAAAGTGGATTAAACATTTACTGGATGAGGAAGGTGAATATAAATGTTTACTTAATGAGGAAAGTGGATTAAATATTAAATGGATGAGGAAGGTGAACATAAATGTGTACTGGATGAGGAAGGTGAATATAAAGTTTACTGAACGAGGAAGGTGAACATAAACATTTACTTAATGAGGAAAGTGGATTAAACATTTACTGGATGAGGAAGGTGAATATAAACGTTTACTAAATGAGGAAGGTGAATATTAAGGTTTATTGAACGAGGAAGGTGTATATAAACGTTTACTGAATGAGAAAGGTGAACAAAAACATGTACTGGATGAGGAATGTGTATATAAACTGGTACTAGATAAGGAAGGTGTATATAAATTTCTACTGAATAAGGAAGGTGAATATAAACGTTTACTGAATGAGGAAGGTGAAAATAAACATTTACTTAATGAGGAAAGTGGATTAAACATTTACTGGATGAGGAAGGTGAATATAAAGTTTACTGAACGAGGAAGGTGAATATAAACGTTTACTGAATGAGAAAGGTGAACAAAAACATGTACTGGATGAGGAATGTGTATATAAACTGGTACTAGATAAGGAAGGTGTATATAAATTTCTACTGAATGAGGAAGGTGAATATAAACGTTTACTGAATGAGGAAGGTGAAAATAAACATTTACTCAGAGGAAAGTGGATTAAACATTTACCGGATGAGGAAGGTGACTAAAAGTTTACTGAATGAGGAAGGTGTATATAAACGTTTACTGAATGAGAAAGGTGAACAAAAACATGTACTGGATGAGGAATGTGTATATAAACTGGTACTAGATAAGGAAGGTGTATATAAATTTCTACTGAATGAGGAAGGTGAATATAAACGTTTACTGAATGAGGAAGGTGAAAATAAACATTTACTCAGAGGGAAGTGGATTAAACATTTACCGGATGAGGAAGGTGACTAAAAGTTTACTGAATGAGGAAGGTGTATATAAATGTTTACTGAATGAGAAAGGTGAACAAAAACATGTACTGGATGAGGAATGTGTATATAAACTGATACTAGATAAAGAAGATGTATATAAATTTCTACTGAATGAGGAAGGTGAATATAAACGTTTACTGAATGAGGAAGGTGAAAATAAACATTTACTTAATGAGGAAAGTGGATTAAACATTTACTGGATGAGGAAGGTGAATATAAATGTTTACTGGATGAGGAAGGTGAATATAAAGTTTACTGAACGAGGAAGGTGAACATAAATGTTTACTTAATGAGGAAAGTGGATTAAACATTTACTGGATGAGAAAGGTGAATATAAATGTTTACTTAATGAGGAAAGTGGATTAAACATTTACTGGATGAGGAAGGTGAATATAAATGTGTACTGGATGAGGAAGGTGAATATAAAGTTTACTGAACGAGGAAGGTGTATATAAACGTTTACTGAATGAGAAAGGTGAACAAAAACATGTACTGGATGAGGAATGTGTATATAAACTGGTACTAGATAAAGAAGGTGTATATAAATTTCTACTGAATGAGGAAGGTGAATATAAACGTTTACTGAATGAGGAAGGTGAAAATAAACATTTACTTAATGAGGAAAGTGGATTAAACATTTACTGGATGAGGAAGGTGAATATAAATGTTTACTTAATGAGGAAAGTGGATTAAATATTTACTGGATGAGGAAGGTGAACATAAACGTTTACTTAATGAGGAAAGTGGATTAAACATTTACTGGATGAGGAAGGTGAATATAAATGTTTACTTAATGAGGAAAGTGGATTAAACATTTACTGGATGAGGAAGGTGAATATAAACATTTACTTAATGAGGAAAGTGGATTAAACATTTACTGGATGAGGAAGGTGAACATAAACGTTTACTTAATGAGGAAGGTGAATATAAATGTTTACTTAATGAGGAAGGTGAATATAAATGTTTACTTAATGAGGAAGGTGAATATAAATGTTTACTTAATGAGGAAGGTGAATATAAATGTTTACTTAATGAGGAAGGTGAATATAAATGTGTACTGGATGAGGAAGGTGAATATAAAGTTTACTGAACGAGGAAGGTGTATATAAACGTTTACTTAATGAGGAAGGTGAATATAAATGTTTACTTAATGAGGAAGGTGAATATAAATGTTTACTTAATGAGGAAGGTGAATATAAATGTGTACTGGATGAGGAAGGTGAATATAAAGTTTACTGAACGAGGAAAGTGGATTAAATATTAACTGGATGAGGAAGGTGAACATAAATGTGTACTGGATGAGGAAGGTGAATATAAAGTTTACTGAACGAGGAAGGTGAACATAAACATTTACTTAATGAGGAAGGTGAATATAAAGTTTACTGAACGAGGAAGGTGAACATAAATATTTACTTAATGAGGAAAGTGGATTAAACATTTACTGGATGAGGAAGGTGAATATAAATGTTTACTTAATGAGGAAAGTGGATTAAATATTAACTGGATGAGGAAGGTGAACATAAATGTGTACTGGATGAGGAAGGTGAATATAAAGTTTACTGAACGAGGAAGGTGAACATAAATATTTACTTAATGAGGAAAGTGGATTAAACATTTACTGGATGAGGAAGGTGAATATAAATGTTTACTTAATGAGGAAAGTGGATTAAATATTAACTGGATGAGGAAGGTGAACATAAATGTGTACTGGATGAGGAAGGTGAATATAAAGTTTACTGAACGAGGAAGGTGAACATAAACATTTACTTAATGAGGAAAGTGGATTAAACATTTACTGGATGAGGAAGGTGAATATAAATGTTTACTTAATGAGGAAAGTGGATTAAATATTAACTGGATGAGGAAGGTGAACATAAACATTTACTTAATGAGGAAAAAGGATTAAACATTTACTGGATGAGGAAGGTGAATATAAATGTTTACTTAATAAGGAAAGTGGATTAAATATTTACTGGATGAGGAAGGTGAATATAAATGTGTACTGGATGAGGAAGGTGAATATAAAGTTTACTGAACGAGGAAGGTGAACATAAACATTTACTTAATGAGGAAAGTGGATTAAACATTTACTGGATGAGTAAGGTGAATATAAATGTTTACTTAATGAGGAAAGTGGATTAAATATTAACTGGATGAGGAAGGTGAACATAAATGTGTACTGGATGAGGAAGGTGAATATAAAGTTTAATGAACGAGGAAGGTGAACATAAACATTTACTTAATGAGGAAAGTGGATTAAACATTTACTGGATGAGGAAGGTGAATATAAATGTTTACTTAATGAGGAAAGTGGATTAAATATTAACTGGATGAGGAAGGTGAACATAAATGTGTACTGGATGAGGAAGGTGAATATAAAGTTTACTGAACGAGGAAGGTGAACATAAACATTTACTTAATGAGGAAAGTGGATTAAACATTTACTGGATGAGGAAGGTGAATATAAATGTTTACTTAATGAGGAAAGTGGATTAAATATTAACTGGATGAGGAAGGTGAATATAAATGTTTACTTAATGAGGAAAGTGGATTAAACATTTACTGGATGAGGAAGGTGAATATAAATGTTTACTTAATGAGGAAAGTGGATTAAATATTTACTGGATGAGGAAGGTGAATATAAATGTTTACTTAATGAGGAAAGTGGATTAAATATTAACTGGATGAGGAAGGTGAACATAAATGTGTACTGAACAAGGAAGGTTAATATAAACATGTACTGAATGAGGAAGGTGAATATTAACATGTACTGAATGAGGAAGGTGAATATTAACATGTACTGAATGAGGAAGGTGAACATAAACGTGTACTGAACAAGGAAGGTTAATATAAACATGTACTGAATGAGGTAGGTGTACATAAACGTTTGACGCCATGAGGAACTTTTATATAAACCTTTACCATAAAGAGCAAGTGTATATAAACTTTTACCGTAATAAGGAAGTTGTATATGAACGTTTACCGTAATGAGGAAGTGTATATAAACCTTTACCCTGATGAGGAAGTGTATATTAATCTTTATCGTAATAAAGAAGTTGTATATAAACATTTACCGTGATTATGAAGTTTTATATAAATTTTTACCATTATGAGGGAGTGTATATTATTCTTTACCGTAATAAAGAAGTATATAAATGTTTACCGTGATTATGAAGTTTTATATAAATCTTTACCGTAATGAAGAAGTTGTATATAAACCTTTACCCTGATGAGAAAGTCTAAAATAAACCTTTACTGTAATGAGGAAGTGTATATAAACCTTTACTGTAATGAGGAAGTGTATATAAACCTTTACTGTAATGAGGAAGTGTATATAAACCTTTACTGTAATGAAGAAGTTGTATATAAACCTATACTGTAATGAGGAAGTGTATATAAACCTTTACTGTAATGAGGAAGTTGTATATAAACCTTTACCCTGATGAGAAAGTCTTATATAAACCTTTACTGTAATGAGGAAGTGTATATAAACCTTTACTGTAATGAGGAAGTGAATATAAACCTTTACTGTAATGAGGAAGTTGTATATAAACCTTTACCCTGATGAGAAAGTCTTATATAAACCTTTACTGAATGAGGAAGTGTATATAAACATTTACTGTGATGAGGAAGTGTATATAAACCTTTACTGTAATGAGGAAGTTGTATATAAACCTTTACTGTGATGAGGAAGTGTATATAAACCTTTACTGTAATGAGGAGTTGTATATAAACCTTTACTGTAATGAGGAAGTGTATATAAACCTTTACTGAATGAGGAAGTGTATATAAACCTATACTGTAATGAGGAAGTGTATATAAACCTATACTGTAATGAGGAAGTGTATATAAACCTTTACTGTAATGAGGAAGTGTATATAAACCTTTACTGTAATGAGGAAGTGTATATAAACCTTTACTGTATTGAGGAAGTGTATATAAACCTTTACTGTAATGAGGAAGTGTATATAAACCTTTACCCTGATGAGGAAGTGTATATTAACCTTTATCGTAATAAAGAAGTTGTATATAAACATTTACCGTGATTATGAAGTTTTATCTTATTCTTTACCGTAATAAAGAAGTATATAAATGTTTACCGTGATTATGAAGTTTTATATAAATCTTTACCGTAATGAAGAAGTTGTATATAAACCTTTACCCTGATGAGAAAGTCTAAAATAAACCTTTACTGTAATGAGGAAGTGTATATAAACCTTTACTGTATTGAGGAAGTGTATATAAACCTTTACTGTAATGAGGAAGTGTATATTAACCTTTACTGTAATGAAGAAGTTGTATATAAACCTATACTGTAATGAGGAAGTGTATATAAACCTTTACTGTAATGAGGAAGTTGTATATAAACCTTAACCCTGATGAGAAAGTCTTATATAAACCTTTACTGTAATGAGGAAGTGTATATAAACCTTTACTGTAATGAGGAAGTGTATATAAACCTTTACTGTAATGAGGAAGTTGTATATAAACCTTTACCCTGATGAGAAAGTCTTATATAAACCTTTACTGAATGAGGAAGTGTATATAAACATTTACTGTGATGAGGAAGTGTATATAAACCTTTACTGTAATGAGGAAGTTGTATATAAACCTTTACTGTGATAAGGAAGTGTATATAAACCTTTACTGTAATGAGGAAGTTGTATATAAACCTTTACTGTAATGAGGAAGTGTATATAAACCTATACTGTAATGAGGAAGTGTATATAAACCTATACTGTAATGAGGAAGTGTATATAAACCTTTACTGTAATGAGGAAGTGTATATAAACCTTTACTGTATTGAGGAACCTTTACTGTAATGAGGAAGTGTATATAAACCTTTACTGTAATGAGGAAGTGTATATAAACCTTGACTGTAATGAGGAAGTTGTATATAAACCTTTACTGTAATGAGGAAGTTGTATATAAACCTATACTGTAATAAGGAAGTGTATATAAACCTTTACTGTAATGAGGAAGTTTTATATAAACCTTTACTGTAATGAGGAAGTGTATATAAACCTTTACTGTAATGAGGAAGTGTATATAAACCTTTACTGTAATGAGGAAGTGTATATAAACCTTTACTGTAATGAGGAAGTTGTATATAAACCTTTACCCTGATGAGAAAGTCTTATATAAACCTTTACTGAATGAGGAATTGTATATAAACATTTACTGTGATGAGGAAGTGTATATAAACCTTTACTGTAATGAGGAAGTTGTATATAAACCTTTACTGTGATGAGGAAGTGTATATAAACCTTTACTGTAATGAGGAAGTTGTATATAAACCTTTACTGTAATGAGGAAGTGTATATAAACCTATACTGTAATGAGGAAGTGTATATAAACCTATACTGTAATGAGGAAGTGTATATAAACCTTTACTGTAATGAGGAAGTGTATATAAACCTTTACTGTAATGAGGAAGTGTATATAAACCTTTACTGTATTGAGGAACCTTTACTGTAATGAGGAAGTGTATATAAACCTTTACTGTAATGAGGAAGTGTATATAAACCTTGACTGTAATGAGGAAGTTGTATATAAACCTTTACTGTAATGAGGAAGTTGTATATAAACCTATACTGTAATAAGGAAGTGTATATAAACCTTTACTGTAATGAGGAAGTTTTATATAAACCTTTACTGTAATGAGGAAGTGTATATAAACCTTTACTGTAATGAGGAAGTGTATATAAACCTTTACTGTAATGAGGAAGTGTATATAAACCTTTACTGTAATGAGGAAGTTGTATATAAACCTTTACTGAATGAGGAAGTGTATATAAACATTTACTGTGATGAGGAAGTGTATATAAACCTTTACTGTAATGAGGAAGTTGTATATAAACCTTTACTGTGATGAGGAAGTGTATATAAACCTTTACTGTAATGAGGAAGTTGTATATAAACCTTTACTGTAATGAGGAAGTGTATATAAACCTTTACTGAATGAGGAAGTGTATATAAACCTATACTGTAATGAGGAAGTGTATATAAACCTATACTGTAATGAGGAAGTGTATATAAACCTATACTGTAATGAGGAAGTGTATATAAACCTTTACTGTAATGAGGAAGTGTATATAAACCTTTACTGTAATGAGGAAGTGTATATAAACCTTTACTGTATTGAGGAACCTTTACTGTAATGAGGAAGTGTATATAAACCTTTACTGTAATGAGGAAGTGTATATAAACCTTTACTGTAATGAGGAAGTTGTATATAAACCTTTACTGTAATGAGGAAGTTGTATATAAACCTATACTGTAATAAGGAAGTGTATATAAACCTTTACTGTAATGAGGAAGTTTTATATAAACCTTTACTGTAATGAGGAAGTGTATATAAACCTTTACTGTAATGAGGAAGTGTATATAAACCTTTACTGTAATGAGGAAGTGTATATAAACCTTTACTGTAATGAGGAAGTTGTATATAAACGTTTACTGTTATAAGGAAGGTGTGTATAACCTTTACCATAATGAGGAAGACGTTCCAGTAGAAGTAGCCGGGTCGTCGGGCCGCCCGGCAGGTCACGGAAAGTGCGGGGTGGTTCCGATTGGTACTCGAGTACTCCTGGGTCATCATACGTTTAGAAACTTCTATGTGCTCATGAAGTTTCCATTCCTATAATAATAAACATAATAAAAATAATAATAATAATAAAAATAATAATAATAATAATAATAATAATATTTATAATAACAATAATAAAATTAATAATAATTATAGCAACAACTTTAATAATGTTTAAAATAATAATTAGATGAACCTGCATTTGCATTCGCAAATACATGAAGCGCTCCATGTATTAGTAAAACTATGGAAAACATCATATATATGTCAAGGCCCAGATCGCGATCTGGACTTAGATCTGTCCAGCCCAAACTGCGATCGCAGTTCAGGCCGGCCCAAACTGCGATCGTAATCCAGGCTGGCCAGATCTTTGATCCGTCCAGCCTAGATTGCGATCGCAGTTTAGTCCGGCCCAGACTGCGATCCTGTCTTTCTTGCTTCAGGATTGCAATCTGGTCTGGACAGATCTAAGATCAGTCCAGCCGAGATTGCGATCCTAAACTTGACCAGCCCATATTGCGATCCATGCTTTTACGATTACAGGAGTGAAACATTGGTTGTTTTACCAACTCATTTGGTATTGCATTGTACCATTTTCCCATAATAAATACAATTATAATACAGAAAGGCAATTTTCACTCCTTCATATCACAGGAGTGAAACATGGGATGTTTCACCAACTCATTTAGTATTGCATGGTTGTTGAAAAAAGGAACAAGGAACCCATGGGTTTTATATGCTCACAAAATATGATTTGGAAGAGGAGGTAGGCAAGTGCAGGTTTTGTGTGGTAATATAAGCTGCATTATGAGCTGATGGTGTTTAACTCAAGTTATGTAAGATTATGATAATATCCTTGGAGACAGGGAAGAGGATTGATGTCATTTATTTTATATACAGCTGGAAATGGTGTGCTGTTTTCACATAGGTTTGGACTTGGCCATATAACTTTATCTACATTGCAGTAGAATTATTTGAAAAATAAACCTGTCCATTATCAGTCATGGTAATTCTGATTTTTACAAATGAGAATTTTTATTTAATAATTACTGGTTATTCCTACCCAAGAATAAACTTAAATAATATAAAGTTCTATGTATTATAAATTAATAACATATATTGTGTCAAATATAATTTAAATAAAAAAATAATAACAGCATCATATGAAAAGATCTTTTAATAATATAATCGAAATAAATGATTATTAAAATAATATTATAGAATATATTCATGAATTCATTCATGATTACATTTTGAAAGTATTTGCATTTGTATTCAAATACTTTCATTTATACCTGTATTCCTATTTTTATGCATGAAATTATGGAGTACATATATTCATATTCCCATTCAAATATATTTGCAAAGTATTCTTATCATGTCTGGTATTTATTCAGTTTCAGCAAAACAAAGTTCTTGAGAATCCAGAATTTACAAATTTCACAAATTGATCATAAGTATGATCATAATGATCATACGTATCTGGTTTTATGGCTTTAATTTATATTTAAACATAAAACTATTATATTCACTTTGGACTACTTTCACATCAATCTACGCACTAGACATAGCAAAAGTCTTATGACAATTATCAACATTACAGAAATCTTAAAGAGAACTTGTCTAAGATCTGATTTTTTTTTATCATATTTAAATATTTTTATTTAAAAAAATGTAAAAAAAATAAAAGCAATCTCAGTTATGAAACCATTATAAGAATAAAAAATAACTCAAGCATAAGAACACCCTAGGAGAAAACTAGTGATGGGCAAGTTTAATTTTATTAACATAAATTTAGGAACCAGCAATACAGATTTTGATTATTTACATAGTCTTGTGACAGCTGATACAGCCACGAGTTCTAATATTATTGGTGAAAAATATTGACATATTTAATCAGTACTTGTCTGAGTAAAATTTTAAAATTTTGACATATTTTATTTTTTTTTAAATTTTAAAATAACTATAAATTTACAAGCTGAAACACTTGGATCACATGGATCGCAATATGGGCTGGTCAAGTTTAGGATCACAATCTTGACTGGACAGATCTTAGATCTGTCCAGTCCAGATTGCGATCCTGAAGCAAGAAAGACAAGATCGCAATCGGGGCTGGACTAAACTGCGATCGCAATATAGGCTGGACAGATCTAAGATCTGGCCAGCCTGGATTGTGATCGCAGTTTGGGCCGACCTGAACTGCGATCGCAATTTGGGCTGGACAGATCTAAGATCCGTCCAGATCGCAATCTGGGCCTTGACATATATATATATATATATATATATATATATATATATACATAAATATATATATATGCAATCACAGTAATAGGCCAATAGATTTAACCAGAATTAAGTCTACCAAAATCAACTGATGGGAAATATGAATATTTCTTATACCTGAAGTCGCAATTTTAACAAGGGACCCATGGGTCACGGTGCTCAGCTGTTATTCATGATCATAAAATATCATTTGGAAGAATGGGTAGACATATGTTGGTTTTGTGTGGTAATATAAGCTGATCTATGAGGATGATGGCGTTTAACTCAAATTATGTAAAGATTTTGATGAAATCCTTGGAGAGGGAAGAGGACATTTATATTATTTATTGTCATTTATATTATTTACATTTGGAAAAGAATGCTTTTGTCACACTGGTTTTGATTAGGCCTAAAACCTTTATCTACATAGCAGAAGTATTTGAAAAAAAATGTGTTCATTATAAGTCATGTTAATTATCATTCTTTTTACAAAGGAGTTAACTGTTATTTAATAATTACAGGTTACCCACACCCAGGAGTAGCACTTGCACAAATGATATGAAAGTTTAACTATTTATTAAAAATTAATCGCAATTATCGGGTCAAATATAATTTTAATGAAAAATTCTAACAGTATCATCTGAAAAAATTTTTAAAATAATATAATTGAAATAAATGATTATTAAAATAATATTATAAAATGTATTCATGAATGCATTCATGAGTACATTTTGAAAGTATTTGCACTCACATTCAAATACTTTCTTTTTACCAGTATTAGTATTTGTAATCATTTTCATGATCAAACTATTGAATATTTGTATTCATATTCAAATAAATTACAAAGTATACACTGAATGAAATATTCAGTTTCAGTTTCAACGAAACTGTTGAGAATCCAGGATATACAAATTTCACAAATTTAAATAACGATCAGAAGTACCTGGTTTTATGGCCTTATTTTATATAAAAAAACTATTATATACACCTTTGAAAACTGCTTATCACTATCTGCACACTTAACATAGCAAGACACTTATTAAAATTATTAACATTATACATATCATAATGAGATCTTGCCTAAGATCTGATTTTTTTTATCACATTTGAATAAAAAAAACTATTATATACACCTTTGAATACTGCTTATCACTATCTGCACACTTAACATAGCAAGACACTTATTACAATTATTAACATTATACATATCATAATGAGAACTTGCCTAAGATCTGATTTTTTTTATCACATTTGAATATGTTTATTATTTTAAAACATGTATCAGAAAAAGAAAAGTTATCTCAGTTATGAAACTAATACATTTGTTAAAAATAACTCATGGCACAGAACACCCAATATATTATACATGAGCAAACTGGATATGGGAATGTTTAATTTTATTAACTGAAATAAAGGAATCAGTACTATAAATTTTGATTATTTACCTAGTATCAAGTAACAGCTGATACAGCCAGGAGTCTTAATGTCGTTAGTCAAACATATTGACATCTTTAAAGAGCACTTGTCTGAGTAATATTTTAAATTTTGACATACTTCAATTTTTTTATTTTGTAATAAATATAAAACAACAAATAAAACACCTGGAAAAGATCTGAAAATTTAGATTAATTTAATATAATCAACTGCATTCTTGTCTATCATTAATTTGTTTCATAATATCCCTAAGTATAAACAACAATTTTATTCAATTATTTATTTTTCATTTTTATGATTGAAATGAAAAATACCCATTGGTGACTGCATGGTGTCATTTGGAATACATTTTCAGCCATCCACGGAAGATCTGTAAAACATCAGTAATTGCAAGGTTATTCCCTGTTACAAATTAACTATAAAATTCCTTTTCCATTACTTTATTTTTAAAATTGTTATTGTAAACCAATACATTTTTTAAAAATTATTTTTTATTGTTATTTTTAAAGCTAAAACGACTACTTGAGGAGGGCGGCTGGACAGTTAGATCCAGCTGAAGCCACCAAAGAGCTGGCTTGCTGCAGAGTAGGCCTCGCTTCAAGCATGCATAATTGGCCTGAAAGATCACTGAAAGGTCAACATAGGGACATATAGGGGGCTTCAGTATAGCCTAAGTGTGACATGGTCTCATAAAAACTTTAATAAAGCTACAGTTTTTGGTCAATTCCTTTCAAAAAAGGAAATCATGATATGAAAATTAAATCAACAGTGCTTACAGGGAAAAACGTGCCAGTGCCAAAGTTGGGCAAAATTTAAGGTACTGATTTTATATTTATGCAAATAACTTATAAAATTTGAAAAATTCAGATCTAATTTTTGGTATACAATTGAATCCTGATAAAATAAAGTTATATCCCTGAAAAAGTCTCTAGCTTCAGCAATTCTTACGTTAAGTGAGTAAATATATTCCTGATATTTTTCAAGGTGCATTATGTTCGGGCCCATAACTTCAAGAAATTACTCAATACTGACTTGATTTTTTATATGTACATAGGAAATGTATGGAAAAATATGGATACTAAATATGATCAAAAACAAATCAGTGATTTAGATATTAGGTAGTCTTGAAGTGTAACAATGGATTTTTTAATGGAAAACAGAGGTTTTTCTATAATATCTCGAAGGAACAAAGTCTTAGTGACCCAATTTTCGGTATAGTAGGAGATTTTGGGGACATCTAACTGTATGCCAAATTTCAGATTCGTAGGTCCAACGGTTTCGAAACGTGCCAGTTTAGGGAACGGACAGATGGACAGCCGATGGACAAAGGACCACGACTATAGCTCAGATGACTTATAGTCAGCTGAGCTAAAAATATTACATTACGAGATAAATGACATTGCAAATCCTCATTTCAGTCACACCAGTTCCAACCACAGTACTAAAGTAAGCAAATCTAATGATTAGATGACATTAGATACTTTTAAGTATCAAATAAATTGTATTTTGGATATAAATATGATTTTAGGTTAATTATTTCTTCATAAAAATAGCCTATTTATGGTGTCATTTAACATACTTTTTTCTCATCCCTTACATCCATGGTCATAATGTTGTTTGTTACACTGAGATACATTTTATAATTTCTTAGCTGTGTTTCAAAACAAACGTTGATTAAATACTACATTTCTGTAGAGAGAGATGACCGCTATTGTACTTCAAGGTAACCCCTGTACCCCCAAGTGGTTAATCATGGTATAAGAGCATTAACGTCTTTATACCTTTGAAGAAAACATTTCTTTTTATAATGACACATCTTGATGTCCATGCACACTCTATATTACTGTACAGAGTTGCTTATTTATGTTAACCGGAGATTGTTTGTTATATATTACATATCTAAATTTCAAATTTCTAAAAAACTGATATCTTTTTATATAATAAGTTAGTGGGCTCCACGTTTTACATACACAGATATAGTTCCATTTTTATGGGCAGCATTTCTTTCACTGGTTCCACAGATATAATTTATAAGAGTGTTTATGATTGATGATAAAAGTTTGGCATTACATCTTTGCATCTATGAACACATACATGTATATTTTAGTTAATAATATGTGTATCTAAAAGAGAGTCACTTGTGTTGTTGACAATAAAAGATGTTTTACTGAAGTTGTTTTCGAACCGTTATTCTTATCTTTTGTCTGTTTTACATGTGAATATAAATGAACTTGTCCCTTCGGACATATTTGGTAAATGTACCATGGCAAATATGCTTTCCACGTTCAAAGCAACGGAACAACTGTAATTTACCCAGACGACGGGTTGAATAATTAAAACGGCTTCTTCTTATGCTAGGGATGGAGTTTACTCCCCAGTATTAAGTGTGCTGCTAGCTTGTAATGTTTAAAAGATCGCGTTCTTACTCCTGAATAATTTTGCTTCATTTTATTTGATATAATGGAGTTCTTTCTAACGAATACTGATTTATGAATCATTCTTGGTTTACCTACCACTCTTAGATTGGCTATATTGATCTTAGATTACCGACACAATGATTCAAATCATCCCAATAAACAAAGATTTCTTATCCTGTTAGTTTACACAACTTGGAACCGTTTTCAATATATCCATTTAACTACATTAATTTTATTTGAATTGTCATGTTACTCATAATAATGTTTTCTGCTCCCGACATATATGACCCCCGTTATATAACAGAAGTATCCTTCTGGTACGTTATAATAATTAATACATTTACCTTTCAGTGAAACAACTTGTGTTTGTGACATCCACTCACAAAAATCCGCCTTATATAATTAAGCTGAAAGAACAAATGAAGCAACTCATTCCATTATAATCTAGAAAATTGCTAGTTCCAAAATAATTTTTTTTTCACTAATTTTCGCCCCAAAATGGCTTCAGTTGACATGATGAAATTAATTTTGTAAAAGGGTAAATAAGAAAGTATCTTCTTTAGATTAAAATGGTTAAAGGTGAATATTTTACGCTCCTGTGTACATTGTTATATGTCTCTTGTTCTAACTCGGTTTTCTATTTGTTGATTTTTCTATTTTCTGCATTATTGGTATTTTCAACTACAAATAACCCATCTTGTCACAACTCACACGCAGTAGACATATTTATTCCGGGAACTTCCAAAAGTCCAAAAATCTCTAAGTCTAAGGGTTTTTAACGAAAAAGAGTTTAATTATTTCCAAGACGTAACAAATGGCTTTCGCCCACCGTTGACTGGTTCAAGTCTTACAAACAAAACTTGCAGAACACACAGTTCTCTGTCTTTCGCCCGCCGTTAACTGGCTCCAAGTACAACTCTTCAATTCACGAAGTATTCCTACGCCCTTCTCGGCATAATATAAAACTCCAGGACCAATATTCGTCCTAAAAGCAGTACTTGACAACACATCCTGTCAGGTGCAAATCTACACAACACTTCGGCCGCAACGACACTTCTCGACTAATAAACCTCACTGACTCCCTGAACTCAACTCCCCAGACTGAACTCCACTGACAGGTCTGGCTGCACTGATCAGACGACTAGACTCACTCTCTCCCGGCGGTATTTGAAGACGGCATTTGAACCGGCCTTTGTATACCTCTACAGTATGGAAACTACAGGAATATTCATGAAATATCTACACACTTCTTGACATGGAAACTACAGACTAAAGCTGCGTGTCCACTTATGCGGTGCGGATGCGGACACGTAAAAAATCGCGCATATAGAATAAAGGACTGTGTCAATTTATGCGGTGCGATTGAAGTGCGGTGCGGATACGGTTACGTTTTTTGCCAACCGGACCATGTAGCCGCGGGTACGAAAATGCATGCGGAAACGTACAATTTTATAGAAGTGAAACAGAGTGAAAGACCTAAAAGCGCACTGACAAACGTATCTAATGGACACACACACGCAAAATATCCGCATCTGTATCCGCACCGCACACGCACCGCATCTGTACAAGTGCACACGCGGCTTTTAGCCTCCCAGAAGCATCCAGAACCGTCTGTCAGCTGAATCATAACAAACCGAGTTCCATACATAAACCGGTCCACTGATCAACACAACTAACATCATCAAATAGTATTACATTTCCCTGACCATATGTCATCATCTTATGGGGCTCTCACCTAGCATATCCTGACCTGAAAATGACTCATTTAAAATTCAAAATGGCAGAATTAAACATTGGATGGATCAAAAGATTTGTTTCTGGACCAATTGATGATGGATGGAGACAAATAGTTAATGTGCAGCTCAAAAAATTAGGCCCGTATATATTCAAATGCAACTTAAAATCAAAAGATTTCAGTTATTTCAAGAATACATGCCATACATTCTGGAAAGAAGTACTTGAGATATGGGGGAATTATAACTTTAAATATGTAAATTCATTTGATGAAATATTATCAGAAGTAATATTCTTTAATTCCAATATTAAAGCAGACAATAATATTGTTTATAACAAAACTTTGCATAAAGCAGGAATAACATGTATTAAAGACATCACTAAGCAAATTGGAAATAAATATCTATTTTTATCCCACAATGAATTAAAAAAGAAGTTTCATGTAAGTGTTAATAAAATGCAATACATGGGCATTATAGTTGCAATTCCATCTCATTGGAGGAAAATGGTAACCATGAATGAACTTCATTCAAATCCAGCATATAAATCAAGTCTTGAAAGAATCATTGAGATGAAAAGGGTTACATATACAGTATATACAGAATTAGTTCAAAATATATATATACCAAACACTTGAAAACTATAGAACAATGGAATAGAGATATGAAAGGTGAATACCATGATCTTCTATTTAAGGCCTTTAAGAACATAAAAACATAACAATATCAGAAGATTTATGAATGTTCCAGTTTAAATTACTTCACAGATGCATAGCCTTAAACCCTTTTTTTATATCTTATCGGAAAAAAAGAAACCACACTTTGCTCTTTATGCATGTCTGAAGAGGAAACTTTGTAACATCTGTTTTATGAATGTAGAGAAAGCCTAATTTCCCAAATGAAGAACTGGCTGTCAAGATTTCATATTATGGTCAATGAAGGAAACATTAATAAAATAACTGTAATTTTTAACAAGACCATTAACCATTTGACCGATATGCTGTTCCTTCTAATAAAGAGATTCATATACACTTGCAAGGAAAGTCTGCCGTAAAGAAGATGCAGCGTAAACCATGAGCTGAAGGGTGGAAAAAGAAAGAAAACAAAAGTCATCAACCCCTAGAGATGGGTATGGGAGGCTTATTAATAAGCAAAAGAATAGGGAGCTTTATTTAATTGACACCTCTGTTTGTCCTCCGTAACGTACTATAGTGACAGCTAAAAAAAAAACTGCTATCTACACAAAGTTACGCTGTTGAAAATATTTAAATAGAAAGTTTGGTGATGTCCTTTTTCTTGACAATTCACCCAACATTTTTTTTTCTGTTTGTATTTGTTCCCACTTTAAGGACAAAAGGCTAACATATGATCAGTTTGGAAATGCATTAAATGTGGTTATACTGACAATGATAAAAAAATGCATGATAAGAAAGTGTAAAACTGCTATGTTTTTAAGCAAATCTTCCAAAAATAACTATTTTTTCGAATTAATGATAAAAATAGAAAATATAGTGTACTAACTAGACATTTCTTGGTATCGCAGATGCCATAGTATCCCCAGACAATTAATCCCCCCCCCCCCCCACTTCAAAAATATGCCCCCATCTTCAGAAGCATATACTGACACTTGGCAAGCCGTCAGGGTTTCTTCAGGTGTGACCTTCAAAACCAAGGTCAAGGACACTAGTCATGAAAGAAAGTATCCTATATATCGGCAGATTTGATATTCAAGGTCAAGGTCACAGGTTTTATAACTCTTTCATCTGGCATCTTTCATTTTGATTTTCAGATATATACATCTATCGATTTGAGAAGCAATATTTTTCACCAAATACGAGAATATTAAAGGTCATGGCCCCTCTCATAGGAAAGGTCATGATCCCAAATTTATTATACCCCATCCCATAACCCATATCTATGTATATGCATGATTTGAAAGAAATCTGTCCATTAGTTTTTGACTTATAAAGCTCACAGTTCTGTCAAGTGGCAATGAAGGGGGTATTAAAAGGCGCTAAAACATGAAAAGAACATTTGGTGGCGCCACCTGTCTCCCGCAGAAGACCAAGCTATCCAAGATGTTCGGGCAATTTGTCCATGCATCCCTTATTGAGATATTTAAGATTTTGTGTGATTTTCACCAAATATGGAAATATTCAAGATCAAGGCCACTCTCATAGTGAAGGTCTTGACCCCACTTTAAATTTACATCATCCCATTACCAATATCTATACATATGCATAATATGAATGAAATCTGCCCATTGGTTTTTTACTTATAATGCTCACAGTAGTATCAAATGGCAATGATGGAGGTATTAAAAGTCGCGAAAGGAAGAAAAGGACAAAAGGTGGCGCACAGATCTTTGGTCAATTTGATTTATGGATCAATCCATGCATCCCTTACTGAGATATTTCAGATTTTGTGATTTTTTAACGAAATATGGAAATATTCAAGGTCAAGGCCACTCTCATAGGACCGGTCATTATCCCAACTTTAATATATGTCATCCCATAACCCACATCTATGTATATGCATAATATGAAAGAAATATGTCCATAAATATTTTACTTATAATGCTCACAGTACTGTCAAGTGGCAATGATGGGGATATTAAAAGACACGAAACAAGAAAAGGAAAATAAGTGGCGCAACATATTTCCACCAAATATGGAAATATTCAAGGCCAAGGCCACTTTATTTTTTATTTTTCAACAAACAACAAAACTCTTGCTTCTGCATGAGCACCAAAATAAGACAGTTATACGTAGACCCCTGGTAAATTCTTCTTAACTATTTAAAAGGGCACTACCTACACTTAAATACCTCATAAATTAAACGGAGAAAAAATACAGTAGTTATAGAGTGGGCATAGCGATTTACATGTGTAATCACAAGAAGGTTTGTATCGCATATTGACTATCGTTTCTTCCACGTTAAAGACGTTAATGCTCGTATATTTACCACGATTAACCACTTGGGGGTAGGGGTAACCATGAAATACAAAACCGGTCAAATCTCTCTACATAAATATAGTACTTCGTCAAAATTTGTTTAAAACACAGCTAAGACATATAGAATGTATCCCAGTATAACATACAACAATTATTTGCGTGCATGAATGTAAGGGATGAGAGAGAAGTCTGTGAAGTGACCATATAATTAAGCAATATTTTATGAAGAAAAAGTCATATTTTTTCCAAAAAACATTTAATTTTACAGTTTTTAAAGTCTAATGTCATCATACCATTAGCATTGTTTACTTTTGTACCGTGGTTTTAACTGGGGTAAAGGAAATGAGGATTTGTAATATCATTCATTTAAAAATCTAATATTTTTAAAAATTGCGACTCCGGGTATAAGAAAACGTAAAATATATTTCCCATTGGTTGATTTTGGTAGACTTCTAGTATGTCAAACTACAAACCTTACGAAAATGCATTGAAATTCTGTTGCAATTTTTTTCCCTTCTTCACTATTTCTACTGGCTTATTAGGAGTAAATATCTGTAATGACTTACTTTCAGTTTGGTGACACTTAGGCAAAAGGTGAAGATCACATACATTCACTGGTAACTGACATACATATTGATAAAAACTGTATAGTCTGGTGCAATATTAATCAACTGTAAGAGTGGCAAGGCTTGCGGGCCTAATGCAGACGTATGTGTTGGAATATACAGCAGGTAAATTCCTTCGAAATACTAAACCATTATTAAAGTATACATGCGAAACGTACATGTACTAAGCAAGTACTAAATATTTTTATGTATCAAATACAAGATGTACTTGTCTCACGCCTAAAGAAGATGTACCTGTCCCAAGCCTAAAGAAGATGTACTTGTCCCAAGCCTAAAAATGATGTACTTGTCCCAAGCCTAAAGAAGATGTACCTGTCCCAAGCCTAAAGAAGATGTACCTGTCCCAAGCCTAAAGAAGATGTACTTGTCCCAAGCCTGAAGAAGATGTACTTGTCCCAAGCCTAAAGAAGATGTACCTGTCCCAAGCCTAAAGAAGATATACTTGTCCCTAGCCTAAAGAAGATGTACTTGTCCCAAGCCTAAAGAAGATGTACCTGTTCCAAGCCTAAAGAAGATATACTTGTCCCAAGCCTAAAGAAAATGTACTTGTCCCAAGCCTAAAGAAGATGTACTTGTCCCAAGCCTAAAGAAGATGTACCTGTCCCAAGTCTAAAGAAGATGTACTTGTCCCAAGCCTAAAGAAGATGTACTTGTCTCAAGTCTAAAGAAGATGTACTTGTCCCAAGCCTAAAGAAGATGTTTTTGTCCCAAGCCTAAAGAAGATGTTCTTGTCTCAATCTTAAGGAATATGTTCTTGTCCAAAGTCTCATGTAGTGTTATCAGACCACTCTAGTTACTCATGACTGATATGTCCCACAAGTATTCAATATGAAAAGAGGTGTTCCTACACTTTGTTCAGCAAGTGCAAATACACCAACATATAGTTTGCAGAAAGGTTCATAAAGGTTCTTTACGTTACTCATGAAAACCCTAAGTTCCATCCTGCTTCATCATTTCTCGTAGTAAGCCCACATTTTACTGACAGATTTGACTGATAGGTTTAAAACTAGAATACGGGCAATCGAGAAGCGAATTACAAGGGCATGCATGGTCACGTGAGGGAAGGGATGTCTCCGGAAGTGAGAGCCCTCGAAATTTCTTGCATAAGAGATGCAAAAGTATCCCAAAACTTAGGAAATACCATCTTTTACTTAGTTCTTGTCTTGTCACCCCTATCTATCGAAATGTAACATAGTTGGCGCCACACGTCATGTTCAGTGGCTCTCAGATGAATCTGAATGAGACAGTTGTGGTTTTTCACTTGAGGGAGGAACAGACGGATGCCAACAAAAATGGCTATAGGTGCGCCACTGGTTTTGTGAACAAAACAAAGCTTTCAAAGATCTATGGACATTTAAAATTTCAAGCTACACCATCAAACCACTTCTGAGATATGTGCCATTTTTCACCCAAATTAGACTAACGTATTGATGCCACGCAGCAACAACTGTTATATGCGTGATTGACATATCCACAATCCATGGACAATACCAGGCCTATAGGCTACACCATGCAGACGATTTCTGGGAAGTACATGGACGGACGCTGCCAAAAAAAGGTTGCCCTACAACAATTAGGTACCAGAAAACTATCCAAAATGCATGGACATGTAAAAAGTTCCAGCCGATACGTCAAACCACTCCCGAGATATATGAATGGCTAGAAACAACGTAAAACGTTTATAGCTGGCGCAAACAGTATTGTGTTCATGAAAGCTATACAAAATGTATGGAAATGAAAAAAAAAATGTCAAACCACTTTTGAGATATGTATGATTTTTATCCAAACTAGACAAACGGGTGAAAGCCAAGCAAAAACGAAAGGTCACACAAAAGGCAGCCATTTAATCTGTATTCTTATAATGATGCAAAGTTTCATAAAAAGACCACCCAGCCGTTCTCCCCTGGTTTTCCGTGAAGGAACGCAGTAGAGACGACATCAACTAAAACATGGTTTCCACGAAACTTCTTTTTTCAAGGATACATGAACATACTGAACTTACCATTAAAATATCAAGTCCTGTGAAATATAGGTCGTGGCACATGAAGCCTCCTAAACCTCAATTTCAAAATGCGAGTGATGTGAATAACATTTGCATAAAATTTGGTAATACTAGCTCTTGTCATTCCTGAGCTAGTACGGGTTGACGTACGAATAACGGATGACGAAGCTTCATTGCATAAACCTACAGGTTTGCTTACAATTAGAATGCCAAAGATAGACCGACATAGTTTCACAGCTGATCTAGGTCACAGTTACCTAATTTAAAAAAATGGTGTTAATGAATGAAGTGCAGTACTGATAAATAAAAATTGACCTGCACCTCTGAGATTTCTCAAAGATACCATATTAGTTAAAATATGTCATGGGTCATAACACAAAAGGGATAATAAAATATGCAAATATGGGTAACGGTCAACGAATTTAGTTCGGCTGGAGATTTCGTCTAATGTTGATGCTTTCCAACAATTTGCGTAAAATATTTAAGGGGTAGTATAATAAGATCTTCAAAAGTAATGGTGTTTACAAAATCCTATATTTCCATTTATTTGACCTTGAAGTTCAAAGTTAAGGTCACCAGTTTTCAAACACCTCCACGAACTTTATTTGCACTAAATTTTGGGAAACAATTTGCAGTACCTCAAAAACTATGTTTCATTAAAAGCAAATATTTCAACATATTTCGACTTGAATATTAAAGTCAAATTTACAATTTACAAACAAGTTGGAAATTCTGTTGAAACAATTTCTGCTTTAAATTTGAGTGGGAAATATGCCGTTCTTTAAAAATTATAGGGTTCACAAAAACCCAATAATACCCAGGTCTGACCTTGAAGATCAGGCCAAGGTCACAGTTTTTTTTTAATTCGTCCAACAACTTGGTATCCGAGATCCTATGTTTACTTCCAATACCACAAATCCTACCATTCTTGAGAAATCTGATGTTTTGTGTGATATTTAGCATGGATTTACTGAGGGTCAAAGCCATTGTCACAGGAAAGGTCATAATAAGAATTTACATTGGCGACATCCTATGATCGTATCTGAGTATGTGCACTATATAAAAGATATCATTCCTTTAGTTTTAGAATTTTATTGCTCAAATTATTGTTAGGTAACAGGTATTCGGGTATTAACTCTTTACTGCTCACATTTATTTTAGATTTCTGACAAATTCTGACACTTTTCTTATTTACATACTTTGTTGTATCTTTACAAAATGTTTTATACTTCCTACGGAGAGGTTTTTTTTACTCGTACGGGAATCTTTAGATTTGCCAATAAATATGCAATATGTTTGACCTCATAGAATCAAGGCGCATAATTTGAATGCGCGTTAGTGAGCCTGTAAACAGTAAAGGACAGAACAGAACAAAAAACAAGGGACCTATGGGTCACGACGCTCAGCTGTTATATATGATAAAAAAATATTATTTAGAAATGAGGCACATGCTGGTTTTGTGTGGTAATAAATATAAGCTGTATTATGAGTTGTTGTTGTTTAGCTTATGTATGATTTTGATAGTACCTTTGGAGACAGGGAAGAGGATTGATTTCATTTATTTTATTAACAAATGGAGTACTATTGTCACACAGATTTTGACTTGGCCATATAACTTATAAGCAGAACATATAATATAAGAGTTTAACTATTTATTAAAAAAAATACAAATATTGTCCCAAATATAATTTTTATTAAAAATAATAAGAGAATCATATGATTTTTTAAAATGGAATATAACTGATATGATTATTAAAATAATATTAAAGAATATATTCATGAATGCATTCATGAATACATTTTGAAAGTATTTGCATGAGTATTCATATATTTTCACTTTTACCTGAATTCCCATTCTTTATGCAAGAAATTTTATAATGGAGTACAAAATCATATTCGTATTTAAATACAATTACAAAGTATTTGCACCATGTCTGGAATTTATTCACCAAACAATGATGTTGAGAATCCAGAATATACAAAATTCACACATTTAAATAATGATCATAAGTACCTGGTTTTATGGCTTTTATTTATATTAAAAAAAAATAACTGTAAAAAATTCATTTTGGACTAATTTCACATCATTGTACACACTAGACACAGCAGGAATCTAGATTAATATTATCAACTGCATCTTTGTCTAATTTCCTTCCTATGATCCCTAATGATTAGTAATGAATAATATGATTTACTTCTTTATCATTAAAATTGAACTGAAAAATGCCATAGGTGACTGCATGGTGTTATTTGGAATATGTGACATTCTACCCATCGATACAAGATTCTTATATCATCAGTAACTGCAAGTTAATTTCCTGTTATTATAAACTAACAAATTCCTTTTCTATTTTTCTTTAATTTGTTATTAAAAACCAATAAAAATTTATTAATTTATTGTTTTTTGTTATGTTCTTGGTTAAAACTACTAGATGAGTTGGGTTGGACACCTGGATCAACTGTGGCTTGCCATAAGCTGCCTGGATTCCATGTATGCCTCGCCTCAAGCGTGCATAATTTGATGAAAGGTCAACAAGGTCAACATACAGGTGACTCAAGAGGGGCTGGAGAGAGCCAAAGTCTGACAGGGTCTCATAAAAAACATTAATAAAAGCTACAATTTTTGGCCAATTTCTTTTTAGCTTTCTAAACTAAAAAGCTGAAATGCTTATGTGTGCATGATATGAAAATTATATCAACAGTGCTCACGGGGAAACAAACGTGCCATGGTCACAGTTGGGCAAAATTTAAGTAACTAATTTTATATTTATACTAAATAAAATTTGAAAAATTCAGAACTAATTTTGGGTATTCAATTGAATCTTGATTAAATAATGTTACATCCCTGACAAAAAAATCTCTAGCTTCAGCAATGCTCTTGTTAAGGGAGTAAATATATTTCTTGATTTTTTACAAAGTGCATTATGTTTGGGCCCATAACTTAAAACAATTACACAATACTGACATCATTCTGGCATGTGCATAGAGAATGAAAAATATGTATATTATTTATGATTAAAGTCAGATCAGTGGTTTTGATATTAGGCAGTCTTGAAGTGTAACAATGGGTTTTTAATGGAAAAATGAAGTTTTTCATTAATATCTCGAATGTCCTAGTGACCAAATTCTTGGCATGGTAGGGCATTTTGGAGACATCTAACTGTATGCCGAATTTAAGGAACTTAGAGCTGAAGCTGGGGAGCTGAGCTCTTGCAAACTGCATAACACTAGCTTGATGTAAACAATATGTTACATGGTGCTTGAAAACTTGATTAAAATCTACAGTTTTTGATCAACTGGTTTCAAATTTTTTGTGTTAACAGTTGAAATGCTAACAAAAACATGCTGTGAAAATTAAATCCACAGTACTTACAGGAAAAAAACGTGCCATGGTCAAAGTTGGGCAAAATTTAAGGTACCAATTTTTTATTTTTATTAATATTTTAAAAAATTTAAAAGATTTTCATCTAATTTTGGGTATACAATTTAATTTTGATTAATTTAAGTTATATTACTGGAAAAAAGGTCCATAGCATTAACATTTTTTGTGTTAAGTGATCAAATATCTTTTCTGATTTTTTACAAAATGCATTGTGTTTGGGCCCATAACTTTTTTAAATTAAATAATACAGACATAATTTCTGGCATGTACATAGGAACTATATAGAGGAATATTTATGGTAAATATGAGGTAAAACAGATGAGTGGTTTTGATATTAGGCAGTCCTGAAGTGTGAAAATAGGTTTTTAATAAAAAATTGAGGTTTTTCCTTAATTTCTCAAAGGAACGAAGTTGCAAACACCCAGTTTTCGGCTTGGTAGGAGATCTTTGGGACATCTAACATTATGCCGAATTTTGGATTCCTAGGTCTTACGGTTTCAAAACGTGCCACATCTACGGACGGATGGACGGACGGACGGACGGACGGACGGACGGACGGACAGACGGACGGACGACGGACAATGGACCACGACTATAGCTCAGATGACTTATAGTCAGCTGAGCTAAAAATCTAGGTGGCGTCACCAATATCTTGGACAAGACTGAGCTATTCGAGATCTCTGGTCAACATGACTTCCAGCTAGTCTTATTTGAGACATTTATTGTTTTGTGTTTTTCACCCCTAAAAGGATCTATTCAAGGTCAAGGTCACTCTGCTTGTAGACGTCATGACACCATTTGAATAGGCATCGTCCTCTTACGCAATCTATGGATCTCGCCCCAAGTCGGGTCGCCCGAACTTAAAACAATGTATCATTGAATTTATGACTAATGTCGTGCAAAAACCAGTTTGACTTCCATTGGACAGCAGAGATAAACGTCATACCTAAAACAGTCTATGGTATAGACTGCATAGTCTTATGCCATTTTGGTTGCTATTAGCAAATCCAATAGAACTGATAAATATATGTTATCATATCTAGTTTTATGGTTAACCGGGTACGTCATACTGACCTTATATATTTATATGAAAATGGTTTTAAATTGATACATACAAATATGCAAAAGATAGCAACTTAGCAAAATTTAGTCAACGGTCAAACACAAATGTGACAAAAATTCTGAAAATATACCTAAAGGTCAACTAAACGTTAGTCACCTCGAGGGTGTTGTATGAAGCTGCTTTCCGTAGAATTAAAACTAAATCGAAGACAAATTAGCGTGGTACCGAGCTATCGAGCAAATGATACCCAAGACCACCTTGACTGGATACTGAAATAAAAGCCAAGGTCAAGTTCATGACTAACATGGTGATTCTGACGGTGAGGAAGACTGTATAATTTGATGTTATTCTTGTTGCTATAATATCAACTGGAACTGCCAAAGAGAAGCTGTTGACCTAGTTAATTGCTAAAATGGGTCACAGTGAACCACTCAAAAATGGTGTCTGACTACCGAGCCAAGGATGCCAAATACCATTGTGATTTGACCTTGTAAGCAAAGGTCAAGACCTAAGCATCTGAAACACTTTTTTTTTAAACCTGCAATGCAGAATAATGAAATAATGGCAAAAAATGCCTTTGAAAAGGCATTTTATAATTGGGGTCGAGGATACGGACACGAATTTGGATTATGGAGGCACCTCACACCGCCATCCGGTGAAACAATAAGTTACGATGGCGCGCTTATTTTTAAAGAAGGAACAGATGGCGCTCGAGTGTCGTAGTTGAGGAAGTCAGGGACCCCCGCCGTAGGCGCTCCTTCAGCAACGATAAAGATGATATCTAAGTAAATGTTTAATTAATATCTGTTTACTATTAGGCCCAAAGATAAGGAGAAATTCAGAGAAGATAGAGATGAAAAGCTAAGGTCTATAAATATTAAACTGGGTGTAAGGTAAGATCAAGGCTGCTTGCTTAGTGGATGTGATGTTAATCCCTTTCTACATAGGATGTGGTAGGATTATGTCCAGAGGAGAAACGAATTTATTTTTGGCTATTGTATGCTTGTGGTCATTTGTTAAGATTTGTATTGAATTTATATTTTGTATCCTGTTGTAAGTGTTGACGGATTGTCATGTTGTCTTTAACAGTGGGCGTGTTTTTGCGGCTCTTAATTCTGATGTTTTAGTGAACCTACCAACTCTTAAGGCTGCTCTGAGGGCGCTTAATAATCATAGAATGAAAGTTAACAAGGGACCCATGGGTCACGGCGCTCAGCTGTTATATATAATAAAAAATAAGATTTTGAAATGAGGCACATGCTGGTTTTGTGTGGAAATAAATATAAGCCGTATTATGAGTTGTTGGTGTTTAGCTTATGTATGATTTTGATAGTTTCTTTGGAGACAGGGAAGAGATTGATTTCATTTATTTTATTAACAAATGGAGTGATACTGTCATACAGATTTTGACTTGGCCACATAACTGATAAGCGGCACATATAAGATAAGAGTTTAACTATTTATTAAAATTTAATAACAAATATTGTGCCAAATATAATTTCTATTAAAAATAATAAGAGAATCATATGATTTTTTAAATAAATATAACTGAAATGATTATTAAAATAATATTATAGAATATATTCATGAATGCATTCATGAATACATTTTGAAAGTATTTGCACTGGTATTCAATTACTTTCATTTTTACCTGAATTCCCATTCTTATGCAAGAAATTTTATAATGGAGTACATATTCATATTCATATTCATATACATTTGCAAAGTATTCGCACCAGGTCTGGTATTTATTCAATTTTAGCCAAACAATGATGTTGAGGATCCAGAATATAAACAAAGGACCCATGGGTCACGACACCCAGCTTAAGTTCGAATTTTTTGCAAATGCAAAATATGAAAAATATCCTATTTTAATGCTTTTCATTTATATAAGCATATGAGAAGCTAAGAGGAAAGGCCCCTCCTACTTGGTTATAGTAAAGTTCTCAATATATGATTGCAAACTAATACTCTGACAAGACTGTCATGAAGAAAAACAGTAAATGTTTTGAGATACTGTGATGCATATGAAAAATTTACAGATGGACAGGCAAGTGGACAAAATGGACTAATACCTTTATTTCACTTTCAAGGGAATAATGCATTTAAGTTTATATATAAGCCTATATTTTTAGCATATCCACTTTTTTCATTAATAGTTTTTATACTGATTCATTTTTTTTATTTACAAGTGTTATAAATTTGTAATATAAAAACTGAAAATATAAGTTAAAATATTAGAATTCTAAGTTGCAATCATTATATATCCAGATTGTAGCACATATTGGGTCATATTATGCATACACATATATTTTATTATTTTTAAATCAAATTTTTAAACTGAATGTAAAAGAAAATAATGCCACAACATGGCATCTACAAAATTATTCCTTGAATCCCTATTAAAAAGTTTTGCACATTGGAGTTTTCAGTACATGCTTAATTTTATTCACCGAAATAAAATAAAAGATTCAGTAAATTTGATAAAATAAAAACATCTTTTCAAATAAAGTATACACACTGTTGGTTGAATGAGGGACAAACAATATCATTATGCTAATTACAATCTCATCTATAATTAATTACTGGAATTAATAGTCAATTTCACACTTGGTGAAGTTTTACTCTTCTGAAGTAAAGCATTACTTATCTGATGAACATCCACACTTTCATAGCAATACATCACTTTGTGGACACAATTAAATGTGCACTTTAATCATTGTAACCCTGGTGGTACAATACAAAATCTAAAATGTAGCATGTCCAAGAATAAAATAAAATACAGAAAATTATAACATTCATCTAGTTTATGCACCAGCTGGAGGGGGGGGGGGAGGGGAGGAGGGGGCTGAGTGCAGGGCAGAGGGGAAGCCTGCTAGTAGTGACCAAGCTGGGCCAAGGCAAGCTGCCTGGGGTGGGTTACATAATGCAAGTGAAGGCTGTACTACTAGGTGGGCCAGATGTAAACAACACTTGACATGGTGTATGAAAACTTGAATAAAAGCTACTCTTTTCAAACAATTCCTTTGAAATTTCAGATTTTTAAACATTAAATCCTTATGTATATATGCTGTGAAAATTAAATCAACAGTGCTTACAGGGAAAAAACGTGCCACTGCCAAATTTGGACAAAGTTTAAGGGTTTGAATTTTTTATTTATGCTAATAACTTGAAAAATTTGCAAAATTCAGATCTAATTTTGGGTAAACAATTGGATCTTGATTAAATAAAGTTATATTCCTGAAAAAAAGTCTCCAGCTTCAGCAATTCTCATGTTAAGTGAGCAAATATATTTCCTGATTTTTAAAAAATTGCATTATATTTGGGCCTATAACTTCAAAATAATACCCAATATTGACCTAATTTTTGGTATGTGCACAGAAAATGTATGGAAGAATATGAATACTAAATATGATCAAAAACAGATCAGTGGTTTTGATATTAGGCAGCCTTGAAGTGTAACAATGGCTTTTTTAATGGAAAACGGGAGGTTTTTCCTTAATATCTCAAAGGTCGAAGTTCTAATGACCCAATTTTCAGTATGGTAGGAGATTTTGGGGACATCTAATGGTATGCAGAATTTTGGATTTGTAGGTCCAACGGTTTTAAAACGTGCCCTGTTAACGGACGGACGGCCGGACGACGGACAAAGGACCACGACTATAGCTCAGATGACTTATAGTCAGCTGAGCTAAAAATGTTTACAAAAGCGCAATAATATTTAGCAGTTATGAAGATAACGGATTTCAAGTATTAATCAATGTTACTTTAGCATATATTTATTATTCTAACATAATTAAATATCAACGGCGGTAGCAAATAAATGTAAAGCGCGAAAGCTACGTGTATGGAAAATGCCGACAACTTGTGGCTTGTAAGATGGTGTGCACTGACTCTGTCCCACCTACCTGTTGGTCGACAAAGGTTTGTACGTTAATTCCACTCATTTCGTTTTCATCTGGAATGATATCGACCTCCGTGTCGGGCCTCTCACTCATTATAGTGATGGTGAGATCCTGGAGCAATCAACAGCTAGTCAACATAATGCACATCAAATCTGTTCACACAATTCAAAGTCTATTTGGAAACATATATATCGATATAGCATGTAATATATCAGTATGGCATGAAATATATCAATCGACATCACAATGGCGCGTAATCAATACTGTGGCCGGCAGGTGGCACAAAGATGATTGCATACGAAAAAATGGAAAACATTTTTTCTCAATTTTTAAATTTTTACACAGAAAGCACGCACATATTTTATGTCATTATATTTTCATAAACACTGCTATTTAGAGTCTCACTATTATTACTGTGTTAAAAATGTAATATCTAGGAAAACATGGAATAAAGATATGATACTGTAGGCTTCAGTTTCACAGCCTAAATAGTGAAACTGATGGGGAAGGTACTAGTGTCATACCAGAAACAGTGAAACTGACTGGCAAGGCATTAATGTCATACCATGAACATTGAAACTGATTAGCAAGGCATTAGTGTCATACCCGAAACAGTGAAACTGATGGGCGAGGCATTAGTGTCATACCCGAAACAGTGAAACTGAAGGGCAAGGCATTAGTGTTATACCCGAAACAGTGAAACTGATGGGCAACGCATTAGTGTCATACCTGAAACAGTGAAACTGAAAGGGCAAGGCATTAGTGTCATACCCGAAACAATGAAACTGATGGGCAAAGCATTTGTGTCATACCCAAGAAACTGAAACTGATGGGCAAGGCATTAGTGTCATATTCGAAACAGTGTAACTGATGGGCAAGGCAATAGTGTCATACCCAAAACAGTGAAACTCATGGGCAAGGCACAAGTGTCTTACCCGAAACAGTGAAACTGATGGGTAAGGCAATAGTGTCATACCCGAAACAGTGAAACTGATGGGCAAGGCATTAGTGTCTTACCCGAAACAGTGAAATTGATGGGCAAGGCATTAGTGTCATACACGAAACAGTGAAATTGATGGGCAAGGCATTAGTGTCATACCCGAAATAGTGAAACTGATGAGCAAGGTATTAGTGTCATACCCGAAACAGTGAAACTGATGGGCAATGCATTATTAGTGTCATACCCGAAACAGTGAAACTGATGGGCAAGGCATTAGTACCATACCCGAAACAGTGAAACTGATGGGCAATGCACTAGTGCCATAGCCGGAACAGCGAAACTGATCGGCAAGGTAATAGTGCTTTACTCGAACAGTGAAACTGATGGGCAAGGCATCAGTGTCATACTCAAAACAGTGAAACTGATAGGTAAGGCATTAGTGTCATACCCGAAACACTGAAAATGATGGGCAAGGCATTAGTGCCATACCCGAAACACTGAAAATGATGGGCAAGGCATTAGTGCCATACCCGAAACATTGAAACTGATGGGCGAGGCATTAGTGCCATACCCGAAACATTGAAACTGATGGATAAGGCATTAGTGTCATACCCGAAACAGTGAAACTGATGGGTGAGGCATAAGTGTCATATTCGAAACAGTGAAACTGATGGGCGAGGCATTAGTGTCATACCCTGAACAGTTCCATGATGGACAAGGAATTAATACTATATTCTTATTCCATTTCTTCAAAGCACTGTATTCAGTTATTTAAAAAAATAACAGCTCCGACTCTGATGATCAAGTTCAGGGGTATGTGCTGAATATTAAAGTGCAAGTCCACGAGGGGACAGAATTTAGATGAATTATGGTTACTGAACCCATAATTAAAACATATGTAAACTGATGCATCAGCTTAAAATCTATCTGTATCTTAGTGCATGAATGTATTTTGTCAATTTGTCAATCTAATCACCGTGACTTATTTCACTGATACCATCTATCAAGCACAAACAGTCAGTCTCATATTGTTAAGACAGGGGTCCCTTGCTGGTGGCAGCTGCCTATTAATTTGCTACATGCAAGGCGTACACTTGCTCTGATGAACATGCTTCCCCCGTTTAATAAATTCTGAACACATGGATTTTGTACCTGGGATGTTCCGCGTACTTTAATCTTTGCGCACAGCAATCACGATGCAGTTCGACCCTTTCTACTTAATTGAAAACAACCTCGACTGCGTCATTCCTACAACGCCAGCGATAAACAATGCTGATTTTTTTTCATCTTAAAGGCATAATGAAGGTGAGTAAATGCACTCTGATACGCCCGTCCAGTTGCATTATTTATTTAAGATCTTACAATTTGTTTGTTAGGATGGTAATTTAGTTTAATTACAGGTTCTTGTATGTGGTTAACATTCGCTCGATTAAAACCGTAGCGAAATTCAAATCACGTGCTCCTTTTGACAAGAGTATCAGCATTCTGGTTTACATGTGCCCCAGGAAATAAGTCTGGTGATTGATCGGCTCAGAAATGACAAAAGAGGCCAGACAGAGTTTTTTTCAGTGGAAATCAAGTGTTTCAATTTCCGTGGAAAAACTAAGTTGTCAAAATCATTCGCTGTTTGATATCATAACATCACGAATCATTTCATTTTATACGATGTGATACCGGAATTTTGATGTTCTAGTTATAAAACCCTCATTTATTTTACATGAATTGTGCAAATAGTTATAATAACAAATGCGAAGCACTCTCCTTGGCTCGGATGGTGGCGTTCGGTAGTCTTTGGGGGTATAGGAAACCGGAGGATCGGCAGAAACCCACCGACTTTGGACGGGCAGCTATATAACCCACTCTCATAGCCACGCCGGGGATCGAACCCGGGTTGCCAGCGGAGAGAGCCGAGCGTTTTACCACTCGACTGTCCAGTTAAAAGCCATTCCAATGGGAGACGCATAATATCTGGAAAGTAAAGTAGATATATTTACTCCTAGCGTGTGTATGAATGGAATAGCATTGCCAGAGAGTGAATTAAGTTTTTTTTCTTGATATCCCCTCTCGTATCTGTCTTTTTTTCGGAAGATTGTTTGTAGTGAACTTACTTTTAAGGGTACTCTGCTAGTATTTAATACAAAGGCAATGCAAGCTTCCAATTTCTTTCTTAGAAAGTGATAAAGCTGTATCTGCAGAGGACCTGGTAATCATTTATTTACAAAAAAAGTGCAATACAATAAAAGGCAGATAAAGTGAGGTTTAGGGGTTGCTTAGAAACACATTCATGATGGGGTCCTGTTATCTTTTACCAGCATGCATAACATTGTTTTTATTTCTCGTGTAGCATGTGGTTACTGTTAAAGCCAGGTTTACAATTACATTTATATGAAGTCTCAGCTTGTAAGATGAAGACTGATTAATCTGTGTGTATCCGCATTTCTGGATCAGTTAGAACCAGCAATGTTTTACTATAGACATCAGTGTAACAGCGTAAGCAGACTCGGGGGCTTTGATCAGATATAACCAGTACAAGACCTGGTAGGGTATATATAAACCTGGTAAGTTAAACAGTAAATACCAGGCATTATTTCTGATTTGTTACAGATAGAATTTTTCTTCGTGAAAAACATGATACACTTGTAATATATATATATATATATATATATATATATATATATATTTATATATATATATATATATATATATATATATATATATATATATATATATAATTCCCAACTGATGTAGCAGTGAAAATGGAAACGACTTAGTTACTGCCCACAATGTCAATGTATCCACACAGGACGCTGACGGGAGGGGGCGTTCAATTTGTCAGTGTCCGGTTCTGTGACTACATGCGCGGTCAGATTATTTGACGATTATTAGAAAATGATAGGTTAGAAAAATGTATCATCTGCGTGCATGTGAAACCTAATCTTCAGACAAGATGAAAACACTTCCCAGGCCCGTACGCTAACTTCTGAGTGGGAGGTTTCGTTTGCAATGATATATATACAGTGGAACGTCTCCTAGTGGGCACCTCTATAAAGTGGGCACCTCTATTAAGTGGGCACCTCTTTAAAGTGGGCACATTTGGGCAGTCCCGTTTTTTTCTTCTCTTTATTATGTTTAGCTAACGTGGGCACCTCTATATACTGTAAAATACACATTTGTAGGCATGTGACTTGAAAACAACTTTTGATTAAAAAATTTTAAATTTGTTGTTAAAGAACATATTTAAAAGGGGTTACTTAGTTAAAGCATTGTAGGCCTAAAGCGTAGCTGAAACTCACGAGTTCAAACGCAACTGAGGCATATTACCTTTAAACCTTTAACATTCCAATGAATGTATCTGTCATGCTTATATCTGCCTATATTCATTTTTAAAGTTAAAAACCTCACAGAATTGAGGAGGATATAACATATTACAATTTACATAAAGTATAAAAGTCTGTTTGTACTCCAGGACGTCATATCCGAAAGGTTTAGGCAAGCGTCTCCTACAGGAACCCTTTGATCATTATAAGCTGGATTCAGCTAAACGTGTACATTATACAAGGACATTTCATTTGCAAAAAAAAGGTGAAATTACATCTATTTCATTTCAGATTTAAAAAAGGAAACAACCATATTTATTTTCGAACTGATATTCTTTGGTAGCTGTCCATTCGAGTGATCATCCCGTTAACTGAAATGACATATGACAGCTACGTAGGTCATGTTATCATGAATTCTAACGATATTGATAAATAAATATGCAACGAAAACAGATTATTATCAATGCTTTCCATATCACCAAATGTGTGAAATTTCTGTCACTAAATTATAGGAGATACGCGTATTCCCTAGAATTTTCAGTAAATACATGAAATTAATGGGTGAATTACGAATTATACGTATTTACTTTAAGTTTAAGGAAATACAGATATTATATTATTAGTATTAAATACTGATTTCATACCCTCAGTAACTGAAACAGGTTCAATGAATGAAATCGATATTCAATTATTAATATAAAACAAAATCAATGATAATAATGTCATTCCTCAGTCCTTATGTGCAAGGTGCACAGAGCAGGTGTGCTCCACTTCGGTATATGTGATGGAAAAAGTATAGGGTGACATTCATGGTACAGTGATTTTACATTTAAGCTGATTAATTAAAAAATACATTTAATTTCTGACCTGATTTCTGGTGTTCACTGGATCTATATTAACTGTATATCTGGATGAAATAAGCTCTAATTTCAGCAGTTAACATATTCATTGAGTAAATATATTCCCGACTAAGCACACTTAACACATGATTCAGTCCAAAAGTTCTACATATTGCTCAGTGCTGAATAAATTCTCAGCATGTATATATATAGAAAATATATTGAAAAACTATGGCCTAATCAGAACAAAACAACATAAATAGTTTTGATATTATGCAGTTTTAAAGTGTTACAATAGGTTTTCAATGCAAACTTGAGGTTTTTGTTTAATTTTTCAATGGAAAAAAGCTTAGTGACCTCGTTTCTGGTTTGGTAGAACTTCTATACATCGTACTGTATGTAGAATTACTAATCCGTAGGTCCAACAATGTCAAAACATGCCTGTCCAAGGGGCAGACAAATTGCTGACAGGACGACGGCAAGTGAATCATCGCCATATAGTCTTCTGATCTAATAAACTAATATGTAAGGCTCTCCTTTTATTGTACAATACCAACCAAAACTTCCATAAGCTCATTTATCAATTTCTATATCATACATTTTGTTTAACTTTTTGTTTGGATTCATCCTTTATTTATTATTTTTATGAAATCAAGCTTGGTTTGGGCCCTTGATGTCACACCCCCGAACGACTCGACGACCAAGTTCTTTAAAACGGTAAACCAAACCGACTGAAACTCTCACATACACTCAAAAAGATGAAAAAAATGAGAAAACAAACAATAACATATATTAAAATACACTTACATTTCTCTGGAGAGGCGTTCCACAAACAAACACATACATATAAATATATATCGATGATCACTATAGTTTACATAATTAAACACAATCACAAAGTCCTATATACTCCTTTGGTATTCACAGCACTCAAAGTTCACTTGTTTACACTTCTCCGAATCACATGATCGACGCGCACATGTGACATCGGAATGTTACCTCTTAGCTCAGTCGGCCCTCACAGTATACGCCTCACGCTACCCATCAACACAGTTCCTCGATGAAGCAAGCGCTTGTCCCTAGAGGCAAAGTCCAGAGAGCACTGACAGATAGGCTCACAGCCTCATCTGTAAGATTACTGAAAAAAATGTCTCTCACAGCTTAGGTCACCTGGATTCATCCAGCACAAAGTAACTGAATATGCCTACGAAAGCAATATTCACTATAATTTCACGTGAATCGCCCTGGCCTGATACTGGATGCACTCACGATAGATACACATCGCCGGGTTACCAGTCCGTCGGCAATTGCGATATGAAGTCCGTTACAGAGGTATTTACGTGGCCGTCCTCAGAAACTGACGCTCTACTTTCAGGAACATCGTCTTTTCAGATTCTGGACTGCAGACAACGGTTTGTAACGAGGTCCTGTAATTCATGGCTTAAAAACGCCTGCTGACATCACAGGTTCTGACCATCTGTAGGAACCGTCTAGACATGAGTCTGTTCCAACGGAATGAAAAATAAACATCAAATGAGGCACCTGTTCTCACTCACGCTAATATTAAACATGATACTCCATATTAATGTACAATAAATAATAAGAACAATAATCTAGTTATACACCTTACTTAAATATGGAATAAAATAACAAAGTCACAGTCCTCTGGTGACATCAACCCACACCCTCTTCCAAAGAAAATACAGTATTTCTCGATACGCAGTATCAATCAATTACAGGTTATGTAAAGATATACAGTTCATATCTATATACATTGTGTGTATTAACAAATATCCACAATATGAAACCCTGTTCCAACACTCTAGTAATCTACTTCAAAAGTTTGGCCAATAATTTAATTGGCCAGAAACAGCCTGTGTCTCAAATCTAAACTCTTATAACACAAAAGCCCATCACATTACTCCTTTGTTTACGCACTTTGTTTTGCTAATACACTTGAAAGGTTTGTGGTCAGTTTGAATCGTGAACGGTCTACATGACAAGTACATGTCAAATTTCTGAACTGCCAAACAATTGGCAAACACTCTCTGTCAATGGTAGAGTAATGCCTCTCTCTTTAGCCAGTAATTTCCTGCTAGCTTAAGCTACCGAATGCATCAACCCATCGTGCTCCTCCGTAAGGACTTTTCCGATTCCCGCATCCGACGGGTCGCATTTCAGATACAACCGCTTATAGAAATCTTCAGTCCAATTTGTTAGGTTGCCCTTTCCTAGTAAGGTCCGTTAGAGGAACTGCTATCTCGGCATAGTTCGATACGAACTTCCTGTAATAACCGGTAAGGCCTAGAAAGGCTCGCAAGACTATCATGGTTTTCGGTCTTTCTGCGCTCTGGATTTTTTAAGTAGCGACGGGTTGGTAGCTAAATATCCGGTGCCTACAAAGTTGCCCAAATATCCAAGACTGCGATAACCTACGAATGTTTTCGCTGGTTTAGCCGCAAGGTTGGCTCGCTCTAGTCTAGCTAGCACTTCTCTGAGTGTTCTTACATGCTCGTCCCACGTGACCGTGTGCACTACCACGTGGTCTATGTAGCAGATCATGTTCGGCATGTCGCTGAACAACTTGCGCATCATGCCCCTGCCATCAAATCGAATGGCATTACCCTGAACTGGTAATGTCCGTCTGGCGTTACAAATGCCGTTTTGTCTCTAGATTCCTCTGACAACGGAATCTGCCGGTAGCCTTTCGTCAGATCAATCTTGGTACAGTGTCGGCTTTTGGCTTCTTCCGAGAACAATGTTTCCGGCTCTGGCGTCGGTTCTGGATCGATTACGACCGACTGGTCCAGCTTACAGTAATCGATCACGAATTTGATATTCGGTCTGGTTTACACAACATAATGCATGGTGCCTTACTTTAACATGTCGTTGATTTCTGATCGTATAGTCTCTCTTAACTCAAACAAACACGATACGGTAGTGACATCACGTTTCAGACACAGAATAAACAAAGACCCGCCACTGGACTGGAGACATCGTCAGACTACACCTAACTGGCGCGTTGTTATTCATGGCTTTTATACGCCTGCTGACGTCACAAGTTCTGACCGTCTTCTGACCAATCATTTCACAGAACTATACGGCTTGTCATTATCTGCATGAATATTAAAATGGAAACGCCTTCAGAGATCAAACCCTGAGAAAAAGCAAAATAAGCAGATGCATCGTTTTGATGATTACAATAAATAATGTTGCTATAGGAACCGTCTAGACATGAGTCGGTTTCCACGGAAGCTTTCTCGCTGACAAATAAACATGATACCCTATATTAATGTACAATAAATGATAAAAACAAACATTTGGTTGTAATCATGATTTAATATGCAATAAAGTAACAAAGTCACAGTCCTCTGGTGATATTTTACATGTATACCCCCTGTGCTGTATTAACAAAGTGGCCTTAGTTACATCCTCAAGGCCGAGAACAAGTGGGTGCTACTGCCCTCTTTGCATGGGTAGGGGGCGATCAACCATTTCCACTTTTTCTCCAGACTTAGACTAACCAGAAGCAAGCAGCAAAAAGGGTTGTTTAGAGCTTGTTTCAGAGGTGACATTAAACAACATATGACCTGAACTTGCAATCTACATCCGTGACACAGATATAAAACAAGGCCTTCAGGCCTAATGCGAACCTGTGCAAAGTTTAGGAGTATGAATGGAGGTTTATTTTTAAAATTAAATATTGATCCTCTTAAGTAGCATATCTACCTTAGTCATTATGATATCAGCAAAATGGACGTTTTCGACCTGCAAGTTTCAGACTAGGACATTTTAAAACCTGAATATGGGTAGTCGACAAGCGACTATGTGTATCCGCAGAAATCAGAGTGGGACGGTTGAAGTGAGGCATGGATTAAGTGGCAAGGGGAAAAGAGTGAGATGTGTGGCATATTAGCATGGATGTCTGCAGCTTAAACGTGAATGTAGGTGGTGCCACCTGTCATAAAATCGAGAAAATTGTCCAGGATGTATAAACCTGCAAAATTACAGTTGGATAAGTCAAACCACTGCTGAGATATGAGTGATTTTATCCCAAGGCAGATGAACAGATGGACGCTGTGCATAAGTGGTTGCAGGTGACGCTACCAGTTTTGCCTATGATGAAGAACTATGTGAGATCTATACACATGCATAATTTTGGCCCAATCGATCAAACGGTTCCCGAGATATGAGCTTGGATGTCTGCAGAGTAAATGTTAATGTAAGTGCGCCACCTGTCATAAAATCGAGAAAGCTGTCCAGGATGTATAAACCTGCAAAATGTCAGATGGAAAAGGCAAACCACTTCTGAGATATGAGTGATATTATCCCAAGGCAGATGAGCAGGTGGACGCTGTGCATAAGTGGTTGCAGATGGCGCCACCAGTTTTGCCTATGATGAAGAGCTATGTGAGATCTATACACATGCAAAATTTTGACCCAATCGGTCAAACAGTTCCCGAGATATGAGCTTGGATGTCTGCAGAGTAAACCTGAATGTAGGTGGCGCCACCTGTCATAAAATCGAGAAAGCTGTCCAGGAAAAACCTGCAAAATTTCAGGTGGGAAAGGCAAACCACTGCTGAGATATGAGTGAATATATCCCAAGGCAGATAAACAGATGGACGCTGTGCATAAATTGTTGCAGGTAGCGCCACCATTTTAGTGTATGTTATAAATCTATCAAAGGGCTACATTTGTGCAAAATTTTTAGCCTGATCGGTCAAACGGTTCCCGAGATATGTGGGTTTATGTGTGGAAACAGACGCACAAATGGATGCTGGGCAGCGAGGAAAGGTCAGAGGTCAACCAAAAATGAGGGCGCAGCAGTTCACATGTAACCTGATGATAAACCTGATTCGCTAAAAATGCAAACCAAGTTTTTTCAAACAGTTGAAAGATATAGTTCCAATAATCTGGGAATTCTGCATCTAGACATTGTGTCTACACGTCTAGACGCTGTGTCTAGACGTCTTGACACATTGTCTAGACACCCGCCAGAGCCAGGTGAGTTGCCATGGTGATGTCTGGACCCTACCTGTTTGTACTGAGTGACCTCTTGATTTGGCTGCTGAAACTCCGCATGTTGTCAAATCTGTTTTCAAACACAGAAAGCCTTTTTCAATTGACTACAATGCTTTTTTAAAACTGTATTTACCCAATCTATTCTTATAAAACTGGCAGAACTCTACCACAGAATAATTCTTGTAAAGTTTAAACCAATCAGCTTAACAGTTTCATCATAAATCAGTGTATAAGCTAGAAGATTTTAAAATTATATTTTCGCTTGTAAAAAACACATCAATGTAGGTGGCGCTACCAATACCTCAATTTCAGATATGACATATGTGACAAACATTGGTATTAAATTTGGTGATTATAGCTCTAGCCGTTTCTGAGATTTTAATTTTAGTGTGCTTTTTTGGACAGATGACTAGGTTCAACCTCCTGTAACTCAGACATGAGCTCCGAAATGGAACCATTCGAACAAACTTGAGAGATTGTTCCAGGGATCATTTCTGTGAAACATTAGACAATTTGCCTGGACAGTTTCGGAGAAGAAGATTTTTAACGCTTTTTTTTAGCTTTTTCCTTATAAAATCTAAGAAAATGCAGTTAGAAAAAAATAAACAAAATCCGATAGAGTTTTTCAGATGACTGATTATTAGCAAAAAATTTGGTGATGCTAGCTTCTGCCGTATTTGAGATAGCTATGGTTAACGTATAGTCGACGCACGACGCACGACGGACGACGCCGCACCATCGCATAAGCTCACAGGTTCGCTAAAAAGAGGCCGACATACTCAACATTTGCTGAGATAGTCTCTCTCTGCCAGGTCATGGAACAGGGTAAATGGGGTTACACATAAAGTTCTGTATAATTGTCCGAGAATAAAGTAGTTCTGCTTCCGCATTCACCAAAACCTTGATTCAAAATTCAATGATGAAACGGACTAATCAACGCTGCCTGGCTGAGCAACTAAACTTCATTCAGTTTTGCCATGCGAGGTCTGATATCCAATTGCTCGATTTAGTTGTATAATATATATTCAAATAACTATAATATATACATGTTTGGCATTTCCAGAATATCCTGTTTAACCTGCTGGGGGATTATTTTTGGCATAATTTTGACTTTCACCAATACATGCGAAAGATCTCACTTATGGCAGCCAGAGTGCATTTAACAAAGATATCATATTATAATACATACCTTCTGAAATTCTTATGATTTTGAACAAATGATAGTTTATTATATATGGCCGGACATGTTGCTACATTTAAATATTTTTCATCCATTACACACAAATATATATATATATATATATATATATATATATATATATATATATATCGCTTACAAAATTTTCGCCCCTCAACTTTTGTGCATGTTCCGTAGCCAATATACAGTTCAAACTGCGTTCCTGTTTGGTGTTCCGACCTACCACCATACACGACGAGTTGGTGAGTTCATGCTTTTTACCCGTAATATCACTAGCCGTGACAACCTGACCCAGTAGGCAATGATAATTGGGCTGGTAAGCCTACTTCAGTCGTATCAAGTAGTATCGAGGAATGCATCGCAGTGGTCTTCCATCATGTTGCTTATATTGTCGTAAACAGCCCATAATCTTAACATTATGCTAGGAATGATGCATCAATACAAGAGAATACATGTGAACTCACAACCGAAACTGAAATCCCGTCTCTGTGGTAACGAGTCATTTCCTGTATCGCGTACAATTTGCTGCACCCAGTAACCCGTGCGAGCCATGCTTGTATTCATGCGGTCAGAAATTCAACAAACATGCGGAGGGATTTACCAATATGCTGAGTTAAAACGGAACTTTTCTCGTTCATGTTTGGTGTTGTAAGAAAGTACACTAAATGCAAACGATTAGTCTGGTTTATGTCAATTGACAGTTTATCTGTCAATCATGAGGCGTTGTCAGAAATAACGAAAATATTTGCATCCTCATGTTGCCTTATAATACGTGCCTCAGACTTAGATGTAAAGGCACTCTGGCAGGCCAGTAATTTGGTCGTGATGTCAGAGGGCCTTATATAGCGCTATAATATCACATAATCAATATGCCTGTAAAATATGGTGCTGATAGAGGTGACTGTCTTCAATAATATATTATGTATGCAAATCATAAAATCGCAAATATTATAATCTGCAAAACATCTAGTTCAATGAAGTTCCTATTTTGAAACTAGAAAATGTCCAGAGGACTGTATCCCCGTCAAACGGGAATGTGAGAAATGTGTACACACACGCACACACATACACCCTCACAATCCCAGAACTGAACGAAAACACTTTGTGCAGGCTTAATAAGAGAACCTAATCTGATGCCAATACGGAAAGTGACTTATAGGATGCACCAATACTATTATAATTAGAAGTAGATTACAATTAAAATTTTTTAAGAAATAGTGTCGCAGTTGAAATGAAAAAATTGTGTATAAAACAATTCATAACAAAAGCACCGTAAACGTGCATAATACGCCCGCTGTGTATCTGGTGACCTCCGACCTCCTTAAGTACGCGTGAATATTTATCAGAATGTAATTTAGGTGAGAAACTCTATTGGTAAATATGTTTGTTGAGTTTAATAAAACTCCATAAGATGTTGGTAAGTCACCATGGTGCAATCAAAGTTGGGTGACCTCAGACCTTATTAAATATGCGTGGATTTTGCTGGACCTCGAAAGTAGGGGAGATATAATATTGATTAATATTTCTGCCGAGTTTGATCAAAATTCATCGTAAACCTCGTAAGTTATTGGGGCGACACAACGAAGTAGCCTTGTGAACTCTGACCTCATTAAATATGCGGGGATTTTGCTTATAATCGAACTGGGGTGAGATAATCTATTGTTTAGTAGTTATGGTGACTTTCGTGTAAGTTATAGCGGCGACCCTAAAAGTTAACGGACGGACGGAGAGATGGATGGACGTAGGCACTTGCATGGGTATACCCTAGACGGGCGTTTAAAAACTCAAAAAAACATTCAAGTGTGACCAAAACCTAATCAACTCTGGAGACCTGCGCCTGCTTCTCTAATAAGAAGTAGATCCCGGTAAAACTTTATGAGAAATATAGTTACACATGAAATGTAAAAATTTTGTATAAAAAATCATTGAAAAAATCCAAATATCAAATGGAGTGAGGTGAGGGCTCCATCACCCACTTTACATACCACTGTTAAATTGGGCTGGCCTGATGTGAAGAATATTTGACATGGTGTCTAAAAACTTGAACAAAAAGCTACTTTTTTCAATCAATTCCTTTGAAATTTCAGATTAAAAAAAAATCTAAATCCTTATGTATACATGCTGTGAAAATTAAATGAACAGTGCCTACCGGGAAAAAAGTACCATGGCCAAATTTGGACAAAATTTAAGGTACTGATTTTTCATTTATGCTAATAACTTAATAAATTTGCAAATTCCAGATCTAATTTTGGGTATACAATTGAATCTTGATTAAATAAAGTTATATCACTGAAAAAAAGTCCCTAGCTTCAGCAATTCTCATGTTAAGGGAGTATATTTCCTGATTTTTTTACAAAGTACACTATGTTCGGGCCCATAACTTCAAGAATTTATGCAATACTAACCTAATTTCTCGTATATACATAGAAAATGTATAGAAAAATATGTATATTAAATATGATCAAAAACAGATAAGTGGTTTTGATATTAGGCAGTCCTGAAGTGTAACAACGGGTTATTAATGGAAAATTTAGTTTTTCCTTAATATCTCTAAGGAACGAGGTCCTAGTGACCCAATTTTCGGTATGTTAGGAGATTTTGCGGCAATTTAACTGTATGCTGAATTTTGTATTCGTAGATCCAACGGTTTCAAAAAGTGCCCTGTTAACGGCCGGCCAGCCGGACGGACGACGGACAAAGGACCATGACTATAGCTCCGATGATGGTCAGCTGAGCTAAGATCAGTTTATGTTCATACAATTACACAAAGTTACATATGATATACATGTACTAATTTCTTACTTGCATTTTAAGAAATGGAAAAGACGATTTAGGACAACAGAAAGTAGATGCACATAGATGGGGCGAGCTTCAGCTTATTTCTATATACTGGTCATATAGTTAAAATATCTGCACAATGTGATGCTAACATCTACAGCCTAATGGTTAAAATATCTGTACAATGTCATGCTGACATCTACAGCGTTATGGTTAAAATATCTGCACAATGTGATGCTAACATCTACAGCGTTTTGGTTAAAATAGCTGGACAATGTCTTCCTGACATCTACAGCGTTATGGTTAAAATATCTGCACAACGTCATGCTGACATCTACACCGTTATGGTTAAAATATCTGTACAATGTCATGCTGACATCTACAGCGTTATGGTTAAAATATCTGGACAACGTCATGCTGACATCTACAGCGTTATGGTTAAAATATCTGGACAACGTCATGCTGACATCTACATCGTTATGGTTAAAATATCTGGACGTCATGCTGACATCTACATCGTTATGGTTAAAATATCTGTACAATGTCAAGCTGACATCTACACCGTTATGGTTAAAATATCTGCACAACGTGAAGCTAACATCTACAGCGTTATGGTTAAAATATCTGCACAACGTCATGCTAACATCGACAGCGTTTTTAGATATTTGCTATCACACAGTGGACAATGGTCAGCGCACTGTCAAAATTAAGAAACTGCAGAAGCATAATCAGTCTTTTGCAACCGTTAGAATTTCTCAAGAACGAAACACACATCAGATTTGATGACAACTCATGAGACACCGGGCATTGTTAGTAATTCTTGCTAAGAAAAAGATTCTCAAAGTGTCCTGTCATTCCCAGAATATGAAGCACAGTGACCTCAATTTAAGTTTCCTTTGTTAATGTTATTCTTTTGTTATAAGGGCCGGTCTTGATGTAAAGCTGAGGCTTTATATGCTTGTTATAAATGTACCTGCTTGTAATCTGTCATTCTCTACATTCTCAAAACTAACAGTGTATGTGTATATATAAGAAAACAGAACATGGAATACATAAATGACGAGGTCATGACTAGACAGAGTATCCATCATAAAGATAATAAAAATCTCATCAATTAAAATAATAATTTTAAAAAGTAGTGTAGTTTACTTTAAATGACTAGAAACCAACGAGGCATATCACAAAGTATAGCATTATTTAAATGACTAAACAAGGGACCCATGGGTCACGGCGCTCAGCTGATCGTGATTGGACCATAAATGTTTCTCCACTGTGATACTATATTGAGTCGATAAAGCTTATGAATATCATGGACATGTTGGGCTATTATAAAGGAATGTAATGTAATATGTGAGTAAATGATAAATGAAATAACCTGACTGATGGATTAATAGAGTCATATATAGTGGTTTATTTTTTATTTATTAAAGAGGTGTAGAAAATTGTGATATATTTGAGCAAATATGAATGCAATGACAGCAGTAATAAGCAGTAGTAGAATGATGATAAGGCTATTTGTTGAAGGATCTAAAGTGTATGGTAGTCTGCAAGCTTTCAATTTGACAGATATGATGTTATGATTAACTATGCTGATGAAGTGATTTATGAATTTGTGACTGTATGACACAATATCTCTTAAGTCTTGACAAGGTACATTATTGTGATGCCCACTATGTCTACATATTACACAATATTGACATAATTTCTGGCATGTACATAGGTACCTATGGACGAATAGTTATACAAAATATTAAAGTATGAATATATCTGATTCATCTTGTTCTTGCTTACTGAGGCTGACTTTGGGATGGGGTTTGGAGAAGGGAAAAGTGAGGGCAGCACGAAGGTGGATGTAGAAATATTCTATTGTAATGTTTTTCATTTATATAAGAATATGAAAAGCTAAGAGGAAAGGGGCCCTCCTACTTGGTTATAGTAAAGTTCTAAATATATGATTGCAAACTAATACTCTGACAAGACTGTCATGAAGAAAAACAGTAAAAGTTTTGAGATACTGTAATGTATGAAAATTTACAGATGGAAAATTTACAGATGGACTAATACCTTTATTTCACTTTCAAGGGAATAATGCATTTAAGTTTATATATAAGCCTATTTTTTTTAAGCATATCCACTTTTTCCATTAAGAAGTTTTTATCTGAATCATTTTTTTATTTACAGGTTTTATAAATTTTAAATGAAAAAACCTGAAAATATAAGTTAAAATATTAGAATTTTTGCAAAAGTTGCAATCATTATATATACAGAGTAAAAAACTGAAATTATAAGTTAAAATATTACAATTGTTGCAAAAGTTGCAATCATCATATATCCAGAGTGTAGCTCATATTGGGTCATATTATGTATACACATATATTTAATCATTTTTAAATCATAAATGTTTAAACTGAATTTAAAAGAAAATAATGCCACAACATGGCATCTACAAGAATATTCCTTGAATCACTATTAAAAAGTTTTGCACATTGGAGTTTTCAGTACCTGCTTAATTTTATTCACCAAAATAAAATAAAAGATTCAGTAAATTTGATAAAATAAAACATCTTTTCAAATAAAGTATACACACTGTTGGTTGAATGAGAAACAAACAAAATCATTGTGCTAATTACTATCCAAGTTTTAATTAATTACTGAAATTAATAGTCAATTTCACACCTGGTGAAGTTTTTACTCCTCTGAAGTAAGGAATTACTTATCTCATGAACATCCACACTTTCATAGCAATACACCACTTTGTGGACACAATTAAATGTACACTTTAATCATTGTAACCCTGGTGGTACAATACAAAATCTGAAATGTAGCATAGCCTAGAATAAGAATGAATCACATACAGAAAATAATAACATTCATCTAGTTTATGCACCATCGGGGGGGGGGGGGGGGGGGAGGGAGTGCAGAGCAGAGGGGAAGCCTGCTGGTAGTGGCCAAGCTGACCCAAGGCAAGCTGCCTGGGGTGGGTTACATAATGCAAGTGAAGGCTGTACTACTAGGTGGGCTAGATGTAAACAACACTTGACATGGTGTATGAAAACATGAATAAAAGCTATTCTTTCCAATCAATTTCTTTGAAATTTCAGATTTTAAAAGATTAAATCCTTATGTATATATGCTGTGAAAATTAAATCAACAGTGCCAAAGTTGGACAAAATTTAAGGTATTGATTTTTTATTTATGCTAATAACTTGAAAAATTTGCAAAATTCAGATCTAATTTTGGGTAAACAATTGAATCTTGATTAAATAAAGTTATATTCCTGAAAAAAAGTCTCTAGGTTCAGCAATTCTCATGTGAGTAAATATATTTCCTGATTTTTTAACAAATTGCATTATGTTTTGGCCAATAACATCAAAATAATACCCAATACTAACCTAATTTTTGGTATGTTCATAGAAAATGTATAAAAGAATGTGAATCCTAAATACGATCAAAAACAGATCAGTGGTTTTGATATTAGGCAGCCCTGAAGTGTAACAATGGCTTTTTTTTATGGAAAACAGAGTTTTTTTTTCCTTAATATCTCGAAGTCCTGAACAAAGTCCTAATGACCCAATTTTCGGTATGGTAGGAGATTTTGGGGACATCTAAAATTATGTCAACAGCCTGGGGAGCATAGAGATGTGCACTGAATGACCTACAGTCATCAAAGTTGACTGCTTGACAATGTAAGGGAATACAACAAGAGCCTCCAAAAAAATTCAAAAACTAGCCTAATTTTGCAGCTTTTATTTTTAAATTTCAGATTTTAACAGATTAAATCCTTATGTATACATGGTGTGAAAATTAAATCCACAGTACTTACAGGAAAAAAACGTGCCATGGCCAAAGTTGGGCAAAATTTAAGGTACCAATTTAATATTTTTGCCAATATTTAAACAAATTTAACAAATTTTGATCTAATTTTTTGTATACAATTAAATTTTGATTAATATAAGTTGTATTACTGGAAAAAAGTCCCTACCTTTAACACTTTTGGTCTTAAGTGACCAAATATCTTCCTGATTTTTTTACAAAGTCCATTATGTTTGAGCCCATAACTTTTTTAAATTATATAATACTGACTTAATATCTGGCATGTACATAGGAACTATATAGAGGAATATTTATGGTAAATATGAAGAAAACCAGATGAGTGGTTTTGATTTTAGGCAGTCCTGAAGTGTGAAAATAGATTTTTAATAAAAAATTGAGGTTTTTCCTTAATATCTCAGGGGAACGAAGTCCTATTGACCCAATTTTTGGCATGGTAGGAGATTATGGGGACATCTAACTGTATGCCGAAATTCAGATTTGTAGGTCCAACGGTGTCGAAACGTGCCAGTCTTACGGACGGACATCCAGACGGACAGACGGACGGACGGACGGACGGACAGACAGACGGACGGACGGACGGACGGACGACGGACAATGGACCATGACTATAGCTCAGATGACTTATAGTCAGCTGAGCTAAAAATTAATGTGGTATATCACAAAATAAAGCATAATTTAAATTACCAGAAACCAATTTGGCACATCAAATTTTTATATGTTACTAGACAAAAACAACATTAGTATTAACCCTAAAATTGTATAACAATGGCAAAGGATTTAAAGATTTAATTTGTCCACCAGCCTTGAACATTGCTGAGCGCTTAATTCACAGTTACCTGTTTTAGGTTTCCAGAAGACTTTGTGTCGCTATGGAGAGTGCAAAAACGGACATAAATAAAACCCTTATGAGAATTGAAAATGTAGATGGTATCATTGTGCCAACTACCTATTATTATTGACATGCCCTTGTGTATTATTAGGTAAGAATCTGTAGAGCCATTGTGAAGAAAAGCTGCAAACAAACGGACGCCGCGTCATGGCAATATGTCTCTGGCTAGCTAGAAATGTGCCCTGTTTTATGCGTACACTTACCTGAACATCAAGAGGAAAGTCGTTGAGCTCAAGGTTTTCGAGGAAGACGCCCCTGACACGTCGCCTCTCAACTATGTAGGTCTCCCCCTTGGCGTTGACCTGAGCCGTGAGCCACGTGGCCTCTTTTGTCTCACTAAGTATATTGTCTACGTACAGCAGCGGGTTCCAAAATCTATCTAACTCCACCCGCTTCAGTTCCTGCAAATATTGTAATGAACCTGCGTGAACAAGCACTAGTGCGAATTCTCTCTCATAAATAATATAAAAACCTGTTCGGGAAAAAAAGATGTTTCGGATATTTGTACCAACCATATGTAGATCAATTTATCCTTACACAAAGGAAATAAATTTCATTAGTTATTCTATGGTGATTTTCAATCAATTATCTCAGTTAATCTTTTAACATTATTTGTACATGGTTTTCACAAATTTCAAAAGCGTTTGTTTACTCTGTCCTGAGCGAAAAAGTCAAGGGGTAACAAATATGAAGTTTATTCTTCAACGATAAGCGACTTCTCCAGGTACAGTATATTTTCTTTTCTTTGCTCCGTCACGACGTAACCATATCCTCTCCACTCGGACTATAGTTTACCAACAGAGTGAAACTTCCTCTTGCTGATGGCACGACAGACTCCGATAATTTTACGAGAGACTAAGCTTCTTTTCAAGCAGCCTCTTAGTTCATCTATAGTTAGGCATGTTTTTTAATATTCTGTTTTACCAACGGTTTTGATTTTGTCCAAAATACCCTGCAAAAACATTTTTATCAGAATTCCACTAAAATTTATTCTAGTTCATTTAAAAAGGCCTTATTTTTAATAAAACGTTTGTCTGTCCCTTTTTTTAGACTTTTCATACCAATACCCTAGAGACTGTTCATATAATACCAAGAATAGAATATTATTAAATGCTGAAGTTAATGACAGCACTTATCGGTATTGTTGGATATGCGCGTATATGGGTTACATCGGGTCCTTCTCGAATCCTACTATTTCAAGTATCCTCTTTGCCCCAGTCCCCCCCTGTCCCCAGTCCCTAGTATCAAGTACTATTCCAATAATGGTCAAGCATGTTATTATCATGGAAGCATTATAACTGACGTATATCCCATTGCACAGGTTTGCATTAGGCCTTCATGTAGGCCTTGTTTTGGATTTCACGCGGATTTGCAGGCGATTTTATTTTGTGATGTATGCGAGTGCCAGAATTTTATTAATGAGTGCAGTTTAAGATTTCCTTTGAAAGTGAAGAGGAACAAGAAGGATGGTCATATATGAACTCTTTAATAATAGTCAACGTATAATAAGGTAGTAGATTATATGAAATGTTTATATAAATATATGTAATATAAATATATGTAAAAATATATTTATTGGAAAGATGAAAACATATATTTGACGTCGCTACCCCGATTATGCCACTCACCTTGGGCAGTTACCTTAGACAGCCGGTATCTAATATGGATTGGGATGGCCAATAAAAGTCCTCCATTGTGCATGATATTTCATGCACAAATAAAAAAAAATAAGTTGAAATGCTGGCCCTCAGACTCCAGCGTATTGTTTTGACTTCACCACCAGCATGGACTTTCATTTTATAACAATTAGCACTACTGCCGACTTGCATACTAGTTTCACAGACCAGCCAGAAAAAATACAGGCCCGTATATTTTTTGTGTAAAAATTGAAACAAGGCCTACAGGCCTAATGCGAACCTGTTCAAAGTTTGGGAGTATGAATGGAGGTTTATTTTTAACATTTAATATTGATCCTCTTGCGTCCTGCAAATCTACCTTCGTCATTATGATTTCAGCAAAAATGGACGTTTCGGACCTGCACGTTTCGGACTAGGACATTTTAAAACTTGGATGTATCAGTCAGAATATTTCGAATATGTTCTTTTTGCCAGGGAGGATTACTGGGACAGATGAACGGACAATTTGGCAGCATGGTTTCGGAGAGGAAATTTTTATTTTTTTTTTAGCTTTCCCCTATAAAATCTAACAAAATGCAGTTAGCCAAGAAATAAGCAAAATTCGATAGAATTTTTTAGATGATTTTTTGCACCCTTTTTGAGATAGCTATGACGCACGACGGACGACGCCACACCATCGCATAAGCTCACAGATTCGCTAAAAACAGTTGAAAGATATAGTTCCACTAGTTCTAATCTGGGCATTCTGCGTCTAGACACATCGTCTAGACGTCTAGACACATTGTCTAGACACCAGACAGAGCCAGGTCAGTTGCCATGGTGATGTCTGGAGCTCACCTGGTTGAACGGAGTGACCTCTTGACTCGGCATGTTGAAACTTGGCATGTTGACAAATCTGTTTTCAAACCATGAGAGCCTTTTTCAATTTGCTACACTGCTTTTTTAAAGCTGCATTTACCCAATCTATTCTTATAAAACTGTTAGAACCCTACCATAAAATAATTCTGCTAAAGTTCAAACCAATCAGCTTAACAGTTTCATCATAAAACAGTGTATAAGCTAGAAGAGTCTAAAATTACATTTTTGCTTGTAAAAAAACAGATCAATGTAGGTGGCGCTACCAATACCTCAATTTCAGATATGACTTATATGACAAACATTGACATAACTCTTGGTGATTATAGCTCTAGCCGTTTTTTGAGATTTTAATTTTAGTGTCCTTTTTTGGACAGATGACTTAGTTCAACCTCCTGTAACTCGGCCAAAAATCTCCGAACTGGAACCATTCAAACAAATTGAGAGAGATTGTTCCAGGGATCATTTCTGTGAAATATTGGACATTTTGGCTTGACAGTTTCGAGGAATAAGATTTTTGAATGTTATTAAGCCTTTTCCCTATAAAATCGAAGTTAATGCAGATACCCAAAAAATAAGCTCAATCTGATAAAGTTTAACATGTAACTGATTCTTACATGCAATTTGGAGCTCCTATAAGGTCACGGATTTTCACAAAAATGTCAATTTTACGATTTTTGACGATTATTAGACCTGAACCAATCACAGCTCTCTGGATATCTGGCTTCAAGTGCACCGGTGTAGTGTTTGTAACGTATTTCGGAAGTTATTGTTTTATAATTTGTTTATCTTAACGATCGGCGGGCGGAATAATAAATTTCTCTTTTCCCTAGCTCCACAAAATTGTTTAATGATATGAAAAGGGGCGTATTAATCTTTCTTCAAGTATCCATGAAGAACTGGAAAAGATCACTCGGCATAACATATCCCCCTTTAACACTGCACAAAACTAAACCGATCAAAGTGATCGGCCATTTTTTTTGTCGGTTTAGTTGAATCCGATGCTTAATCACTGCACAATTTTGCTTACACAACTTATATCGGTTTATGTACCCTTAACTTTTTTCTGCTTTGGATTATGATGAAGAGCACAGGAATGAAACACGTCATTAAAACCTGCGCTCATATGCCTTTGAAATATGAAGTTTGGGTGATGATTTTTTAAATGTCCTGAAAAAAATACTCAATGCCTGACAATTTAAAATAAACTGAAAATAGTAGAGCGCATGACCTCTTCTAACAGAGATACTTATATATGTCACCTTGTAAAATGACATTATACACAGTACACCTTATATTGGAATCAATAAATCCTGTATGTTTATGCCTGTTATATATATATATATATATATATATATATATATATATATATATATATATATATATATGTGTATATATGTATATGTATATATATATATATATATATATTATATATACAGTAGAACCTCAACTATTCGAATGGTTTGGGAACATAAAATCTGTTCGGATATTTAAGAATACTGATATAATCACTGAACGATTAAACTGGATTGTAAGTAACATTTACTTACATCACGGTGTGGACGTTACAGCCAGTCAAGGGGCAGAAAGATTTCATGTAGCTTAGTTCTATAGCTCTATATGTGTGAAAAGTTGACCGAGTGTTGCGATCAAAGAGCCAAATTGATGACACGGAAAGCTCAGCATGATGCACTCTTACCAAACTTTTTTTACCAACGGGAAAGCACAAAGAAACAATCATAGAAAGATCATAAGGATCGTAAGGTTATATATGACAGAACAAGATATTTTAATTCTAGTATTGTTTCCTCTCGTTTAAGATTATCTGCTTTTAAGCACGCTTCCATGCTTTCAATATATATCATATTTATTCGTCTAAAACTGTCAGAGCATTATTAAAACTTGCAGATATTTTTAACCTGAGATATTTCACATATCGTTTAATTATTAAAAGTAAACGAACGCACACCGAAGCATCATGACAACTGTCTTTATTTTTTGTATATTAATAGTGAAACCTTATACTTCAATACTTCAATAGGATATGTGCATAATAAGTGCATTATCATTTGTCTCTAGGAAAACAGAAAACAGTTAAGGGAGCATTTAGGCGTACAAGATACGTTGCAATCTTGTTGACTTTGTACTGGCGGCAGCTGGGGCATCCTTTATTGCGGGATCCTTTTGTTCACGGCCCGTTATCGTCAGCCATAACTTTTCTTCACTACAATGTCTGATCCACCTCAGCCTGGTTAACTAACCTCTAACTAGGGGTTTCCTGCTTATCACGATGAAAATGCTTCATGAAAACAGTTAAACAAGGATTGTCTGGCTCGAAGCTCAGGTGAGCATAAAAAGGCCGAATTAAGTAGCAGGTGTTGCACCTTATCTCAGCCTCTGGAATGAGAAGTCGCCAGGAAACAAAAGCGCACAAGGTTAGATAGGTCTTGTTCTAGGACTGGTGCATACGTTAATAAACTCTCCTGGCATACGGCCACTTCTGCTGATAAAGATTACTTAACAAATAATCTCTCTCCCTCTCTCTCTCAATAATATTGGTAAATTAATATGGGAAGTAAGCAAAAGTTACAACTGTCAATTCGGCATGTCTTGAGTTTTTGTCGATATGTATGTATACCACTTGGGAAGTACTGTACGGTATGTTTGTATTACTTAACCTAATATAAAAGGTAACGATCTATTCATAGCTTGAAAATCAGAGCAAAATTCACATCATACAATAAAAACATAACCAAAATATATAATACACAGTTATTACCAAGTTAAATATTTTAGCTTAGCTGTTAATTAACAAATATAATGTAGATTGAAAACATTAAAAGAATATTCCATTAGAAAATATACTTTGACTACTGCAAGCTTTAGCATCTTTTATTTATATCAGGAGACTAGCCATCCTCTGAAGGACGCGATGGACTGCTTACCTCTGACGACTTGCCGTCTAGTGCCGGTTCCCTCCACTTGGCCTGTATGAAGGTGTCCGCACTGTACTGCTCCTTTAGTGTATCTATCTCTCCTATTTTCAAGAAGACAACCCGTAATTCCACTATCACCTGAAAAACAACGAGTAGGATGACAACAGTCGCCTTGATACTTGTCAGAGCTACAACAAGGCTTTTTCTGCATTTTCTGGAAAAGGGTTGAGAATCAGTCTGGCATCAGCGGAATGTCATGGGATTAATAGACAAATATATAAATGGCATTGTTACAGGTACTCTTTTTATTGTGTGACGCGGGCGTAACTAGTGGTGGTAGTCGGTTCTTTTTTCATAATCGATCATCGGTTTGAGAAAACCGATCGATGATCGATTATTAATCGGTTCAGACAAATATAAAGAAATATGCAATTATCTGTGAAACTGTACTTTCTTAACCCAGCCCGCATGTCTAAGTAATTCTACCTTAAGAAAAGAAGTTTTTGCCCTTTTTTTATATTTTCCTATTATTAGTAAGATATGATTTTCAAAGTTTCATTTTAATTATTTTTAATAATCAAGAATTAAACCACATTCCAGGACATCTATTTGCTGGCCCTCATGAATACTCCCGCGTATTATTTTAACTTCACCTCAACAAAGGAGTCTCATTTTTTAACAATAATGATGACTGCCGTCATGCACACTTGTTTCACAGGCCCGCCAGAAAAATTCTAGGCCCATACATCTAAAATTATAATTAATCACGTTTGAACTATTTGTATAACGTAAACTGTCTAAAGGCTTGTGGGTAATTATTTCTATTTGTTTTTTATTTGAAAAAATGTCACTTTTGTTTGATTTCAGTGCCAGTTATCAGCTTGATCATAATAAAAAAGTCACAAAAATCAACTATTTGAATCTGACGGGTCATACTCAGATATATATACCAGCAGTTGTGTGTAATTTAAGACAATACTAATACTTGTATTATTACCCATGGACATTAAGGCTTATTTCTCCTTATTATACCAGTCTTTTGTCATTTTCTTAATTTTTGAAAAAAAAAAATAACTCATGTAAATGACGAACCAGCAAAATGCACAAGTAAAAATATCAACGATAGGCACGGTGCCAATAATGCTGAACATTTTTCATTTTTCTGTAGTTAATTAATGACTGAGCCAGCAATGTTGATAAATTTCGATTAAATAGGCCGGCGTCATTTGCTTTATATTCTCACGGTGGTAAAATTATAACCACCTTAGGCCGGCGACAAGATGTCCGTTAACATTTTCCCGCCAAAATAATCATGAATGAAGTCACATGGGGCGATTTTTTTTCTACGAATCTCTTATTGGCTCTCTGTCTATGACACGTGAAAGCTCCGCCAATCACAAGAACGTTTGCATTCACGAGGCAGGTGTTCATTTAAATAAACCTGTCACATGGTTAAGATGCCGAAATCGGTCAGTTGACAGCATGAATGTCGGGATAACTTTCATTTAATGCGACAGCGACGAACTTTCGCTTCATTTAATCAAATGAGAGCCCTTTCTAATCGCTCAATATTTTTTTTCAGGCTTTTTCGCCCGAGTTTCGAAACTGGATAGCGTTTTCCCGTCAGTTACATGGCACGAGTGTACCGATCCTTCCACGTATATAGGCACAATCAGACTAATTTCAAGGCTCAAATTAAACGATCGGGTAATACCTTTCATCATGTTAGGCCTATAGAGGGGCTGTTTTTCTAGCAAAGGAAGGCAGATTTTTACAGGCTCAGGTGCGCTTGTGGCAGATCATACCAAAAAAATAATTTGCAGACTAGTCCAAAAAAAATTCCAGCCGCAACCCCCAAATACTCGACCGGCCGGGTAAACCCTAACAAAGATGTTTTGAATGGTCAAAACAGCGGCACCTGGCATCAGTTGACGAGATTATTTCTAAAAGAATCTTGCAAGATTGGCATAGACCTGGAGAATTTATGCAGCATTTTAACGCCATACCGCCCATATTGTGCAATGTACATCTCGTTACAAAAGGCTCCGCTAATTCTGCAGCTCCCTGACATTTTACAGAGGTTTATTATGTCCTCCGTTCTCGCATCTACTGTGTTATACTCAGTTACAAACGGAAGTTATTTGGGAACACAGACTCATTATATGAAACGCGGAATGTTGTGAAAAAAGGAAGAACAATTTTAACCTTTAACATAAAGGCATTCTGGAAAAAAATCATGATTATGATGTAATCAATAGTTGCCTTTGGTAATCGAGCGCTTGAAACTGGCAGGAAACCGACTGACTTTCGATAAAACTCGATGATCGGCCCACCACTAGGCGTAACTCGTGTTGTGACACCCTCGCCGGGCCGTTTGTTATATTTGCGGTTTGATCCGTGCTGGTTAAGCTCTCGTTGTCATGTTAGCCTTGGGCTTTCTCGCCTGGTCGTAAGTCACTAATGGACCCTGGTATGTGGGGAGACTCACGGCTATGTTTTCTGGATGATTCCTGTGGTGCGTGCTTACCGTGTAAAATGTATTTTTTTTCCGAATGTTTTAGAGATAAAAGCTTCCGGCTTGGGGTGAAGAGTATATATAAAGGGGCTGTGTTTTAGAGCCGAGGGAGAGCAGCAGAGAAGATTTCCGGCGGACGCAGGGGCGTGTGTCGGTTTCTGGGACCTTATCCGACGAGTGCGGCAATTATAGCTTTTCTTTTGGGCTTCGGTTTACTTTCTGGATTGTGACAGGAGCTTTGCACTGGACTATCATTTTCCGGGAGTGTACCTTTATAGAACTTGTCGTTGTGAGGGTGTTGGTGTCCAGGTACTGTGCAAATTGTTTATTTTTCTGTGTGGTTGTGTTGATTTCTTATTATACCGCTGTTTTACTGTATAATTGTATTGATTTAGTGTACTGTAATGTTAAAGTTGTTTTTAGAATAAATTTTAGTTATTTGTTAACAAAAAAACACTGACTTCTTTATTCATTCCCCTAGACATTTCACGCTGCCTAGTGTTACAGAATCTGATTTTTTTTATCTCCATTACAAAATTTGTGTTCATCACGCATACGTGATCTGTTTATATTAGGTTTCGTCACATAAAATTGGGGGCTCTCCCGGGATGCTTAATAGTTTTCAAATTTATTAGGCCTTGACCTGGACACATTGTTTTATCATACATTGTTTACAAGATTACATATTGTTTACAGTACATTGTTTACAGGATTTATCTCAGTGTTTTTTTTGTTATTGTTTTAACATCTTAACATGGCAGATTTCAAACCTGAGTCATTTGTTGACGATCAACTTGAACAGTTGTCAAAAGAACAGTTGTTGCGTTTGGGACAACACTTAGGGCTAAGTGTGAACAAGTGACCCATGGGTCATGACGCTCAGCCGACTGGCATGTTGACAATATGTCCTTGCACAGCAACAAATTAAGATAATGTAGGTGGCATCATAGTTCATGCATATTAGCTGAAGTTCATCAACACCCATAAACACATCAAAGCACATAAAATTTGATGACAATCCATCCAGCTGCTCCTGAGGAATCTGGCAATTTTTGTGTATTTTACATTATTTCTGGGGTACTCAAACATGGCCTGTAACTCAGATAATATAGGTCTCAGTGACCTCAATTCAAGTTTCTGAGGAAAACTTTTGAGGAACTCTCAGGATGTCAAGTATGAAGATTAAGGTCAAATGGTTATGATTTGTGCCCTGCTTTGGTATCAAATTTTCAATTATTCTGGGGGTGCTTATAAGCCCCATAGCTTGGAAAATATGGGTAACAGAGACCTAATTTCTGGTTTCCAAGAAGACTTTTTCATGGACCTCCCTGGTTGTCAAAATAGAAGATTCTAAGTCCAATGGTTATTATTTGTGCCCTGCTTTGGTATCAAATTTTCAATTATTCTGGGGGGGGGGGGGGTACTTATAAGCCCCATAGCTTGAAAAATATGGGTAACAGAGACCTTATTTCACGTTTCCAAGAAGACTTTTCATGGACCTCCCTGGATGTCAAGTAAGAAGAATCTAGAACCAATGGTTATGATTTGTGCACTGTAAGAGGATCACCACATCTTTAAAGGTCTCAAAAACAGAGATAAAAAAAAAAAAAAAAAAAGATGGCGCCACCAGTCTGCAGAAACTGATGAAACATTCCATGATCAATATCCATGCAAAGAATCATGATGACCAATGCATTAGTTGTTGAGATACTTGAGCTTTTGTATCAAATTTTACATTATTTTAGGGGATACTTCAGAGACCCATAGCTCTGAGGTTTTGGGAAACAGAGACCTTATTTTAGGTCTCCAAGGAGACTTTTCATGGGCCACCCTGCATATCAAGAGGGAAGATTCTAGGTCCAGTCATTATAATTTGTTCCCTGTTATCAGTTGACCGCATCTTTTAAGGTTTCAAAAATTGAGGAAAAAAAATCGTAAAAAAATTGAAAAAATACAGGTGGCGCCACCAGTCTGCAGAAACTAAAGTAACACTCCATGATCAAATTCCATGCAAAGATTCATGGTGATCAATGCAATAGTTGTTCAGATACTTGAGCTTTTGTATCAAATTTTCCATTATTCTGGGGGATACTTCAGAGCCCCATAGCTCTGAGGTTTTGGGTAACAGAGACCTAATTATAGGTTTCCAAGGAGACTTTTCACGGGCCTCCCTGCATGTCAAGAAGGAAGATTCTAGGTCCAGTTGTTACAATTTGTGCCCTGTTATCAGATGACCACATCTTTTAAGGTATCATAAACAGAGAAAAAAAATCGTAAAAAAATTGAAAAAAATACAGGTGGCGCCACCAGTCTGCAGAAACTGATGAAACACTCCATGATCAATATATATGCAAATAATCATGGTGATCAATTCATTAGTTGTTCAGATACTTGAGCTTTTGTATCAAATTTTCCATTATTCTGGGGGATACTTCAGAGCCCCATAGCTTGAAGAATCTGAGTAACAGAGACCTACTTCCAGGTTTCCAAGGAGACTTTTCATGGGCCTCCCTGCATGTCAAGATAGAAGATTTTAGATCCAGCCGTTACAATTTGTGCCCTGTTAACAGATTACCACATCTTTTAAGGTCTCAAAAATGGAGAAAAAAAATCGTAAAAAATCGAAAAAAATACAGGTGGCGCCACCAGTCTGCAGAAACTGATGAAACACTCCATAATCAATATCAATGCAAAGAATCATGGTGATCAATGCATTAGTTGTTCAGATACTTGAGCTTTTGTATCAATTTTTCCATATTTCTGGGGGGTACTTTGGAGCCCCATAGCTCGAAGAGTATGGGCAACGGAGACTTAATTCCAGATGTCCAAAGAGATTTTTCATCATGGACCTCTCAGGATGTCAAGTAAGAAGATTCCAGGTCCAGCGGTTACCATTTGTGCCCTGTTAACAGATGTTTACATTTTTAAAAGTCTCAAAAATAGAGAAAAAAATTCGTAAAAAATCGAAAAATATAGGTGGCGCCACCAGTCTGCAGGAACTGATGAAACATCTCATGATCAATAAGTATGCCAAAAATCATGACCATCAGCGATGTGGTAAATGAGATATTTAAGTTTTTGTATGAAATTTTTGACTATTCTGGGGGGTAATTTGGGGCCCCATAGCTCATAGGATATGGGTAACAGAGACCTAATTTCTGGTTTCCCTGGAGACTTTTCATAGGTCTCTCAGTGTGTCAAGAATGAAGAATCTAGGTCCAGTCTTTACGATTTGTGCCCTGTTAACAGATGTTTACATTTTTAAAAGTCTAAAAAATAGAAAAAAATGTTCGTAAAAAATCGAAAAATATAGGTGGCGCCACCATTCTGCAGGAACTGATGGAACATCTCATGATCTATATGTATGCCTAAAATCATGACCATCAGTGATGTAGTTAATGAGATGTTGAAGTTTTTGTATGAAATTTTTGACTATTCTGGGGGGGTACTTTGGGGCCCCATAGCTCGAAGAATATGGGTAACAGAGGCCTAATTTCTGGTTTCCAAGGAGATTTTTCATGGACCTCTGAGAATGTCAAGTTATAAGATTCAAGGTCCAGTGGTTACGATTTGTGCCCTGTTAACGGACAGACGACAGGACGACCGGACGGCCGGACGGACGACGGACAAAGAGTGATTGCTAAAGCTCAGCTGACTGTAAGTCTGAAATCATTGCTAAAATCATGCAAGATCTACTAAGCAAAGGTTTAATTGACGAGACTGAAGTTGAAACATCAAAAAATGACAGCCTTGCTATGCAATTAGAATTTAAAAAAGTGGAAAATGCAACATGAGTTAGCATTAAAAGAGAGGGAAGAACGGTTAGAAAGTGACAGACTAGAAAAAGAAAAAGAAATTGACTTAAAACGACTGGAATTAGAAAGACTTAAACTAGAACATAGTCTACGTGCTGCCCCAACACAAAGTTTTGATGTTACTAAACACATTATTCCTGAAACACTTGACATTGCTGCTCAATTTGCTGATGATTATTTATTAACACACAAAATGTCCTTTACTAGCAAATTAAACCAGTCATTCACAAACAAGAATGTAAATCAGTATGGTCAAAAGATGTTTACAGCGCAGTTAATCAGTACTAGCAGTCCTGATAGTTCAGCAAAGTCAATTGCTACACCTAAGTCCACGCCCATTGTGCCTAAGTTCAACAAAGACCAGTCATTTTCAAAGAAAATCTGCAAGAAGGAAGGTAATCTAATATCTGACTGCTGGAAACTTGCGAATAAACCAAATAGCAAACCTTCTGGGTTTGTTTCAAAATCTATGCATAGCATAGTACAACAGCCAGGCTCTTTTCATGTAAATAAGGGGTACAACTCCTTTATTGACTCTAATAAAGAGTTTGATGCTATGGAGGCCCAAGTGCCGTCTGAATCCAAAGAAAGCATCCGTAGCTTGCGGGGTTAAAACCTCAGTTGATTCCTGCGAGGAATTAAATAAGCCTAGGTCCTTTCAACACTCCTGCGAGGAGTATCCTTTAAATAAGGCTAAGTCCTTTTATGACTATTGCGAGAGTATTTCAAATGAGGCCAGGTCCTCTTATGACAAAAAGAAGTTTGTTTCTGCTGAGGAAAATTCCTCTGTTGACTCCCATGAGGAGTTTGGTAATAAAAAGGATATAGATTCCTTAAATGACTCTGAAACAAAGTTTATGACTGACACTGTCAATGTCAGTTCTTTGTTTGATGAAGCTGAGGTAGTAGATTCCTCTCCTGACTCTTAAATGGAGTTATTTGAGCCATTCATACATGATGGTTTTGTATCACTTTCAAGTAATTTTTCAGATTCTACCCCTATTAGAATTTTGAGGGACACTTGTTCAGGAAAGATTCTCATGTTAGCAAACACTTTGCTATTTTCTAATAGGTCCTTTACTGGTGCACATGCACTTGTTAATGGTGTGTTTTCAGACAGGCACACTTCAGTTCTACTTCACAGTATCCAATTAAAGTCAGATTTGATTTCGGGGAATATTACTGTGGGCATAAGAACTACTTTGCCCTTTAAGGGAATTCAGTTGCTACTAGGCAATGATATTGCAAGTTACAAAGTACGGCCTGTACCAATAGTGACAGAAAAGCTGTCACTTGATCAGGACACTGATCCGGAAAGTCAGGAAATTCCTGGTTTGTATCCTTCATCTGCCATTTAGTACACACTTCTATTGGCCTAACCTCAGGAAAGATGTTGTACAATATTGTAAATCATGCCATACATGCCAGATGGTGGGCAAGCCCAATCAGAATCCTCCGAAGGCCCCACTTAGGCCTATTCCTGCTTTCGAGGAACCATTCAGTAGGATTATTGTTGATTGTGTTGGACCACTGCCCAAAACAAAATCTGGACATGAATACTTACTGACAATTATTTGCGCAAATACCAGGATCCCTGAGGCAATACCATTGCGCAAAATTATTGCTAAAAGTGTTGGCAAAGCTCTGACCAAGTTTTTTACAACGTTTGGATTACCAAAATCCGTCCAGTCTGACCAAGGGTCTAATTTTATGTCTGGCTTATTCAAATAAGTTATGCTTGAGCTAGGTATAAAACAGTACAGCTCTTCGCCATACCATCCTGAAAGTCAGGCCGCCCTCGAGCGTTTTCACCACACATTAAAAAACATGATCAGAACTTATTGCTATGACACACAGAAAGACTGGGATAAAGGAATCCACCTATTGCTGTTTGCTGTCAGAGAATCCTATTAAGAGTCCTTGGGTTTCAGTCCCTTTGAACTAGTTTTTGGACACTCCGTTTGAGGTCCAATGAAACTGCTTAAAGAAAAACTCTTTTGTGAAAATCCTGATTCTCTTAGTTTACTGCAGTATGTCTCAGACTTTCGCACTAAACTATACAATGCTTGTGAGATTTCAAAGTCAAATCTAAAATCTGCACAAAGTAAAATGAAAACAAAGTATGACAAGCACACTGTTAGTAGGACGTTTGAGCCTGGTGAAAAGGTCCTTGCCTTACTCCTCATCCCTGGCAGACCTCTGCAAGCTAGGTATTTTGGTCCTTACATTGTTGACAAGAAAGTCAGTGATTTAAATTAGATACTGTTGACACCAGATGGACGTAAGAACAAAAAACTATGCCATGTTAACATGTTGACACCATATTATGACAGAAATAGCACATCAGATGTTGTACAAAATGTTACTGCTGTTAATTGTGTAAAAACTGACCCTGACCCAGTTAAAGAAGATACTGATTGTAAGTGTGATGTAGACATTCAGTGTGGTATAGTACCATTAAAAAACTCAGACGTCCTTGAAAACCTGGATGCCAAACTGTCACACCTTACCGCACACCAAAAACAAGACCTCCAGAACCTGCTGCGGAATTATGAACATTTGTTTAGTGACATTCCAACGCGAACTAACATGTGCCATGACGTCGATGTTAGCGAGGCAAGCGCAGTCAAGCAACATCCATATAGACTGAATTCAGAAAAGCAAAAGTATCTACAGGATGAGTTTCAATATTTGCTGGACAATCATTTTATTGAACCTAGTAACAGTAACTGGAGTTCACCATGTATTCTTGTGCCAAAACCTGATGGAAGTTACCGTATGTGCACAGATTATCGAAAACTGAACTCTGTCACCAAGACTGGCACGTTCCCGATTCGGAGGATCGATGATTGTATTGATAGAGTCGGTGGCTCCAGATATGTCTCCAAGTTAGCCTTGCTAAAAGGATTCTGGCAAGTTCTGCTGACAGAACGAGCGAAGGAAGTGTCCGCATTTGTGACGCCGCAAGGACTGTACCAGTAAAAAATTATGCCGTTTGGCATGAAGAACTCGCCAGCCACGTTCCAGCGCCTCATTCATATGGTTGTCAAGCACGTTCAGGGCTGCGACGCATATATTGATGACCTTATCATATACAGCGACACCTAGGAGAAACATATGTAGATTCTTTGCGACCTCTTTGAAAGACTCAGTGAAGCACGTCTGACCGTCAACTTGATAAAATCAGAGTTTTGTCATGCACAGGTGACATTTTTGGGTCATATTGTAGGGCAGGGTCAGGTAAAACCTGTTGATGCTAAAATAAGTGCTATTTCTCGATTTCCTAGACCAGAAAACAATAAGAAAATGATGCGTTTTCTTGGTATGGTTGGATACTACAGGAAGTTTTGTCCAAATTTTGCTGCTGTAGCTGAACCTTTGACTTATTTGTTAAAGAAGAAACAAAAGTTTGTATGGAATGTTCAGTGTGAAAATGCATTTCAGAATTTGAAAGCGATTCTGCGAAGTTCACCAGTTTTAGCAGCTCCAGACTTTTCTGTACCTTTTAAGTTAGCTGTAGATGCTAGTGTTACTGCTGCTGATGCTGTGTTGTTACAGGAAGGCAATGATGGCATAGATCATCCAATTTGTTATTTTTCTAGATAGTTTAATGCAAACCAGAAAAACTACTCCACTATTGAAAAAGAATGTTTGGCTTTGTTTTTGGCGTTGCAACATTTTGAGGTTTAAGTTACTTCATCAGTCAGGCCTATCATTGTGTTTAGTGATCACAATCCCCTCATGTTCATGAACAAGTTGAAGTGTAAAAATCAAAGATTGTTGAGATAGAGTTTGTTCTTACAGGATTACAATCTTGATAACATACACATTAAAGGGAAAGACAATGTACTTGCTGATTGCTTATCGAGATGTTTATGAAATGTTGTTAACCGGATGTTTATATAATGTTGTAAATAAGATGATATTTTGAGATGTTATAAAAATTTAGTAATTGTGATCGCAAAAAGAAAGTTTTCCGTGAAAACTGTCTTTTTTCTTTCAGGAGGGGGAGTGTTACAGGTACTCTTTTTATTGTTTTACGCGGGCGTAACTCGTGTTGTGACACCCTCGCCGGGCCGTTTGTTATATTTGCGGTTTGATCAATGCTGGTTGAGCTCTTGTTGTCATGTTAGCCTTGGGCTTTCTCGCCTGGTCGTGAGTCACGTGTGGATACTGGTATGTGACGAGAGGAACGGCGATATTTTCTGGATGATTCCTGTGGCGCGTGCTGACCGTGTATAATATAATTTTTTTCGAATGTTTTAGAGATAAAAGCTTCCGGCTTGGGGTGAAAAGTATATAAAAAGGGGCTGTGTGTTAGAGCCGAGGGAGAGCAGCAGAGAAGATTTCCGGCGGACGCAGGGGCGTGTGTCGGTTTCTGGGACCTTATCCGACGAGTGCGGCAATTATAGCTTTTCTTTTGGGCTTCGGTTTACTTTCTGGATTGTTACAGGAGCTTTGCACTGGACTATCATTTTCCGAGAGTGTACCTTTAAAGAACTTGTCGTTGTGAGGGTGTTGGTGTCCAGGTACTGTGCACATTGTTTATTTTTTTGTGTGGCAGTGTTGATTTCTTGCTATACCGCTGTTTTACTGTATAATTGTATTGATTTAGTGTATTGTAATGTTAGGATTGTTTTAAGAATAAATTATAGTTATTGATTAACAAAAAACCACTGACTTCTTTACTCATTCCCCTAGTCATTTCACGCTGTCTAGTTTTACAGAATCTGATTTTTTTATCTCAATTACAAAATTTGTGTTCATCACGCATACGTGATCTGTTTATATTAGGTTCCGTAACACAATAATAAATAGATTTACAAGTATAATATTCTGGACACGTAAATCGGAAGGGAGCGCATTAGACACGTAAATCGGAAGGGAGTGTTTCGATTTGACTCGGTTTAACTGTACAGTCTGCCATTACAAATATTGCGGTGTTTCAAGAGGTGCATTTTGCTCTTTTTAGCTGGTGTACCTTTTGGTTTGTATATGCACACACACAAACCATCATTAAATGGACAGTCGAGTGGCTCTCTCTGCTGGTGACCCAGTTCGATCCCCGGCGTGGCTATGAGAGTGGGTTGTATGGTCGCCTGTCCAAAGCACGTGGTTTTGTCTGGGATCTCAAGGTTCCTCCACCTCTCGACACTACCGAACGCCACCATCTGATCCAGTCACTATACCGGACGCAACCATCTGATACAGTCACTATACCGAACGCGACCATCTGATACAGTCACCATGCCGAACGCCACCATAAGATACAGTCACTATACCGAACGCCACCATCTGATACAGTCACTTTACCGAACGTCACCATCTGATACAGCCAGCATACCGAACGCCACCATCTGATACAGCCGCTATACCGAACGCCACCATCTTATACAGCCACTTTACCCAACGCCACCATCTGATACAGTCACTATACCGAACGCCACCATCTAATACAGTCACTATACCGAATGCCACCATCTGATACAGCCACTTAACTGAACGCCACCTTCTGATACAGCCAGTCTACCGAACGCCACCATCTGATACAGTCACTATCATCAACTGGAACCGTTTTTGTGTGGAATACCTGTACTTGTCTGTCTACAGTCACTATCATAAACTGGCACTGTTTTTGTGTGTTATACCTGTACTTGTCTGTTTACAATCAAAATCATTAACTGGTACCGTTTGTGTGTGGTATTCATGTGGTTTGTTTGTCTACATGCAGTCACTTTCATTAACTGGTTCCATTTTTGTGTGGTATTCATGTGGTTTGTTTGTCTACATGCAGTCACTTTCATTAACTGGTACCCTTTGTGTGTGGTTTTTATGTGGTTTGTTTGTCTACATGCAGTCACTTTCATTAACTGGTACCGTTTGTGTGTGGTATTCATGTGGTTTGTTTGTTTACAAGCAGTCACTTCCGTTAACTGGTTCCGTTTTAGTGTGGCAATGGCATAATTTTAGGTACGTTAAGCTGTCAATTTTGTTTCATAATCAGAGTGGATCAAGTAAAAAATAACGGCAGCGGTACGTGAGGTTTGCCTGAGACACTTTCCTTTTTTTTCTAACTTCGTCTGTACAATGGTATTTTTAGATAAGGCTTTCTTCCAATGGCTAACAGGATAAATACATTTGAGGTGCTTATAATATTTCGTGTGTACAATGGTTATTGTAGATATGGCTTTCTTGTGATGGCTAACAGGATTATTACTTTGTGATGTTATAATATTTCGTGTGTAAAATGGTTTTGTAGATGTTGCTTTCTTGTGATGGCTAACAGGATTAATACATTTGAGGTGTTTATAATATTTCGTGTGTACAATGGTTATTGTAGATATGGCTTTCTTCTGATGGTTAACAGGATTATTACTTTGTGATGTTATAATATTTCGTGTGTAAAATGGTTTTGTAGATATGGCTTTCTTGTGATGGCTAACAGGATTATTAGTTTGTGATGTTATAATATTATGTGTGTACTATGGTTTTGCAGATGTGGCTTTCTTCTGATGGCTAACAGGATTATTACTTTGTGATGATATAATATTTCGTGTGTAAAATGGTTTTGTAGATGATGCTTTCTTGTGATGGCTAACAGGATTAATACATTTGAGGTGTTTATAATATTTCGTGTGTACAATGGTTATTGTAGATATGGCTTTCTTGTGATGGCTAACAGGATTATTACTTTGTGATGTTATAATATTTCGTGTGTAAAATGGTTTTGTAGATGTGGCTTTCTTCCAATGGCTTACAGGATTAATACATTTGAAGTGCTTATAATATTTCGTGTGTACAATGGTTATTGTAGATATGGCTATATTGTGATGGCTAACAGGATTATTACTTTGTGATGTTATAATATTTCGTGTGTAAAATGGTTTTGTAGATGTTGCTTTCCTGTGATGGCTAACAGGATTAATACATTTGAGGTGCTTATAATATTTCTTGTGTACAATGGTTTTGTAGATATGGCTTTCTTGTGATGGCTAACAGGATTATTAGTTTGTGATGTTAAAATTTTATGTGTGTACTATGGTTTTGCAGATGTGGCTTTCTTCTGATGGCGAACAGGATTAATAGATTTGAGGGTTTTATAACATTTCGTGTGTACAATGATTTGTAGATGTGGCTTTCTTGTGATGGCTTACAAGATTAATAGATTTTAGGTGTTAATAATATTTCGTGAGTACAATGGTTTTGTAGATGTGGCTTTGTTGTGATGGCTAACAGGATTAATAGATTTTAAGTATTTATAATCTCGTGTACAATGGTTTTGTAGATATGGCTTTCTTGTGATGGCTAACAGGATTATAAGTGTGTGATATTATAATATTTCATGTGTACAATGGTTTTGTAGATGTTGCTTTCTACGGTGGCTGATTTAGGACACAGAAAAAAAAATATTTATCTCGAGATCTCGAGATAACATCTCGAGATCTCGACATAAGTTCCGCAAAAAAAAAAAAATAGGAAGCAAAAAAAAAAAAAATTTTATGTAGCAAAAAAAAAAAAAAAATTGTAGGAAGCCAAAAAAAAAAAAATTTAAGAAGCAAAAAAAATTTTAGGAAGCAACAAAATAAAATTTTAGGAAGCAAAAAAAAATTTACGAAGCAAAAAAAAAAATTTTACGAAGCAATAAAAAATTTTAAGAAACAAAAATAAAATTTTAGGAAGCAGAAAAAAATATATATCTCGAGATCTCCAGATAAAATGTCACATTTGTACGAACCATTCGAAGCTGAATTGACATAAAGCAAAGCACACTAAAGGGACAGTATACATTAAGAGTGCTTACTATTGCAATTATAAAACAAAGACCATGTACACTGTGTTTAAATGAACGGTAATACAATATAATTAATTTAAATTCAATCAAGTTTTTATATCCCCTAAGATAAGGCGAGTTGAAGAAAACTTCAATATAAATTCAATATTTAATTATTCATATCCGTAAGGAAGATGTCAAAGCCTAAAGAAACTGAAACATTCTACCTGAACGGCAGATTCAGAGCCATGCTGTTAAATCACTCAAATAGAAATGTTTAGTTCTGCATGCATGCATTGTGGGTACCTTATTATTTTAAAAATACAAAAAAATATGAGCTTCTTTTGTACAATTTCTTTCAGCTTTTGTTTTTATTGAAATGGTGTGTTGTTTTATGGAACATGTATTAGACCATCATAAATTAAAATATGCTAAAAATTATTACTGTGTTTTTGGGTAGGTACGCTGGAGGGGGGGGGGGGGGGGGGGCGGTGATTCAGCCCCTAAAGCCCAAGTCTTGATCCACTATAGCTATAACTATAGCTCAGATTACATTTAGTCAACCTATCTACATAAATGTTTTATATTAATAAATATACGGCTTAAATATTTCGATCAACTCTCATCATGATTTTTCTTCAGCAAAATGCTCTGCTTTGCTCTTAAAGTCGCTATTCACCTGCCTTATTTATAGAATCTTTGTAATACAGGCTAACTCTGTATATACATATTAAAGACGTGAAGGTAATCATAAACAAAATCTAGGTAAACATAATCTAATAAACCTTTCATAAAAATGAGCCAATCCCATGGGTAAAGGCGGTGTCTTTGTCTATATCCACTTGTTTTTATAACGTGGGTCGGGGGGGGGGGGGTGCAAACATTGCCACCGATCGTAATAGAAAGACGTCCGGCAGAAACATCTGGCTTCAATTCAGAGAGTACAGAGTTCTGTAAATGACAAATACTGCATTGCTTCACATGTTCTAATGAATATCAACTAGTGATCTTTCAATTACTCGGTTACATGTTTTTATCTGTATGTTAACACTTGCTCAAGTGCCTTGTGTACAATTAGCCTGTAGATAAAATGTTTATACGTCAAAGTGGCGTTATAAGACCGATTCCCAGCTAGGGTTACCTTTATTTTTTTTTTGCTTCCTAAATTTTTTTTTTTTTGCTTTCTAAATTTTTTTTGCTTCTTAAAATTTTTTTTTGCTTCCTAACAATTTTTTTTGCTTCCTAAAAATTTTTTTTTTTGCTTCCGAAAAATTTTTTTTTTCTTCCTAAAAAAAATTATTTTGCTTCCTAAATTTTTTTTTCTGCTTCCTAAAATTTTTTTTTATGCTTCCGAAAAATTTTTTTTTTGCTTCCTAAATTTTTTTTTGGCGTAATTCTATGTCGAGATCTCGAGATAAATATTTTTTTTTCTGTGTCCTAATTCAGCCACCGTACTTTCTTGTGATGGCTAACAGGATTTATAGATTTGAGGTGTTTATAATATTTGGAGTGTACAATAGTTTTGTAGATATGGCTTTCTTGTGATGGCTAACAGGATTATTAGTTGGTGATGTTATAATATTTCGAGTGTACAATAGTTTTGTAGATGTGGCTTTCTTGTGATGGCTAACAGGATTTATAGATTTGAGGTGTTTATAATATTTGGAGTGTACAATAGTTTTGTAGATATGGCTTTCTTGTGATGGCTAACAGGATTATTAGTTGGTGATGTTATAATATTTCGAGTGTACAATAGTTTTTTTAGATGTGGCTTTCTTGTGATGGTTAACCGGATAAATAGATTTGAGGTGTTAAAAATATTTGGTGTGTGCAATGGTTTTGTAGATACGGCTTTCTTGTGATGGCTAACAGGATATTAGTTTATGATGTTAAAATATTTTGTGTGTACAATGGTTTTGTAGATGTGGCTTTCTTGTGATGGTTAACAGGATTTATAGATTTGAGGTGTTATAATATTTGGAGTGTACTATAGTTTTGTAGATATGGCTTTCTTGTGATGGCTAACAGGATTATTAGTTGGTGATGTTATAATATTTCGAGTGTACAATAGTTTTGTAGATTTGGCTTTCTTGTGATGGTTAACAGGATTTATAGATTTGAGGTGTTTATAATATTTGGAGTGTACAATAGTTTTGTAGATATGGCTTTCTTGTGATGGCTAACAGGATTAATAGATATGAGGTGTTTATAAAATTTCGTGTGTTCAATGGTTTTGTAGATGTGGCTTTCTTGTGATGGCTAACAAGATTAATAGATTTTAGGTGTTTATAATATTTCGTGTGTACAATGGTTTTGTAGATGTAGCTTTCGTGTTATGGCTAACAGGATTAATAGATTTGAAGCATTTATAATCTCGTGTACAATGGTATTGTATATATGGCTTTCTTGTGATGGCTTACAGGATTAATAGATTTGAGGTGTATTTAATATTTTGCATTTACAATGGTTTTTGTAGATATGGCTTTCTTGTGATGGCTAACAGGATTATTACTTTGTGATGTTATTATATTTCGTGTGGACAATGGTTTTGAAGATGTTGCTTTCTTGTGGTGGCAAACAGGATTTATAGATTTGAGGTGTTTATAATTTTGGAGTGTACAATAGTTTTGTAGATATGGCTTTCTTGTGATGGCTTACAGGATTATTAGTTGGTGATGTTATATTATTTTGAGTGTACAATGGTTTTGTAGATGTGGCTTTCTTGTGATGGCTAACAGGATTAATAGATTTGAGGTGTTAAAATTGTTCGTGTGTGCAATGGTTTTGTAGATATGGCTTTCTTGTGATGGCTAACAGGATTATTAGTTTGTGATGTTATATTTTTTTGTGTGTACAATGGTTTTGTAGATGGTGGTTTCTTGTGGTGGCTAACAGGATTAATAGATTTGAGATGTTTATTAACTCGTGTGTACAATGGTTTTGTAGATACGGCTTTCTTGTGATGGCTAACAGGATATTAGTTTATGATGTTAAAATATTTTGTGTGTACAATGGTTTTGTAGATGTGGCTTTCTTGTGATGGTTAACAGGATTTATAGATTTGAGGTGTTATAATATTTGGAGTGTACTATAGTTTTGTAGATATGGCTTTCTTGTGATGGCTAACAGGATTATTAGTTGGTGATGTTATAATATTTCGAGTGTACAATAGTTTTGTAGATTTGGCTTTCTTGTGATGGTTAACAGGATTTATAGATTTGAGGTGTTTATAATATTTGGAGTGTACAATAGTTTTGTAGATATGGCTTTCTTGTGATGGCTAACAGGATTAATAGATATGAGGTGTTTATAAAATTTCGTGTGTACAATGGTTTTGTAGATGTGGCTTTCTTGTGATGGCTAACAAGATTAATAGATTTTAGGTGTTTATAATATTTCGTGTGTACAATGGTTTTGTAGATGTAGCTTTCGTGTTATGGCTAACAGGATTAATAGATTTGAAGCATTTATAATCTCGTGTACAATGGTATTGTATATATGGCTTTCTTGTGAGATCTCCAGATAAAATGTCACATTTGTACGAACCATTCGAAGCTGAATTGACATAAAGCAATTATTACCTCGTGTGTGCAATAGTTTTGTAGATGTCGCTTTCTTGTGAAGGCTAACAGAATTGATATTTTGAGGTGTTTATTACCTCGTGTTTACAATGTTTTTTGTAGATGTGGCTTTCTTGTGATGGCTTACAGGATTAATAGATTTGAGGTGTTTATAATCTCGTGTAAAATGGTTTTTGTAGACATCACTTTCTTGTGATGGCTGACAGGATTATTAGTTTGTGATGTTATATTATTTCGTGTGTACAACGGTTTTGTAGATGTGGCTTTCTTGTGATGGCTAACAGGATTAATAGATTTGAAGTGTTTATAATCTCGTGTAATATGGCTTTTGTAGATATGGCTTTCTTGTGATGGCTAACAGGATTAATAGTTTTGAGGTGTTTATTACCTCGTATGTACAATGTTTTTTGTAGATGTGGCTTTCTTGTGATGGCTAACAGGATAAATAGATTTGAGGAGTTTATTACCCCATGTGTACAATGGTTATTTGCGCAGCTGAGCTTTAGTGATCACTCTTTGTCCGTCGTCCTTTCATCTGTCTGATTGTCTGTCTGTCCGTTTAAAGGGCACAAATCGTAACCGCTGGACCAAGAAACTTCTAAGTAGACATCTCGGGAGGTGTTTTTTTCTAATTTTTTACACATTCTTGTCTCTATTTTTGAGACATTCAAAAATGCGATTGTCCATTAACAGGGCAAAAATCGTAACCATTAGACCTGGAATCTTCTTAACTAATATCCGGGGAGGTCCATGAAAAATCTCCTTGGAAACCTGATATTAGATCTCTGTTACCAATATCCTTCAAGCTCTCAGGATTAGAAGTACGTCGCAGAATTATTTAAAATTTTGTACAAAAGCTCCAGTATCTGAACAACTAACGCATTGATCACCATGATTCTTTGCATGTATATTTTGATCATGGAGTGTTTCATCAGTTTCTGTAGGCTGGTTGCCACCTGTATTTTTTTTTAATTCTGACGCATTTTTTCTCTAATTCTGAGACCTTCATAGATGCAGTCGTCCGTTAACAGGGCACAAATCCAAACCACTGGACCTAGAATCTTCTAACTTTATATTCAGGGAAGTCCATGAAAAATATCCTTGGAAACCTGAAATTAGGTCTCTGTTACCCATATCCTCCGAGTGATCGGGCTCAGAAGTACCTAATAGAACACTTTAAAAAATATACAAAAGCTTCAGTATCTGAACATCTATAAATATTGCATTGACCACCATGATTCTTTGCATGCATATCGATCCTGGAGTGTTAATCAGTGCCTGTAGCCTGGTGGCGCTACCTGTTTTTTTTTCGAATTTTTACGCATTTCTTCTCTATTTTTGAGACCTTCAAAGGTCTTTCCAAAATCCAGTATACTTATTCGCTCACATGTGAACTGTTACGTTACAAAAAATGGTGGCGCCACCAGCAATCCTTTTCGTGCAGTATGAGTCTGGGTGTTTTATTGATAACAGCCCATATTTCAGCAGTAGTTCCATGTACTGGGCTGATGTTGTGCATGTCCTTAGATCTCCTTCTAAAGACTGGTGGCGCCATCTGCAATTGTTTTCGCGTGCCGTCCATCCGTCCGTTTGCTAAAAATACCTCATATCTCAGGAGTTGATGGATGTATCGGCCTAAAACTTTGCATGTTTATCCGTCTTGGGTAGCTTTGTTGTAGACCGGACAGGTGGTGTCATCTGCCGTTCCGTTTTTATAGAATACATTGATGCACATTTTCTCTCTACGTTCATGCATTTATTTCAGGAGTGGTTTGATGTTTTCACCTGAAAATGTGTATGTCCATAGATCTTGGAATGGTTTATCCGGTATACAAGACTGCTTTGGCCACCTACAATCAATTTCATCTTGTATCCATATGTAGATCTGTTTTTGGTGAAAATTGCACATATATGACAATGGCGGAACCGGGGGGGGGGGGGGGGGGGCCCGATCGAACCGAAACATCTCTAATTTCGTCTATTTCTTTTCCAATTTATTCGTAATTTATTTTCATTTTACACAATTCTTTTTAATTCCCTAGAAATAAGATTATTAAATTATCCACATTTTATCACTTTCTAATTCATAAGTTGAGGATATTAATGAACAGCTTTTGATTGAGTCCATATTATAAGGAAGCATCCAAATATTTCTATAATGGGGTCCTTTTATTTCACTCTGCTGGGTCATACCACCGAGGAACCCTGAAATTGTATCGCCTGTGAGTGAGGCACGGCCTTCCCATTAGCCTAAGGAAAAGCCGGTAAAAAATGATATAGGACTTGAACATTTTAACAATTATTTTATCATGAGAATTACTTTTGATAGATGATGATATATTGTAGGTTATAAACATAGAATGTTGATGTCAGTGGTGAAAATGCACATCTATGTATATAACTTGCAAAATATCATCTTTCAAAAGTTATTCTCGTGGTAAAATAATTGTTAAAAGTATTCAAGGAGAATGTTGATGTCAATAGTGAAAATGCACATCTACTTTCCAGTTAATATCCTTATTTTGAGGAAATATAAATATGAAAGCCGGCCACATGTAAATATACCCCAACAAAAAAATCCTCATTCTTTATGTGACAGGTACCTCAAAATGTCCTCTTTACATTGCACATTAAAATAACCGTAAATTACCCCATACCCTCCCCCATATACCTGTAATAAACTTCAAGGGATACATGGTGAAAATAGATGAAATGAAAAAATAAATATTTATTATTATTATATATATATATATATATATATATATATATATTAAATTTACAAAACAAAATTTTAAGAACTTAGATTTAATAATACCCATCAGCCACCAACCAAATATTAGCGCCCCCCCCCCCGTTTCCAAATTCCTGGATCCGCCACTGTATGAGGAGTTTAATTGGCATCTCTGATGCCACCAATTTTGAATCATGTCATGTCAGGAACATCCAATGCCTAATTTTACCCATGCCTCTGTGATTTGTCGGTTACCTGTAGTCGCTCTTCGACTTCCCGTTTTCTAGTTACATAGGGTATTAACTACATGTTTAATTACACAATCTATTAATTTCATCTCTAGTTACACAATACTTTCACGTCATCTCTAGTTACATAATACGTGTACTTAAACATCATCTCTAACTATACAGTACTCGAACAAAAATTGCCAGATAGAGACAAAATTGGTAACAAGTTGGTTATGATCGGCTCTGATTGGAGCAGGTATTGAGGGATCAGACGGGGCCTGGTCAAAACTGCTCCGTCCTCATTTATTTACACGGCGTAAACTGGATAACAAACACCTGGACATCTGAAGCCTTGTACCGGAATACCGATTCCAAATGATGCAGCTGCCAAAACGGGCATATAATAAAACCCGGAAAATCTCGGAAATTCTCGGAAAAACTCGGAAATTAATAAAACTCGGAAAAATGGCTGGAAAAGCATAAAAACACATTAAAAAGAGTAATTAAAATGATTCATATAACAGAGAATAATTCAGTGTGCTTAAACAGCTTATTTTTTATTGCTTTAAAAGAATAAAACTACTTTTAACCGACCCTTTGCGTGTTGATCACCATGTAAATTTCCTGCGTCCGCCATCTTGGAGTCATGGTATGTCGGAAAAAAAGTTTTCCCCTCGGAAATAAAGTAAATGTTTCTTTAACACTTTGTTAAACTATCACATTATGTAACAAAGCATAAATATTTATAATGAATCAAAATTAATACTTTTTTGGCATCCAAATCTATTTAATTTTTAATTATTTAATTCATGTTAAAATGATTACCCACAATTTTACACCATATATGTATTTTAAACATTTCCTGTATTCATATGACTTAAATAAAAAAAAAATAAATTTTGGTTAAGAGAGTAACAATTTATGACATGAAGCATATCTTATATATATATATATATATTCCTAAACAATGCTCACTATGCATACAATACTGAATAAAATATATGTATTTATCATGAATTTCTTTTAAAAATGTTATACGAAATTTTATTTTTTTAAGGAATTCCATATTGTAACTACACTGTAGATGTGGAAATGTCTCAATTGAATCCTTGAGAACAATAATAAAATTTATCATTGTATAGTTTAAACACTAATGTGCCAAGTGACTTTTGTGAAACTTTTAATGTGCATAATATCTCATATTGAAAATGATTCACAAATACCTATATAATGTTTATATCAACGACTCCATTATAATATGTTGTACTTGTATATATCTTTTTTAACATGAATTGTTTACTAAATAAACAGTATATTTGTCGATGATTTACTTTTTTATTTATCATGTTTTCTAATGAAGCTAAAATCTAACGGTGTTCTATCTGTGACTTATACAGAAAATTATATCAGGGAATGATCCCCACAGCAAGGGGCCCTGATCAGTTCTAAAAGTTAGATTGGTATAAATTAAATAGGTTTTATTGCAAAAAAAAGTGTAAATTGTGTTTATTTAAAAATATGTATGATTTGTTTCATAAAGCGGCAGTTTAACAAAGTGTTAACGTAAATTTACTTTATTTCCGAGGGGACAATATGCTTCATGTCATAAATTGTTACTCTCTTAACGAAAATTTATTTTTTTTTATTTAAGTCATATGAATACAGGAAATGTTTAAAATACATATATGGTGTAAAATTATGGGTAATCATTTTAACATGAATTATTTATTAAATAAACTGTATATCTGTCGATGATTTACGTTTTAATTGTCCATGTTTTCTAACAAAGCTGAAACTGAAGTGTTCTGTTTGTGACTTAGGTAGAACTTTACAACTCTACTGGCAAGTTCTAAAAGTTAGATTGGTAAAAATTAAACAGATTTGGATGCCAACACGCAAAGGGTCGGTTAAAAGTAGTTTTATTCTTTTTAAGCAATAAAAAATAAGCTGTTTAAGCACACTGAATTATTCTCTGTTATATGAATAATTTAAATACTCTTTTTAATGTGTTTTTATGCTTTTCCGGCCAATTTTCTGAGTTTATTAATTTCCGAGTTTTTCCGAGAATTTCCGAGATTTTCCGGGTTTTATTATATGCCCGAGTTTTTCCGGGTTTTTTTTATTTGCCTCAAAAACGTCACACCTATACTCCGCAATTGTGATGGGAGTGTAGATGTAGGTCTGTGGCGCCCCCTCCCCCCCCCCCCTTCACTTGGGGTGATGTAGAAACTATCCTGGGGAGGGAAGTATTCATGATTGATATCCTCAGCTATAAAGTTTTCAGATTTTATGCATAAGAGCATATAAGCACAGCATTTCTCCAATCAGTGATAATTCCCCAAACCGTAATTGCGTGTATGGGTGATTTAATATGAATATATCTAACGAAGTTTAACGTTCAAATTATTTACTCCAAGTGGCCCGTTTAAGTGCGACAGGCTATGTAATACCGTGAACGTTACAACTCTACTTTTAATTAACCCCCAGCAATAATGATTAAAATTTAAACAGCAATTGTTCGTGGGCCATAAAAAAGCTACAGGGGTGGTTATGTTACTGATGTTTATTTGTAAATATGCAGCGGTTCTTAAGTATTCTGAATATAAATCAGTGCAATCTGGGGCCTGGACAGCTGAGTGGTAAAACGCTCGGCTCTCTCCGTTGGCCACCCGGGTTCGATCCCCGGCGTGGCTATGAGAATGGGATGTAGTTGCCCGTCCGAGGCCGGTGGTTTCCTCCGGGTACTCCGGTTTCCTCCACCCCTGCAGACTACCCTACGCCATCACCGGAGCCATGGAGAGTGCCTCGATTAGTTGTAATAACTATTTGTACAATCCATGTAAAATAAATAAGTTTTAAAAAAATCTAAATATTGGGCCGGCCTTTAGACTGACCTTCTTATACTAATGAACATACACATCTCTGTGTTTCTATAGACATCTTCATCACTGGGTCTAGTGTTTATAATATTTGAATATCCATTTACATTCAAGACGAAATCTTGGCGTGAACTCTCGTTCCCAGAAGGCAGGTTCCATACCTTTTGGTTGTTAGTAGGTAGACGGGATAAGTTATAGAAATGAAATAGATTGAAATTCAAAATAACGTGTTTTTTTGGGACTAAATGGTTTATTTAAGGAGTGAAATCCCTCAAAGCAAGGATAAATGAGTTCAATTAGTGATAATCTGATAGAAAGGCCGATTTGGGCCGGAGCCCTATTTCCCTCTAATTGTCGCCCAGGCCAATTTTTGCTGACATTGTGTCAAACGCCTGTGCGTTACCGGAGCGGGAGGGTATAATTCGCTGATTAGCGCGCTGATCAGCGGTCTGCAGTATAAAACGTTGATAAGCGCGCTGATCAGCGACCTTTCAATTAAAGCATTTATTTCAGGCAAATTAGCCCCCATATAGCAACCTCCGACTATTTTGTGATTAAATATGATTAAAAGGCACCTTTTCTATAAGCATTACGTATATTCAAATATATAAATATATTTTTTATTGTGTTAATTATTCTACATGAAACGCAACAAATGTAACTGCCAGTGACTATTTCGCTGATCAGCCCAGCTGATCAGCGACCTTTCATTTCCAGCATTAATTTAAGGCAAATTATCCACAATATAACAAACTCTGACTATTATGTGATTTAGTGTGATTTAAAGACATATGTTCTTTAAGTATTTTATATTTACAAACAGAGGAATATATTTTAATGTGTTACATATTATGCATGGAACCTTTCTACCACCTGCTATTTTGCTGATCAGCATACGGCGCAATCGCATAACGCTGATATAAAGTGCTCATCGGCAATGATTTAGGTATGTCTTGACTAAGATACCTGTCGAGCTGACATCAGTGATTTTCAATAATGGTAACATAGAGGACCATCAGTTGTTTTAATTATATCCTGTGAAAACCGAATGATTGCTAATACATCGCCCCTTCCAGGCTATAACATACAACTTTCAAATATCCGTTCCCCACCGACCATATAAATATTATAAATATATTAAATGTATATCGCAAAGCACTGAAATGAGTACCTTTGATTTTAATGTAATGTATTAAGTAAGCAATTGACTTCCTATACACTATATTTCTTTCCAACTGAGCCAGTGCATTTATTTATTTATTTTTTAAAACGATTATTTTTTTATTCAAATCGGATTTAAATCGGATTTAAAAAGTTAAAAAATTATGGTCATAATTAACAGAATGTAAACAATATTTAGCCTTCTTTTAGACCAATGATAGTGGTCAAGCACACTTTTGAACATTGTTGTTTTATAATATTTGACAGAATAATCCACTAAAGAAAGGATTTTTAAAATTTTATTATTAATTTGCTTTAAAGTGATGGACAGTTTATGGAAGCCCATATGATGATATGTATGCACTCATTGTGCATTTCTGCACAGTTGCACTTACCTATCCATTTTTAAATTCTTACTTATCACTGGGAAATCCATTTGTAAACTAAATTACATGTATGCTTTCAACTTATGTAATTGAAAGAACGGGAATTAATGAAAAAACACATGCAAGAAAAATTCGCTTTTTGTAGCAGTATTTGACAGATGGACACCCTTAAATACTTTATATATCCTTTATTGACTATTCTCCTTCATACGAGTTTATTAATGCAGCCTATAGAAAGTTTTTTTTATTATTTATTTTTATTTTTTGGAAAATGTTGGTTATTTATTGGTTATGCATTTTACAGATGAAAATAAAAACAATTCTGTAAAATCAGACTTCAAGAGGATGTAACATTTTTTTAAAGTGCTTCTAAAGCACTAAGTATAAAATGAAAACGATTGAATTGAAAATATTTGTAAAAAAGAAGAGAAAAACACAGAAAAACTATATTTAAATGTTTTATTTAAATTAGTTATTTTTTTAAAAAAATTAAGTGATTTAAATCGCGATTTAAATCGCCGTGATTTAAATCAAACAACCCTGTTATTTTTTAACTTTTAACGGCGATGAATGTCGATGAACGGTGTTAAAATAAATAGGTGACAGGATGGATGTAACATCTAAATTCTACAAACTGGCATTGTAATATAGAATTTCATCGTTTTTATAGGAATCAATGTGTTATGTATGTTTAAATATTAAACCTTTAAAATATTTATTATAAAAGAAGTCTGCATGTTTTTCGTGATAATTTTGTTAATGATTACATTTATTTTAATTCAACACCGTTCTCCTTCTTGAATACCGTTATATATTGAAAATAGGCATAATTTCAAGAAAATAAAAATGACTCAGAAACATATTAGAAAATGCTGTTATCCCCGACATTTTTATTGACCGAGAAAGATTGCTCTATTTTCCTTCTAGTTATTGCATGATACCTTCTGTGCATGGCTGGGTTGCAGTTGTATTTTGTTTCAGGATATAAATGGAACACATTAAAATGAAAAATACGAAATTTACAGGGCTAAAATATATATTTATAATAAAATACATCGTACAGGTGAACATTTCTTATTTTTTTTTCTAAATGAACTATGCGGGACCGTGAAACTGGCATGAAAATATCCAGCTCAATCTTTCATAAATATAAATTCCAAACACTGCTTAAAGCCTGTATCGGTGATGAAATTGATAATACACCTAGGGCATTAAAAATTAGCTAAAACTATATTTTTTATAAACAACCTGCTCTGCTGAAAGTAATTTTATATAGTTTACATTTTTATTGCCATGTTAGACTCTATAAAAAAAATATTAATTAAGATGTTATTTTTCAGATGCTCTATATACCTGCTGAAATGGCAAAAGTTTTTCGTAGAAAGACCCTTTCATTTAATTGTAAATCTTATCACGGATTCTTTTAGGAATGTACTAAATATGCCTTCTTCTAAACAGTTAAGTAAATGTCCTCCCACTTTTATCGGATCAAGATGCATGTTTTACCAGTTCTTATAGGCCTACTTTCATATTTATTAAAACAGTATTCAGCAGAATTAGCAATTGTAAAAAATCCACAGTCGACAGTATTTTGCTGTGGATTCATAAGTGCCATTTCACTTAAATATATGTGCAGGATATTGTAAATAAATTAAATTGTTTATATACATTCAAACTTAGTACATGTATATGTCTCAGCCATTTCTATCATCTGGCCGGTGAACACCTACCAACAATTTACTGCAGCGCCCCCTAATGTCAGCTAAGGGTATCTCCAAGTGGTGGGTGGGAAACGGATATTTGTAAATTGTATGTGGTTAGCCCATAAGAATGAACTCCTCAATTGCTTTTTTTCAGTGACTGATGCAATGTGGAGTTCATAGATTGCACCTGCATTTAACTGTGATTATAACACTCCATACACAGCTGCAAGATTTAACACATATCCATTGATTAATGTTCAGTACATCTATGTGTATTGTATATTTGACCACTAGAAAACATTACTTTTCTTTTCTCAGCCCTCTTTTGCACCAAGGAAGTTAAAATATGAACATAATAGTACACAGGCCTAAAGCCTTATACAGGACTGCCACCAAATGCAAGATGTTTACCGGGGCTGTTAATGCCTCAAATCTCTCTGGACAAATAATATCAGTTGATGTTACAGGTGCTTCATGCTTTCCAGAATGGTTATTTTTTATTACAGACCTTTCGACATACAACATTATGTGAACATTGCTTTATTAAAACCATAGGAAATAATTTTATTCAATTTCCTTTCTAAGAGTAACAGATCGTATCGTGCCATAACCCCAGTTAGTCCTTTGGTGGGCCGGCGACGCAAAGCTGAAACCTGTTGCGTCGCCGTCGGCGGCTAGTATGTGGTATGATGTATTGGCAGTCATTCGGTTTTCACAGGAAACAAATAAAACAACTGAGAGCCCTCTATGTTACCATTATAGAGAATCACTAGTGACAGGTATCATAACCAAGAAATACGTAAATTATTGCCGATGAGCGATGCTTCAAGCGATTGCGCAGTTTGCTGATCAGCGAAATAGTAGTTGGTAGAAAAGTTTCATGCATAATAAGTAATACATTAAAAATGTATACGTATGTTTGTAAATACGTAATACTTATGGAACATGTGTCTTTAAATCACATTTAATCACATAATAGTTGGAGGTTGCTATATGGGGGCCAATTTGCCTGATATTAATGCTTGGATTGAAAGGTCGTTGATCAGCGGTGCTGTTCAGCGAAACAGTCACTGGCAGGTAAAAGTTGCGTTTCATATTTAAATATTAAACACAAAAAAATATGTATGTTTGAAAATACGTAATATTGATAGATATGGTGTCTTTTAATCATATTAAATCACACAATAGTCGAAGGTTGCTTTATGGGTGCTTATTTGCCTGAAATTTATGCTTAAATTAAAAGGTCGCTGATCAGCGCGCCGATCAGCGTTTTATACTGCAGACCGCTGATCAGCGCGCTGATCAGCGAATTATACCCTCCCCCAAGTTATGTCACGTGACCATCAATGTCATCCCTCCATAACCGGTATCATGCACAACAAGCTTATAATAAGCCACAAGATGCGTAAAGGGAAATGTAAAACATATCACGTTAAACACCAGTCCAAAACAGAACATCTCGAGTAGGCTGAGGCCTGCCGCTAGCTGCTCTGGCTGCTTATGGTGACGACACTGGCCGGAGGCGAGAGCGGAAACGTGAACCGCTACACAACACCGGTTTTCTCGGTAAATCGGTGTCAAGCACAGGGCTACCTGGCTGGCTTACATTATACAACAAACACATCCCTGCTGAGATATGACGCCATCACCTGTCCGAAAGGATAGACGATGACCTCAATCTCCACGGATATACACTACGGCCAAATATTTCGGGTCACTGTGATCTCGAAACTTGGTTTCGACGATATATATTGACCGAAAACGCAAGTAAAAGGGCTTTGTGTCTCGAAGTAAAGTCGTTCACAATGATCGAGTTCGGCTCTCGAATGGCATGGCTGGGTCTCCGCTGCTGGAATCGGTAGAGGGAATGCGGGTTGCTTCGGGCTTTGTGGCTGTGGGTGCTGTAGCTTTCTAACAAGGACTTCAACCCTGGAGAGAAGAGGGCGCCCCCTATGGCTCCTTGCTTGGCTTGGCGTGGCACTGCGACTGTTGGCTCAGAGAACGTGCTTAGGGAGCACACAGGGCTGAGGTCTTGACCGCAGCAACCTGTAGCTGCTCGATGAGCGTATACTTCTTTTGGCTTGGATATCGGACAATGATCCCGGACAATGAACGTCGATCACAGTGAGAACTGTTGATACTGCTATGAACTGCGTGTGCGTGCGCGGAAGATATGAGGGAAGTAACTGAAGAAATGAATTAACAATAAATCATGTTATTTATGTTTCTAGGTTACCGAAAGTAAAATCACAAAGTGATTAAAACTGTCATGGAAACTTACTAGTTATCATTATTCTCAGACGAGTTTGTTCCCCAAAATTTAAATGAATTTTATCACTGGTATCCGTGGCGGATCCAGAAATTTGAGAACTGGAGGGCGCTGATCCTGGATAAGTGGTTGATGGGTATTAATGAAAAAAAGTTCTTATACTGTGTATATAATTTTGTGTGTGTGTATATATATATATATATATATATATATATATATATATATATATATATACACAATTAGCCTATGAAAAATATGGATTTTTTTTAATTAACTTATAAGAATAAAATCTAGAGCAATGGTGTTTTATGAAAGTTAATTACAGGTACACGGGGAGGGTATGAGAGGGGTTATCCCCCTCCAAAACTGAGAAAATTGAAAAAAAAAATGCAAGGTAAAGGATGACATTTTGAGGCACCTTTCACAAAAAATATTAAGATTTTCTGTTCCTCAACTACTACTATCTTAAATGCATTTCCATAATGTTGTCAAACTTTAGGGGGTGGGGGTTCACGTGTGGCCGGCTTTAATACTTATATTTCTACAACCTGAGGATATCAACTAAAAGTTTCAAACAATCAATCTTTTGTGACATGTTGGTCTACATGATGAACATGTGCATCTGCGTTTATAACTTGCAAAATATCATCGTTTAAATATAATTCTCTTAGTAAAATAATTGATTTGTTCAAGTCGCATGTTAAATTTTGCATTTTGCCGCTTCTGTAGTCCCAGACTCAACAGAGCACAGATCGTGAGATTTTTCACTGGTCGACCCAGGCTGAGCTAGCGCGCTGCATGCCAATGGGCAATTCGAACCTCACTGACAGACGGGTGCGATCCGGTCCACGCCTCCTCGGTGTTATGACCAAGAGTGAAATAACAAAGAGACGCCTCCATCACCAAATGGAACAAGAAAAACGTTACTTTCTTTTTACCCTTAATTTTTTGCCCTTTTCAATTATGAGAACCATAACTTTATTATTAGCTTATTAATTACGCTTTTTCCTCAATATTTGTTTGATAGAATTTGCTCATTAAATTACAATTACATATGTTTCTCATATATTATAATATATATATATAAAATGAAATATTCAAAACTGATTGCAAGATTGCAAAATTTATTATGATTTTTATAATTATAATAATAAATAATAATATAGAATAAATAAATTCATAATAATAATATAGAATAAATAAATAAATAATGATAATAATATGAATGATATAAACTGACACGCTTTAAATAAAGTAGCAGATAAATGATTACATTCTAGACTTATTTCTTACATAAACGTCCAAAATATTTGGTGAGATGCATGCAGTAATAACCAGAAAGTAACAACCAGAAAGTTCCAGTAAGTAAGATCCTAACCATTGCAGCGGGGTGTATCTCCTTCATGGAAAGACATAATGTCGTGATAACCACGGCAGCAAACATTGTTGGGGCCAGGTTATGTAACAGTACCAACACGGTTCAACTAATGATAATTCTATACATTTCATCTACATATGCAACAAGGGCCTAGAGGCACAAATAATCCCTAGCCCCATACATAACTTAAATGTGGGGTACTTTCTGTGCATTCCCTTGGGACTGGCTGAAATAGGATAATGCAGAACCCAAATGTGTTTTGTGTAATGGATGCAACTAAACAAGAAAAGCAGGTACACAAAACGAATATCAGTCACGCCACCTGTCTTATGTATTGTTACATGTATCTGTTTATAATGCACCTGACGTTCTGATTCGTGTTAGGATCAATCCCTGGGCGTTGCTATGGGAACCCTGGCTTGTAGAGACACAGAGCGCTCGCTGTAGTCTAGAATTTTCGGGTCTGTTCATGCACTATGAGTGCGCGTGTGTTGTTGTAGTCTAGAGGGTTCCAGAAAGGAATGTTCTGGGCTTCAGGTAAGAAAGCTATAAATGGGGGCTGTGTTTAGAGCCGGCAAAGCGAAAAATACAAGCGGACACGGAAGAGTGTGACTCTCTCGTCAGCTTTGGGACCTTTCCGATAGTTGCAGAACTTACAGATATTCTTCGGACTTTGTTACAGATTTTATACGGATTGTCTTCAGTTTGCCTTTGGGATTATTACCAGAACTTCACTTTAGGATTACAACAGATTGTTTTCGCGATTAAATCGGACTATTCTCTGAGAAGATTTACATGGACTGTTCATCTGGAATATTTGTGTTAAAGGACTCTTGTTTAGCTGTGACAGTGGTGGTATCCAGAAATCAAAGCCTAGGATCCGGACACTCTTGTACTGTACATTTTAATTGTTGTTATACTGTGTAATTGTATTGATTTAGTGTATTGTAATGTTAGGATTGTTCTAAGAATAAATTATAATTATTTGTTTACAAAAAACCACTGACTTCTTTGTTCATTCCCCTAGACATTTCACGCCGCCTAGTGTTGCCGAATCTGACTTTTTTTAATCTTCGTAACAAAATTTGTGCTCATCACGATTACGTGATCTGTTATTATTGGGTTCTGTAACAGTATGCGATAGATCTATCAACGATCTATATAGCTATGACTGTGCAAAATTTCAGTTCGATAGCTTACAGCATTCCTGAGATATGTGTTACATATTTCACCTTAAAAAGACGCATGGATGGCAATAATGGAAAATAATTACAGGCTGCGCCGCCAGAGTTAAGCACATGATAAAGCTATCCAAGAGCTTTCCAAAGAAATAAACATGGAGCAAATCTGTTCAACCACTCCTCAGACACGGGTTATTATATGCAAAAATGGGCAAAAAAATTGACCTATTCAAAGTCAGGGTCACTCTCATAGTAAAGATCATGACCCAAATTTAAATAAGCTTCGTACTCTGGCCAATATATATGCGCTTGCAAAAAAAAAAAAAAAAAAAAATGATCAGTCAACCCCTTCTTGAGTTATCTCGCTCACAAGATATGCCTGCGGCGACGCGAAACCATAGTATCCCCGACTTCTCATTCTGGGGATACAATAAACCATTCTTATGCATTTTAATTCTGATTAAATGCATAAGTTTATATTTAGCAGCAACAGAATCAAAACGTCTTCCACCCAAGGGCCAGGTAAACCGACCTCGTGAGGTCGAGGAGAGGTCTAGGCCAATAAACAATGGTGGGTCACGTGATTTGTCCAATGAAAACTGAAGAATGACAGTTTTAGCCGGCAAGTCAAGGTGGGGGCAAAAGGTCATGACTTCACGCCCGCAGCTCTGAGGGATCAATCTGGAACAAGACATACAGAAACCCTGCCCTTGACTTACCAAACAGACGACTACAGGCACTGTACTCACGCTACCCTGCTGCTTGAAGTATAGGCGCGGAAACTGTTCCGTGGACCAGGTGCTACTGAATGAAGCCTTGGTCTGCTTGTTATAACTCGGCCGGTCCTTAGGGTCGCGGGTTGACTGTGTCGGTTAGCAACCTTATGAACGGATTTTGATGTTTTGTAGAGATAGTTTATCCCCAAGGGAACAATCCATTAACTTTTAAAAATATATTTTTGTTCATAGTATTATATACCAATGTAACACACACTGATTCCTTGGCTGAGTTAGAGAACGCCCATTCATTTTGATACGGGGCCGCATTTGTTCTGTCACTCGCCAAATGAAGCCTGACACTGTAAAAGACCAGAAGATACTAGTTCTGTCAATTAGCAAATGAAGCCTGATAGTGTGTAAAAGACCAGAAGATACTAGCTCTGTCACTCAGCAAATGAAGCCTGATAGTGTGTAAAAGACCAGAAGATACTAGCTCTGTCACCCACCAAATGAAGCCTAATACTGTGTAAAAGACCAGAAGATACTAGCTCTGTCACTCACCAAATGAAGCCTGATACTGTGTAAAAGACCAGAAGATACTAGCTCTGTCACTCAGCAAATGAAGCCTGATACTGTGTGAAAGAGCAGAAGATACTAGCTCTGTCACTCACCAAATGAAGCCTGATACTGTGTAAAAGACCAGAAGATACTAGCTTTGTAACTCACCAAATGAAGCCTGATACTGTGTGAAAGACCAGAAGATACTAGCTCTGTCACTCACCAAATGAAGCCTGATACTGTGTGAAAGACCAGAAGATACTAGCTCTGTCACTCACCAAATGAAGCCTGATACTGTGTAAAAGACCAGAAGATACTAGCTTTGTAACTCACCAAATGAAGCCTGATACTGTGTGAAAGACCAGAAGATACTAGCTCTGTCACTCACCAAATGAAGCCTGATACTGTGTGAAAGACCAGAAGATATTAGCTCTGTCACTCACCAAATGAAGCCTGATACTGTGTGAAAGAGCAGAAGATACTAGCTCTGTCACTCACCAAATGAAGCCTGAAACTGTGTGAAAGAGCAGAAGATACTAGCTCTGTCACTCAGGAAATGAAGCCTGATACTGTGTGAAAGACCAGAAGATACTAGCTCTGTCACTCACCAAATGAAGCCTGATACTGTGTAAAAGACCAGAAGATACTAGCTCTGTCACTCAGGAAATGAAGCCTGATACTGTGTGAAAGACCAGAAGATACTAGCTCTGTCACTCACCAAATGAAGCCTGATACTGTGTAAAAGACCAGAAGATACTAGCTCTGTCACTCAGCAAATGAAGCCTGATACTGTGTAAAAGACCAGAAGATACTAGCTTTGTAACTCACCAAATGAAGCCTGATACTGTGTGAAAGACCAGAAGATACTAGCTCTGTCACTCACCAAATGAAGCCTGATACTGTGTAAAAGACCAGAAGATACTAGCTTTGTAACTCACCAAATGAAGCCTGATACTGTGTGAAAGACAAGAAGATACTAGCTCTGTCACTCACCAAATGAAGCCTGATACTGTGTAAAAGACCAGAAGATACTAGCTCTGTCACTCACCAAATGAAGCCTGATACTGTGTAAAAGACCAGAAGATACTAGCTCTGTCACTCAGCAAATGAAGCCTGATACTGTATAAAAGACCAGAAGATACTAGCTCTGTCACTCACCAAATGAAGCCTGATACTGTGTGAAAGAGCAGAAGATACTAGCTCTGTCACTCACCAAATGAAGCCTGATACTGTGTAAAAGACCAGAAGATACTAGCTTTGTAACTCACCAAATGAAGCCTGATACTGTGTGAAAGACCAGAAGATACTAGCTCTGTCACTCAGCAAATGAAGCCTGATACTGTGTAAAAGACCAGAAGATACTAGCTCTGTCACTCACCAAATGAAGCCTGATACTGTGTAAAAGACCAGAAGATACTAGCTCTGTCACTCAGCAAATGAAGCCTGATACTGTGTGAAAGACCAGAAGATACTAGCTCTGTCACTCACCAAATGAAGCCTGATACTGTGTGAAAGAGCAGAAGATACTAGCTCTGTCACTCACCAAATGAAGCCTGATACTGTGTAAAAGACCAGAAGATACTAGCTCTGTCACTCAGGAAATGAAGCCTGATACTGTGTGAAAGACCAGAAGATACTAGCTCTGTCACTCACCAAATGAAGCCTGATACTGTGTGAAAGAGCAGAAGATACTAGCTCTGTCACTCACCAAATGAAGCCTGATACTGTGTAAAAGACCAGAAGATACTAGCTTTGTAACTCACCAAATGAAGCCTGATACTGTGTGAAAGACCAGAAGATACTAGCTCTGTCACTCACCAAATGAAGCCTGATACTGTGTAAAAGACCAGAAGATACTAGCTCTGTCACTCACCAAATGAAGCCTGATACTGTGTAAAAGACCAGAAGATACTAGCTCTGTCACTCAGCAAATGAAGCCTGATACTGTGTGAAAGACCAGAAGATACTAGCTCTGTCACTCACCAAATGAAGCCTGATACTGTGTGAAAGAGCAGAAGATACTAGCTCTGTCACTCAGCAAATGAAGCCTGATACTGTGTAAAAGACCAGAAGATATTAGCTCTGTCACTCACCAAATGAAGCCTGATACTGTGTGAAAGAGCAGAAGATACTAGCTCTGTCACTCACCAAATGAAGCCTGATACTGTGTAAAAGACCAGAAGATACTAGCTTTGTAACTCACCAAATGAAGCCTGATACTGTGTGAAAGACCAGAAGATACTAGCTCTGTCACTCACCAAATGAAGCCTGATACTGTGTAAAAGACCAGAAGATACTAGCTCTGTCACTCACCAAATGAAGCCTGATACTGTGTAAAAGACCAGAAGATACTAGCTCTGTCACTCAGCAAATGAAGCCTGATACTGTGTGAAAGACCAGAAGATACTAGCTCTGTCACTCACCAAATGAAGCCTGAAACTGTGTGAAAGAGCAGAAGATACTAGCTCTGTCACTCACCAAATGAAGCCTGATACTGTGTAAAAGACCAGAAGATACTAGCTCTGTCACTCAGGAAATGAAGCCTGATACTGTGTGAAAGACCAGAAGATACTAGCTCTGTCACTCACCAAATGAAGCCTGATACTGTGTAAAAGACCAGAAGATACTAGCTCTGTCACTCAGCAAATGAAGCCTGATACTGTGTAAAAGAGCAGAAGATACTAGCTCTGTCACTCAGCAAATGAAGCCTGATACTGTGTGAAAGAGCAGAAGATACTAGCTCTGTCACTCAGCAAATGAAGCATGATACTGTGTAAAAGACCAGAAGATACTAGCTCTGTCACTCAGCAAATGAAGCATGATACTGTGTAAAAGACCAGAAGATACTAGCTCTGTCACTCAGCAAATGAAGCATGATACTGTGTAAAAGACCAGAAGATACTAGCTCTGTCACTCACCAAATGAAGCCTGATACTGTGTGAAAGATCAGAAGATACTAGCTCTGTCACTCAGCAAATGAAGCCTGATACTGTATAAAAGACCAGAAGATACTAGCTCTGTCACTCAGCAAATGAAGCCTGATACTGTGTAAAAGACGAGAAGATACTAGCTCTGTCACTCAGCAAATGAAGCCTGATACTGTGTGAAAGACCAGAAGATACTAGCTCTGTCACTCAGCAAATGAAGCCTGATACTGTGTGAAAGACCAGAAGATACTAGCTCTGTCACTCAGCAAATGAAGCCTGATACTGTGTAAAAGACCAGAAGATACTAGCTCTGTCACCCACCAAATGAAGCCTGATACTGTGTAAAAGATCAGAAGATACTAGCTCTGTCACTCACCAAATGAAGCCTGACACTGTGTAAAAGATCAGAAGATACTAGCTCTGTCACTCAGCAAATGAAGCCTGATACTGTGTAAAAGACCAGAAGATACTAGCTCTGTCACTCAGCAAATGAAGCCTGATACTGTGTAAAAGAGCAGAAGATACTAGCTCTGTCACTCAGCAAATGAAGCCTGATACTGTGTAAAAGACTAGAAGATACTAGCTCTGTCACTCAGCAAATGAAGCCTGATACTGTGTGAAAGATCAGAAGATACTAGCTCTGTCACTCACCAAATGAAGCCTGATACTGTGTAAAAGACCAGAAGATACTTGCTCTGTCACTCAGCAAATGAAGCCTGATACTGTGTGAAAGACCAGAAGATACTAGCTCTGTCACTCAGCAAATGAAGCCTGATACTGTGTGAAAGACCAGAAGATATTAGCTCTGTCACTCAGCAAATGAAGCCTGATACTGTGTGAAAGACCAGAAGATACTAGCTCTGTCACTCAGCAAATGAAGCCTGATACTGTGTAAAAGACCAGAAGATACTAGCTCTGTCACTCAGCAAATGAAGCCTGATACTGTGTGAAAGACCAGAAGATACTAGCTCTGTCACTCAGCAAATGAAGCCTGATACTGTGTGAAAGACCAGAAGATACTAGCTCTGTCACTCAGCAAATGAAGCCTGATACTGTGTGAAAGACCAGAAGATACTAGCTCTGTCACTCAGCAAATGAAGCCTGATACTGTGTAAAAGACCAGAAGATACTAGCTCTGTCACTCAGCAAATGAAGCCTGATACTGTGTAAAAGACCAGAAGATACTAGCTCTGTCACTCAGCAAATGAAGCCTGATACTGTGTAAAAGACCAGAAGATACTAGCTCTGTCACCCACCAAATGAAGCCTGATACTGTGTAAAAGACCAGAAGATACTAGCCCTGTCACTCATCAAATGAAGCCTGACACTGTGTAAAAGACCAGAAGATACTAGCCCTGTCACCCACCAAATGAAGCCTGATACTGTGTAAAAGACCAGAAGATACTAGCCCTGTCACCCACCAAATGAAGCCTGATACTGTGTAAAAGACCAGAAGATACTAGCCCTGTCACTCAGCAAATGAAGCCTGATACTGTGTGAAAGACCAGAAGAAACTAGCTCTGTCACTCAGCAAATGAAGCCTGATACTGTGTAAAAGACCAGAAGATACTAGCTCTGTCACTCAGCAAATGAAGCCTGATACTGTGTGAAAGACCAGAAGATATTAGCTCTGTCACTCAGCAAATGAAGCCTGATACTGTGTGAAAGACCAGAAGATACAAGCTCTGTCACTCAGCAAATGAAGCCTGATACTGTGTGAAAGACCAGAAGATACTAGCTCTGTCACTCAGCAAATGAAGCCTGATACTGTGTGAAAGACCAGAAGATATTAGCTCTGTCACTCAGCAAATGAAGCCTGATACTGTGTGAAAGACCAGAAGATACTAGCTCTGTCACTCAGCAAATGAAGCCTGATACTGTGTAAAAGACCAGAAGATACTAGCTCTGTCACTCAGCAAATGAAGCCTGATACTGTGTAAAAGACCAGAAGATACTAGCTCTGTCACTCAGCAAATGAAGCCTGATACTGTGTAAAAGACCAGAAGATACTAGCTCTGTCACCCACCAAATGAAGCCTGATACTGTGTAAAAGACCAGAAGATACTAGCCCTGTCACCCACCAAATGAAGCCTGATACTGTGGAAAAGACCAGAAGATACTAGCCCTGTCACCCATCAAATGAAGCCTGATACTGTGTGAAAGACCAGAAGAAACTAGCTCTGTCACTCAGCAAATGAAGCCTGATACTGTGTAAAAGACCAGAAGATACTAGCTCTGTCACTCAGCAAATGAAGCCTGATACTGTGTGAAAGACCAGAAGATATTAGCTCTGTCACTCAGCAAATGAAGCCTGATACTGTGTGAAAGACCAGAAGATACTAGCTCTGTCACCCACCAAATGAAGCCTGATACTGTGTGAAAGACCAGAAGATACTAGCTCCGTCACTCAGCAAATGAAGCCTGATACTGTGTGAAAGACCAGAAGATACTAGCTTTGTCACTCAGCAAATGAAGCCTGATACTGTGTAAAAGACCAGAAGATACTAGCTCTGTCACTCAGCAAATGAAGCCTGATACTGTGTAAAAGACCAGAAGATACTAGCTCTGTCACTCAGCAAATGAAGCCTGATACTGTGTGAAAGACCAGAAGATACTAGCTTTGTAACTCACCAAATGAAGCCTGATACTGTGTGAAAGATCAGAAGATACTAGCTCTGTCACTCAGCAAATGAAGCCTGATACTGTGTAAAAGAGCAGAAGATATTAGCTCTGTCACTCAGCAAATGAAGCCTGATACTGTGTAAAAGACCAGAAGATACTAGCTCTGTCACTCAGCAAATGAAGCCTGATACTGTGTGAAAGACCAGAAGATACTAGCTCTGTCACTCACCAAATGAAGCCTGATACTGTGTAAAAGACCAGAAGATACAAGCTCTGTCACTCACCAAATGAAGCCTGATACTGTGTAAAAGACCAGAAGATACAAGCTCTGTCACTCACCAAATGAAGCCTGATACTGTGTAAAAGACCAGAAGATACTAGCTCTGTCACTCAGGAAATGAAGCCTGATACTGTGTAAAAGACCAGAAGATACTAGCTCTGTCACTCACCAAATGAAGCCTGATACTGTGTAAAAGACGAGAAGATACTAGCTCTGTCACTCAGCAAATGAAGCCTGACACTGTGTAAAAGACCAGAAGATACTAGCTTTGTAACTCACCAAATGAAGCCTGATACTGTGTAAAAGACCAGAAGATACTAGCTCTGTCACTCAGCAAATGAAGCCTGATACTGTGTGAAAGACCAGAAGATACTAGCTCTGTCACTCAGCAAATGAAGCCTGATACTGTGTGAAAGACCAGAAGATACTAGCTTTGTAACTCACCAAATGAAGCCTGATACTGTGTAAAAGACGAGAAGATACTAGCTCTGTCACTCAGCAAATGAAGCCTGACACTGTGTAAAAGACCAGAAGATACTAGCTTTGTAACTCACCAAATGAAGCCTGATACTGTGTAAAAGACCAGAAGATACTAGCTCTGTCACTCACCAAATGAAGCCTGATACTGTGTAAAAGACGAGAAGATACTAGCTCTGTCACTCAGCAAATGAAGCCTGACACTGTGTAAAAGACCAGAAGATACTAGCTTTGTAACTCACCAAATGAAGCCTGATACTGTGTAAAAGACCAGAAGATACTAGCTCTGTCACTCAGCAAATGAAGCCTGATACTGTGTGAAAGACCAGAAGATACTAGCTCTGTCACTCACCAAATGAAGCCTGATACTGTGTAAAAGACCAGAAGATACTAGCTTTGTAACTCACCAAATGAAGCCTGATACTGTGTAAAAGAGCAGAAGATACTAGCTCTGTCACTCACCAAATGAAGCCTGACACTGTGTAAAAGACCAGAAGATACTAGCTCTGTCATTCACCAAATGAAGCCTAATAATGTGTGAATGATCAGAAGATACTAGTTCTGTCACTCACGAAATGAAACCTGAAACTGTGTAAAATTTCAGAAATACTAGAATTATATATATATATATATATATATATATATATATATATATATATCTACTGCCTTCCTATTTACTGTATAATCTACAGTTTTTGTTTCTGCAAGAAACTGCCACACATGGAATGGAACAAGAGCTGTATAGTTAAATAAATATTACTGAATCATGTTTAATCATGTTTACTACTTCGTAGTTTCGTGTAACATAATAAGCTGTAACTATTATGGAATAAAGGATTATTCATAAAACAACAACTTTCTGTTAGGGCTCAAAGGTTTGACTTGATATTATGGTAGCTTAATTTAAACTGGTTTAAACTGAGAGACGTATATATAAATTTATTTGGGGAAGACGTAATGACTTAATAAAAAGACAAACTCTAATAGCATCTATTGAAAAAGGAGGCCTGGATATGATAGAGTTTTCAATAAAGAATGTAACTTTAAAACTGGTGTGGATAAAGCGTTTATTAGATAAAAGTCCACAAAATGTCTGGAGGAAAATTGTTTTAGGATTTTTCAAACTAGGAGAATTATCTTTCAATTGTAATCCAGCACCTAAACATGTAAAATATATTATGAAATATAAACATCCTTTTTGGGAAGAAATTATGCAACACTGGTACAATTACAGCTTCTACGATCCAGAAACTTATGTCACAATGTATATGGTTTAATTCTCATATAAAAATTAATGATACTTTTTTTTTTCAAATCGCTTTTCTGTAAAGAAGTCATATTTGTAACAGATTTAGTTAAAACGGAACAAGGCACAAATAGGTTTATGAGTAATAAAGAATTTATTAGTAAGTATGAGGTCAAAATAATTTTTTTTTAATTATATTAGTTTCCTTCAAGCAATTCCACGAAGGTGGAAACAAATCATAGTGAATGAGAACAAAGAAATAATATCACCTAGAAATGTACATAAACTTCTAAATACTGTGTTAACTAATGAGAAAGGAGCAAAATTTATATATGACCAACTGGTGGACCAACATCTAGTCCCTCCAGAAAATGCAATTAAAAAATTCGAAAGATGATTTTATCACAGTTACAGATATTGATGTGTACTAGGGATGTTCCAAGATATATGGGACAACAATATCAGCTGAGCTACGTATATTTTAATATTACATCCTTCATCGTAGGCTGACTTTGAATCCATTTCTCTGTAAGTTAAATATTATCAATTCAAGTAAATGCACTTTTTGTAAAGAGGAAGAAGAAACTTTGGCTCATTTATTCTGGGAATGTTCTTTTACAGCTACACTATGGTCAGATATTCAGAGTATGCCAAGCGAACAAGAGTCAAGAGTTATATTATCAAATTTATCCAGTAAAGAATTTCTCTTTAATAACAGTGAACATGATTGGATAAACATGCTCACATTAGCAACCAAAATATATATATATATATATATAATTGTAGATGCTATAAGAAAATACCTACGTTTCAGGGCTTTGGTGTGTACATGAAAGATTTATACAATAGAACAAAATATAGCAATTAAAAGAGGTAAGATGAATAAACACCACATTAAATGGGATAAACTTTTAAGCATCATAAAGTAGCTTAAGCAAACCTCCATTAATAAATAAATAAATAAAAAAATAAAAAATAAACACAGCCTTATTGTCAAATAAGTATAACATTGATAAAAGCCTCATTGTAAAAATAGTATAACATTAATAAAAGACCTATTGTAAAATGAATATAACATTAACAGAAGCCTTACTGTAAAATAAGAATACCATTATTAAAAGGTTTACAGTAAATGAAATGTAAAAGTAATAAAAGTCTCTGTGTAATTAAATATTACAGTAATAAAAGTCTCCGTGTAATTAAATATTACAGTTATGAAAGTCTCCCTGTAAATTAAATATCACAGTGATAAGGAAATTTGATATGTAGACATATCTGGTTCGTCCCCCGCCTATCATGAAAGTAGCTGCAGGATAGGTTTTGAATAGCAGCGGGAAATTCGAGAGACGATTCTTATGAAAGGACTGATGCGTGTAATATTAGTAACAAACATTAATGCCTGTATGACCTTGTAAACTGCTGGAAGGTCATCTATGTTCGAAACAGACCTAGCCCTTCATGAGATGTATGAGTGGTGAGATTATGGTAACTGTGCCTCTATGTTTTTTCGACTGATTGTGCTAACATCTTGTTGGCAAGATCGCTATAATGACCTTGAAAAAGCGTTAAGGACATCAATATTCAACCTTATTCTAGGTATCTATAGGATGCATTAAAGGTGAATTTGGTGACTTCGCCTCTCATTCTGTTACAAATTATTTATCATGATCGCGTCTGTCACCTTGAAAAGGCGTCAAGGTCATTCATAATCGAACTTAAACTCTCCTTGTGGTGCACTAATGATGTGAGTATGGAGATATAATGTCAAATTGTTTTAAAATTATTGCGCTATCATCATATTGAGCGCCATCTTTCTCTGGTACAAATTTTGCGTATCACAGTCTCAAACCCGGAAGGTAATGGTCCAAGGTAATGTAATTTTCCTCCCTTCCCTGGACAAGTGATTATTCGCATTAGATACCCTGGTTCCATCTGGGAGCCTTCACACAATACGTGGTTCCATCTGGGAGCCTTCACACATTACGTGGTTCCATCTGAGAACCTTTATACATTCCGCCGTGGTTCCATCTGTTAGCCCTCATACATTACGTGGTTCCATCTGAGAGCCTTCATACATTCCGACGTGGTTCGGTCTGTTAGCCCTAATACATTACGTGGTTCCATTTGAGAGCCCTAATACATTACGTGGTTCCATCTGTTAGCACTAATAGATTCCGTGGTTCCATCTGTTAGCACTAATACATTCCGTGGTTCCATCTGTTAGCCCTCATACATTACGTGGTTCCATCTGTTAGCCCTAATAAATTACGTTGTTCAATCTGAGAGCCTTCATACATTCCGGCGTAGTTCCATCTGTTAGCCCTCATACATTACGTGGTTCCATCTGTTAGCCCTAATACAACGTGGTTCCATCTGTTAGCCCTAATAAATTACGTGGTTCCACTTGAGAGCCTTCAAACATTCCGGCGTGGTTCTGTCTGTTAGCCCTCATACATTACGTGGTTCCATCTGTTAGCCCTAATTCATTACGTGGTTCCATCTGTTAGCACTAATACATTCCGTGGTTGGATCTGTTAGCCCTAATACATTCCGTGGTTCCATCTGTGAGCCCTAATACATTCCGTGGTTCCATCTGTTAGCCCTAATACATTCCGTGATTCCATCTGTTAGCCCAAATACATTCTGTGGTTCCATCTGTTAGCCCTAATATATTACGTGGTTCCATCTGAGAGCCTTCAAACCTTCCGGCGTGGTTCCATCTGTTAGCCCTTATAAATTACGTGGTTCCATTTGTTAGCCCTAATTCATTACGTGGTTCCATCTGTTAGCACTAATACATTCCGTGGTTCCATCTGTTAGCCCTAATACATTCTGTGGTTCCATCTGTGAGCCCTAATACATTCTGTGGTTCCATCTGTGACCCCTAATACATTCCGTGGTTCCATCTGTTAGCACTAATACATTTCATTTTTCCATCTGTTAGCCCTAATACATTCCGTGGTTCCATCTGTTAGCCCTCATACATTACGTGGTTCCATCAAAGAGCCTTCATAAATTCCGACGTGGTTTCATCTGTTAGCCCTCATACATTCCGTGGTTCCAACTGTTAGCCCTAAAACATTACGTGGTTCCATCTGTTAGCATTAATAAATTACGTGGTTTCATCTGAGAGCCTTCATACATTCCGTGGTTCAAACTGTTAGCCTTCATACATTCCGTGGTTCAGTTTGTTAGCCTTCATACATTCCGTGGTTCCATTTGTTAGACTTCATACATTCCGTGGTTCAATCTGTTAGCACTAATAAATTACGTGGTTTCATTTGAGAGCCTTCATACATTCCGTGGTTCAATCTGTTAGCTTTCATACATTCCGTTGTTCCATTTGTTAGACTTCATACATTACGTGGTTCCATCTGTTAGCACCATTAAATTACGTGGTTTCATCTGAGAGCCTTCATACATTCCGTGGTTCCATTTGTTAGACTTCATACATTCCGTGGTTCAATATGTTAGCCTTCGTACATTACGTGGTTTCATCTGAGAGCCTTTCGTACATTACGTTGTTCCATCTGTTAGCCCTCATACATTCCGTGGTATACATTCATGCCTATTAAATTAAACTTCTAGACAGTCTGGCACATACCAAACCAATCACCAAGTTGTTCATGAAGGAGTCAAGTTAAAGCTTTTAGTTAGACTCATTACTCCTTTGCTGGTGAAGAATTTCAATTAAACTTAGTACACTGATGAACTGTGACAATACCTAGGCACAACAAGTACTTGTGGGCTTTATAATAAGAACTTAACGAATAACGTTTATACAGGTCCCCAACCAATTCAGTTTACAATTTTTGTTTATAAGTCAACATCCCCTCACCTTTCTGTATTCTTCTTTCATTTATGTATTACAGGAGACTTCTAATTCTCCCAAATGATGCAGGGGTCAAAAGGTAAAAGGTGAAGTTCACATGCCACTGTTGTTCATGAAGATGTCTGGTTAAAGTTATTTGTTAGGCTCATTGCCCAATTGATTGTAAAGCTATATCAGTGACACTTCATCTTCTGATTAATTTATTGATTAATAGTGAAAATGAATTCCAAGGTTTATGAACTGAAGATTTAAATCTACTTTAAATTTTAGGCTTGAAATTAGCACTTAATGGTAACGACTCATTTAGATGACGGTCCTCCTTTTTACTGAAGAAATTAATTTGAAAACTTTTTAATATGGAGCATTGCATGTGAGACAAAAAGATATTTATAATTGTGTTCTACATTTTTAATTAGTATTTAAAGAACACAGCTCATTTGGCTTATAGTTCCCATGCCACTAAAGATATTCCGGTGAACTGGCTGTACCAATTAGACCCTGTACCTGAAAACTTATTTTGCCTTGATTTCTATGCTTGTGATTTCTCACAGTAAATAAGTATATCAAGTTTCTTTTAGATGCAATCTCTCATCACTTTGTTTCTGAATGTCCCATATACCGGCGAGCTCTGTTGTACTCAGAAAATATTCAATCTATACCCTAATATATTAGCATTCATATTTAACACATATTCTGGTGAGGCATTGCTAAAAAAAATGAGTATTTTATACCTGTCAGGTGTAAGGATGTTCCGTATAAATTTGAGATGGGTCAATGTCACCCACCTAGATTACCTCTGTGACCTTGAAAACTGCATGAAGGTCATCCATTTTCGAAACTCACGTAGCACTAAATGAGGTGAATCAAAGCTTGTGGACTGTTCCTCAAATTGTTTTTGAGTTATTGCGTTAACATCATTTTAGCATTATCGCTGCTGTGACCTTGAAAAATGTGTTAAGGTCACCCACGTTCAAACTTGACCTAGCCCTTGATAAGGTGCATCAATGTTGCAAGTTTGGCGACTGTATTTCTAAATCTTTTCGAGTTATTGTGTTAACATCATTTTGGCATTACCGCTGCTGTGACCTTGAAAAATGCGTCAAGGTCATCCATGTTCGAACTGACCTAGCCACTAATAAGATGCACCAATGCTGCAAGATGGTTGACTTTACCTCAAATTCTTTTCAAGTTATTGCTTTAACATCATTTTAACATTATCAGTGCTGTGACCTTGAAAAATGCGTAAAGGTCATCAAAGTTGACCTAGTCTTTGAGAAAATGCATGAATGCTGCAAGTTTGGTGTCTGTACCTCAAATTCTTTTCGAGTTATTTTGTTAACATCATTTTAGCATTATCGCTGCTGTGACCTTGAAAAATGCGTCAAGGTCATCAATGTTTGAACTTGACCTAGCCCTTCATAAGGTGCTTCAATCCTGCAAGTTTGGACGGACGGCACGACTTACGGACGCTTACCATTTCTATGCCCCCTCTCCCCCCCCCCCCCCCCCACGGCGCCTATGACATTTCATCTGTCATAATGTCATTTATGAAATGATGAGAAAACACTGGCATTAAAATGAATATGGTAAAAAAAACTACTATAGAAATGTTACTGTGATATGTTTAAAAGACACACGCTGTTAAAAATAATAATTGTGTGTATCAATACTGTTTCTGGTTTCCTTACCCTGATTTAATTTTTTATCCCATTTTCTTATTTTAATGCCTTATGTGGAAGCTACAATAGAGTAAGAATTTTTGTACATCCTTAGCCTACCGGTGGTTACTAAACTGTTCTGGATAAATAGTCACGTGAAAGTTTGTAAGTTGGCAGTTTTCTATAACTCATGAAGTATAGTTTTATCTATAAGTAATATTTACACAATAAACCTCTTCAGATGAACATTTTTATTATATATTTGTAAATATAAGTGTCACACATGCATTATGGGATAACACATACAATGACCTATTACTTTGTTATTGATCATTAATATGAAAATGTACGTTTCAATTACATAATGCGTATATATTACTTTGACACCATGACATTTAATACATTATTTCATATTAAGGCGCCAGGCACCTATTGGTAAAACTGCACAAAAAGGAGGGGGCACTTGTTGGTATATATACAGCAAAAATTCTGCTGGATTAAGTTCCTTCTGATTGTCCATGGCATATGTAAGAATTGTAACTGTGACCAATAAAATAGCAAATGTAATGTATACATTTATGTAAGACGCCTTGGGTTGAGAGGGTGAGAGAGGGCAAATATGCATGGGTTGAGAGGGAGAGACAGGACAATTATAATATTGTCTCTTATGTAGATGTACATTTAATGAATGTTGTTTTACATGATGAAATAAAAATAAAACATGCACAAGCGTATGTTATGATAAAATCTAAACATGATATGTAGGATATGCATTCATATGCACTTATTATATTATGTACAGTATACTTCAAAACAAAAGTTTATATTTCCTGGACATGTAACGTCTGGAATAAGTGTGATTCCAGTGTATAGATTCTGACCTGCCAAGATTAATTCATTAATTTTTTTAGGAAACCCTGTAAATATGCATACAGCCATACGTCACGTATCCTCACGCCTGGAATAGGGACCACATTCAGCCCGGTCCCAGCAAGTCATCACACTAACATGATTTGGACATCCGCAATTATTTATGTGAATTTATGCAAATGTATTTCAGCATGAATCAAAATATTTTCTGAAACTGGTGCATAAAGTTAATTTATTTCAAATGAACAATCTTGGCCTCTCACACCTTGGCATCACTGAATAATAGATGCATTATTTCGCACCAAACACCGCACGGTGATACTGATCGCTCCCGGCCGTTGCTCATTACATATGCAAAGTACTAATTATATATTCACAGGACAGCTGGATGGGATGAGCAATTACCTAAGTATAAGCAGACAAACCATTTGATCACACTGAATATATGTTTCAAAATAACATAATTTGTTTAATTTTCCAATCAGTATCGCTATTCCTATGTGACATATACATAATTAAATATGTAAATTAGATTATAAACAACGCATATATTGCGTATTTAGCTTATAAAATAATAAAAAAACAAACACCAGTATTTAAATTTCAGCTTATAAGTGAATTATTAGCGCAATGTCTGTGTTATGATGTTCATATAAAAAGACCACAACTTTTAACAGTAAACTATAATTTTCTGAGCTGCGCAATATATTTGCATTGTATTAATTTAGAATAACATTTTATAATAATCTTACGTAATATATAATCAGATTCGACTATTTTGTACCCGAAATACTTTGCCGAGACTACAAAGAGCCAAATAACCAATGGATTTATTTATTGTATAATTAATATTCAACTAATTTATACATATATGCAACAGTATGCACATGCACTGTATCCCATTCAATTTGTACAATTCAAAATTTTCGGTGGGAATCAATTTTACAGTGGAGCTTACCCAAGAATCAGATCAGAAGAGTTTTCTATATATATATACTGCGGGTTTTCAAATTGTTCTTGGATTAGCCCTGTCTATAATGGCTGTTAGAATTTGACATATAACGCAGGTTTTAATATTGCCGCCTTTTTGTCCGAGGTAGCGGAGAAACAAGGGACCTTTGGGTCATCTCGCTCAGCTGAATTTTGGAAAATTTTAGCAAATGCAAATAGACTTTTTATTTTTTATATACACATTAGCATTGAAAATCTAAGAAGAAATAGTCCTGCTTACTGGTAATAGTCAAATGTTAAATATATATTTGGCGAACTAACACTGTGCACTTTCCGGACTATATAAAAGTTGCAGGAGTCTCTCATGATCAAATATTTCTAGAAATATCATTATTTCAGCTATGTGACAGTAATATGTGTATAAAATAACCATGGGAATGTATGAATACCTGTCAATTATAGAATAAGGCAGAAAATGGAGATTAGCTTAAGTATACTTATACGCATTTAATTTATTAACTGAAATAATATGCTGTAATTTTTTTTAAATTCCATTTTCAAATGAGCATAAACTAAATCTAATAAGTATATATATTACTGTGTAATACATGAAAATTGTCGCCTGTAACCATTCATATGATGCAATAAGGTGAAAAATCATGTGTTATATGAAAGGATACATTTGACCAACAACAAATGTGTTAATGTTATTAATAAGTCTGGATAGAGAGAGGGGAAGAGAGGGAGGGGAGCATTCAATAGTGGTGATAGGAAAAAAGTTGATTTATAATTAGTATATATATCTAATGATTAACAGAGATGGACAGACAGAGCTGATCACTTTATGTCCCATTCTGCTGAGGCAAGGATATATGTTTCAATTAGATCCTATTTTTTTATAACACTACATTTTTTCACATTTAATAAATCCTTATACAATTGCTATAAAACTAATGGACAAGTCTACTCTTGCAAGGGCTCAATGGCAAAGGGGGGGGGGGGGGATTAATGATGAGAGTTAAAACACCTCTTTATATACACACAGGTTATGAAATTTAAGGCAACAGTGCTTACAGGGGAAAAGTTTATTCATAATTATTAAACAGTCAAAAACAGACAAACAAAACCTATCAATATATTTCATATTATGTTGAGGCAGGAAAATAAAGAACAAATATTTGCATAAGATCCTCATTCTTTTCATGACATTTTTTTTTTAATTTTTAAACTTTATACATTTGCAATATAACAAATGTATCTGAATATATCAGCTGATTCTCAATTCTAAATTGCACCACCCTTTATTCCTAATTTGGTCAGATAATAACACATGCATACACATGTATTTATTTTTTTATCACAAAAATATTTATATATTTCATGAATTTGCAAAACAATAAATATCTGAAAATATAACTTGATTCAGAATTTACAATTTTTAAATTGCACCTTTACTTATCCATAATTTGGCTCATATATTTCAAATTATGCCTTCTGATGAGTTTATTTATATTTGATTTTGTAGTAAATATTTAAAAGGAAATTAATTTCTTTAAAAATGTTACATTACCACAACATGCCATTATGGTTTACTCCTTGATTTAGATAAATTTTGAACAATGGAGTGGAAACAGCTTCACAATTAAGGAAATACATTTCAAACAATAACATTTTTTTTGCCTTACACTTTGGGGGGGGGGGGGGGGTATGGAAATAACTGTACTCCTGTGACCCCTGCTCCCCAGTGACCAATTACAAATCAGATAATCAGAGAGAGCTGCACTGAATGACCTCCATTCACCAAAGTGGGCTGCTTGACACAGCAAGTGAATACAATAAGAGCTCATTTTCAAAATTTCAGATTTTACCAGATTGAATCCTTATGTGTACATGCTGTGAAAATATAATCCACAGTACTTATATGAAAAAAATTGCCATGCTCAACTTTTAAGTATTGCCAAGATTAAGGTACTATTTTTACAATTATGCTAATAACTTACAATTAACTTAACAACTTACAAAATCCTCATCTGATTTCTGGTATATAACTGAATCTTGATTGAATTATGTTATATCTTTGGGAAAAATGTCACTAGCTTCAGCAATTATCTTGTTAGGTGAGTAATATTATTGTCTGATTTTTGACAAAGTTCATTATGTTTGAGCCCATAATTTCGATCATTTACGCAATATTGACCTAATTTATGGTATGTACATAGAAAATATATGCAGAAATTGTTATATGAAACAATACAGTAACACCAGTGGTTTTCATATAGGTTTTTACTGAAAAAACGGAGGTTTTCGCTTAATTTCGCAAAGGATCGACGTCGCTGTGACCCATTTATTTGTTTTTATTAGGAGAACCTGGGAACGTCTAACTGTATATAGAATTTTGGATTCGTAGGTCCAACGGTTTCAAAACGTGCCCTGTTAACGGACGGCCGGACGTACGGACAACGGACAAAGGACCATCACTATAGCTCAGATGACTTATAGTCAGCTGAGCTAAAAATGCAAACATCGATTTTTTAGTTACATTATATTCCAAAGTTAAAAAAAAAAAATATGTTAGCCTTAATGTATATGAAAATTCGACAGAAAGACAATCGTATACACTCCTACTGTCCAGTATGTGCGACCATATACGAAATATCTTTTTCGGGACTGTTTTTAAAGTGTAAAACTGTACTTCCTCTTAAGTTTTTTTTGGAACGTCAGCATAAGCATAAAATGATATTCTCATACAATAATCTAATGTTTTATAATCTATGCAGTTATATGTAATACATTTAATCATATGCCGACGCATTCATATAAATTTGTATTAGCGCACTTTTGATATATCGCACGGATGTATTCAGCAATGTATATGTATAATCTTAGATTTGTCTAAAAACGTTTTCCATATGACAATACTATAAAAGCATTGTTTATTACAGCGAATGAATTGAATTTAATAATATAATGCACAATGCATCTTACCTGTAAAATCATATGGATATACACATCGACTCAAAGCATTAAGTTCCTAAAATATTGGTTTGTGTGACATGCTTGCAATGACTGCTCTGTTGAGGTTACACGTGGCCCTGTCAGTATGGAAAAACTAGCTGGTCTGGCCATCCTAAAGCAAGAAATGATTATACAAATATTGTAAGACCCGATGACAAATTAATTCCGGGGACAAGTTGGCAAAAGTGCTCTTGAACTGATTTAATTGTCTCTGAAAGTAATACAAATTCCAATGTAATTTTAACAAATTATAGGCATTTATAGGCAAAGGTACATAATCAGGAGCAATATTATGCCTTTTTTTCACACTATCGGTTCAATTTTGCTTTATACAAAAGTTTCCCAGCAAAACCATCCCAGCACATAGTCTCAGTACCTCGCATACAGCTGTTTAACACCTTGTTATGGCTCTGCTTGTGTTTGTAAACACAGTGCATGTATGTCTGTTTACCATAACAAGACAGCCTGATCGGAGGTCAGATTGTGAGTTGGAACATGTGACGTTTCAGTCAGCGGGATCATGTATAACATTTTTGGGGCCAAGCTAGTCAGGGCATCATATGATTGGTAGTTGTTTTGATTCAGTGATGCACAGTGTCCAACACACAGTGTTAATGTTGACACTTGAGATCGCGCCCGGTCCACTGTTTTTAACACTCGTTTACAGGAGTAAGAAAACGGTTTCAGGGCAATATTTTTGCAGGTCAAATTTATTTTAAAGGAAAGAAGCTATTTTTTATTGTTAATTCAACATGCTTTATAGGTGATTGGGCCCCGTTAATGAGGTCTGCTCGAGATCTGTTCCTGTAAAACGTTTCATATCTATCGACCAGCCTGTTGGTAAACAAAAATCAGAACTTTATTTGAACCGACTTCCGGACACCTTTAAGTCAATAACTCTGAAGAGTAAACAATATGTATATGAGCTTGTTCGAAAGGTATAAATATGCACTTTAAATGAACACTCATTTGAGACAAACAAAGGAACATTATCTTATTTACAGCTATTAAAAATAACCCATACCCATAATATTTTGCTAAAACAACCTGTTAACACATAACACATTCCCCAGGGACAAAATAATGGGATAATTTTGTACAGGCTTGCAGTAGCTAGATACATGACGTGATAATGCATTCCTGTATACCTGCTCTAATGTGGCCCTTTTTACTAACTTTCATGAAAAATTGAGTAAAAAGTAAAGAAATCGAACAATTTTGAGTATTACGTACATGTGTTCAGCTGTGTCCTCCCAGCTGCTTTTGTTCTCATGTCAGGATAACAATTTTTGTAACACTAAAAAGCTATGACCATTGACCCCAGGCATATAAATGCATGCATATATTTTAGGAAGCTTACTGATTCTGCTTATTTTACCCCAGCAGAACTCACTTTGTCGATGGCATGAAAACTTTTGCAATAAAAGATTTCCGACCAGACCTCATTAAATGAACATCCAAATACCTATAGTTTGTGAAAATAACCTTGGAATTTGTAGCACTTTTCGGGACAATTCATCTTAAATTTTGCCTAAATACCTCCTGGACCTAATTTCATGCTTCCAAGGGCATTTACCCAGGACCTCCCTGGATGTCACGTTACAAGATTCAAGACCTAACGGATACAATTTGTTCCCCGTCTGACTCGCTGGGTGCTAAAAATCTTATTTAGGTCCGTAGGTCGCAGAATACAGGTCACCATGACCTAATCCCAGGTTTCCAAGGAGATTTGCCAAGGGCCTCTCTGGATGAACAGTTAGAAGTTCCTATATCTAACGGTTACGGTTTGTGCTCTGCTAACAACCAGACTGCTTCACTGAAGGTCCCAAAATAGAGAAAATGTGAAAAAAATGAAGAAAAGTAAAGGTGGCGCCACCAGTCTTCAGGAACTGATGAAACTGTCAATGATCAACATGCATATAGAGTATCATGGCAATCAACGTGTTAGTTATTGAGATACTGGAGCTTTTGTTTGATTTTTTAAATTATTCTGAGGTGAAAAAACACACACACCATAACTCAGAGAATACAGGTCACAATGACATAATTTCATGTGTCCTGGGAGATTTTTATGGATCTCTCTGGATATAAGGTTAGAAGATTCCAGGTTTAGTGATTACGATTTGTGCCCTGTTAACGGACGGACGACGGACTAAGAGTGATCGCCATAGCTCAGATGATTTTAAAGCAGCTGAGTTAAAACATGTCATTTTTAATAGAACAATAAATTTAGTTCTTTCACCTTTGAAATAATTCTATTATCCCTTATTTTTCATGTAGTCTTTAAAGTTCTGACTTATATTAGTATTTGTGCGTAACTTTTAAAATATAATAAAACAAAGAAAAACATACATGGATGTGTAGTATTTTGTGTTTAGGAATGTAAGTCTAGGGTACCAAGGATAAGGAATCTGTGTTTTATAACAAAATAATATTAAACATTTTGACAATAATTTTAACTAAAATTGTTTTAAATACTTAAATGCTGTTTTTCCTAAAAATCTGTTTATATCTTTTCTCCTAAAGTAATAATGCATTAAAAGGAAACCAGCGGTATACCCATTATTTCGACTTGTGACCTGACAAATCCCAATTTTAATGTGTCCGCAGAATGGCAGCCTCCATGAATGGTTTTGAGAAAATGAGACAAGTAAACCTGTCAGGGTTCAATAAGGGCGCGGGAATGCGACACGAAAGTATCCGAGTAGGGTGTGTGGACATGCGAGAATCTGTCTGCATGAGGTGGCAAGGGGACGCGGATCGCGAAAGTAAAGATAAACCAAACCATCAAATAATGATAGTAGTATATGATTATCATCAGCATATGGTCCACGTTGTCTATTAATATATTATAAATGTATTAAATAAGAGTGAAGTTTCACGGTTTCTTTCTCGTATTTACGAAAGGACAATTTTTATTTCTTTTTTTATTATTTTTCTTTTAAAAATTATCTACATTGAGTTTATTGAAAAATATCGAATACAATGCTGATATATCTTAAATTTGTTGAGAAAGTATTCATACAAACTAGACGACTTTGCATTTGTAATCAAATACATGAAGCCCCCATGTGGCACACATTCTTTCTGTGACAGAGGCATTTCCTCAACACCAACCCTACCATACTCCAACACTCACACCCGACAGCCTCTTCCTCTCACACACCCTCTACCTCACACACACCCTCTAACTCCCACTCCCACGTACCCCTCCAACTCACTTCCCTACCCTCTCACTCAAACTCACTCACTCACACACCCAATCACACACCCACACCCTCACACACATCCACCCTCTCACACATCCACATACCCTCTCACACACACATCCTAACACACACACATCCTCACACACACATCCTCACACACACACACCCTCACACACACACACACACACTCTCTCACACACACCCATTCACATATAAACCCACACTATCGAGAAATTTAGCAAAAACCCTGTTTTACATAAAAACCTAATAGTCACTTTGCTGTTGTCAGAATAGTAGGTAAGGTAATGTGTTTATCTATCGATCTATATATATATATATATATATATATATATATATATATATATATATATATATAATGTATATATACAATGTATATAGATATATAAATATATACAAATATATACACACATATATAAACTAGAATACAAGCGACTACGTTTATCCGCCGAAATCAGAGTGGGACGGGTGAAGTGAGGCATGGATTGAGTGGCAAGGGGAAATGGAGTTTAGTGAGTTGCATATGCAAATTTTTAAGCAGATTAGTTAAACCACTGCTTGCATACGAGTGATTTTATCCCACGGTAGACAAACAGACGGCCGCCGTGCAAAAATGGTTGCAGGTGGCACCATCGGTTTTGTGCATGATAAAGAGCTATGTGAGATATATACACATGCAAAATTTCAAGAGGAAACGTCAACCAGTCCTGAGATACTTATAAGCCTGGATGTCTGCAGCCTGTACGTGCCTATAGATGGCGCCAACTGTCATAAAATAAAGAAAGCTATGCAAGATGTATATACATGCAAACTTTTAGGCAGATAAGTCAAACCACTGCCGAGATATGAGTGATTTTATCCCACGGCAGACAAACAGACAATCGCTGTGCAAAAATGGTTGTAGATGGCGCCACCTTTTTATATATATGTTATAAAGCTATCCAAGGGATACATTTGTACAAAATTTTTGGCCTGATTGGTCAAACGAGTCCGAAGATATGTGGGTTAATGTGTCAAAACAGACGCACAGATAGACGCACTGGAGAGAGGAAAGGTCACAGGTCAACGCAAAATATTTTGGCACCAGTTCACATGTGACCCGATAATCGTGTAAAATTTCGGTAAAATCTGTCAAGTGGCCTCAGAGTTCTAATCCGGAAACGAACGCGGCGATGGCGGCGGCAAAACCCGGTCAAAAACAGTGTGTCCGCAAAACTTGTGTATACACATTAGGGCCCTGCGCGGGCTGAAAAATTGAACCCGCACCCGCCCCGCATCATGCCCTGTCAGCCCGCAGCCCGCCCCGCAATCAAAAAAATAAATTCAGCCAGCCCCGCCCCGCAGTTACTATGATTCTTTCAGCCCGCACCCGCCCCGCGAAATTTTCTTTCAGCCCGCACCCGCCCCGCCCCGCGTTTTTTTTTATTTTCTGGCCCGCAGTCCAGCCCGCAAAATAAGTATAAATAGTTTTCGGATCCAAAAAAGGTTTACATATCAAAATATTTTACAGCACATGTATATGACTCGCTTATTATTAATATATATAAAATGTTTGCTGATTGGAATGAAAAATTTATTTGAATACGTTTTTGCAATAATTCAAACAATAATTCATGAAATATTTTTAAAGACATATTTGATTGGTTAGATGGTTTTAATTGATATATAATAATTAAACACACCTTAAATATGTTTTCATATTTTTCAGGGGTAATAAACAAACCTATGGTTTATTGTGTCTGTTTCTACTTAAATATATAAAAAAAGTAAAGAAAAAAAAATTAGACTTCTTCAAAGTATTTGTTCCCAAAGTGACCCTTTAGAATAGTATTGGCTAATCACAAGCCATCAAACTAAGGAGATGTGTTGCTGGTTAAATTTTTATAGTCATAATCTGCTAATTAGCTGAAACTGAGACTAATCAGGTCAAGGGAGTAAAGGGGTAATCTGACCCATGTGGCTTTAGGTTCAGGATGTTCATTGAGATCTGGACATGGCCAGAGCCTTGTTTCTTACAGCAATCATCAACACATTATGCTGTGACCAAACAGGGATTTGACCAGCCAGTGGCCAGTGTCATTTACAATTAGCCAGCACATGGAGTTACAATTAGATAAGGAGTCCACCTTAGGCTTTGTGCAGTTCCAGGTCAATTGAGTCACCTACAGAGCCAGCTGTAGCCAGACACTGTCTATTACAAGATCAAAGGTAATCAAGCCCTTGCTTCACTCCCAGCCATATTATGTAATATGTGAGACATGACACACGTACAGGGTTACAGGGTTATGACCAGCTCCCATTGCAAAGACAATTGTTTAAAGTCTAGATTTCAGATTAAGGATACACCATCTATTTTGTATAACAAATTGATGTTATACCTAGAAAAGACACATTTGCATAGTGTTGTTACAACTGTCAATCAGAATAAGGGGTTAACAGGGATAATTTTTTTTTTTCAAATTTACGACACCTGAAAACATTTTATACAAACATTCCGATTTCTTCAAATGATATTTTTTTAAGTATAATTTTATATTCATATTTTACTGAACTGCCAGATCATCAACCCGCAGCCCGCCCCGCCCCGCACAGACGTCATTTCGGCCCGCCCCGCACTTTCTTAGATATAGCCCGAAAAGGGCCCTAATACACATATATAAATATATATACACACCTGATATATATATATATATATATATATATATATATTTATACACAGATACATGGATATATATACACACATCTATATATACACACATCTATATATACACACATATGTACACACACACACACACATATATATATGTACACATATATATATATTTACAAACATTTTTATTTATATATACATATATATACACACGCATATATAAATATATGTGTATACACACATGATAATATATATACACACTGATACATGTATATATATATATATATATATATATATATACAAAAACACACATATACATATTTACAGACATATATATATATATATATATTAACAATATATGTGTATATATATGTATGTGTATATGTGTGTCTCTCTCTCTCTCTCTATATATATATATATATTTATATATATATATATATATATATATATATATATATATATATATATATATATATATATATATATTGTTACGGGGTGACACAAAAGCGGACCGAGTCAGCCCAGTATTATCCCTTGAATAATTTGTCTTCGTAACAAAATGGGGGATGACGGTAAACTTGTGGCCCAAGGAATAAGCTCACCAAAGTGTGACTCATGGAATAATTAGTCTTGTTCTAATAGCAGAACGCTCTTAAGAGGGGGTGTGTTACGGAGTGACATAAAAGCGGACCGAACTGTCTCGCTAGTGAGGCTTGCTTTTCTAGCGAGGCGGTTGGTACGCCGGACTTGAGCGCCACCGACATGCGTTTGACTCCCGAACCAGCCCAGTATTATCCCCTGAATAATCTGTCTTCGTAACATGATAATTATCAACAGAAAAATGTTAATGGAAACAATGAACAACATGACCGGCTTCTGTGGCTCAGGGGTAGAGCGCAGGACTCAAAGCCGAGGCATTGGTTTAAGATATATTGATACAAATTTTGATCCGTCTAATATTGGCAAAAATTTACCTACCTTTTATTTTTACTGTTTGCAGTCATGGGCGTCATATACAATGTGTAATCCTGAATCAATTGCTAATATTTGTTTACAACAAGTATGAAACAATAAATATATCAGAGTCGACGAAAGACCAATTTTTAATACGCATATAGCTAACCTAGGTATAAAGTACGTCTTTCAGATGTTTAACAAAAATGGTAGGGTTAAAGATTTAAAAGATTTGGTTCCAATAGATAATCCCATGTATATTAAAACGTTTTTACCATGGCTATCAGTACAGAAAGCGATACCCGCGAAATGGAAACAAGAATATTTTTAAATAATATTCCAGATGAAATAGAATCCTTTGAAGTGAAGAGTAACATTGTGATGGTAAACGAAACGAAAATTGATTTGGAAAATGTGAAGTTTAAGACTGTTTATTCGATGGTAATTAATAAAAAGCTATATGAACCAATTTGTAAAGAAAGGTTACATAATCTGTTAGGAGACCATTTTAAATGGGATGAGGCAGTTAGTCATGTATATTGTACGACCTTAGACATGTATCTGCGGCAATTTCAGTATAGGGTACTATTTAATATTTTATCGGTGAATGAACAACTGTACAAAAGTAAAAAAGATGTTCATATTGTTTTATTGAAGATGAGTCAGTAATACATATATTCTGCGAGTGTCATGTGAGTAAAACCTTTTATAATCAGCTTAAAACATGGGCAAAGAGTGCTGGAATTAATATGCCACGGTTGAGTCCAGAATTTATATGGGGTGTGATAAAAAGTTCCCCTATAAGATCATTGTAGATATTTTATTGATGATTTTTAAGTTTGTTCTGTTTTCCTATCGTGATAAGATGAATCCGCCATCTATTCATATATTTATGAAATATTTGATTAGGTTAGAAAGATTGGAACGTAATGTTGCCGAAAAACACAAAAAGTCAGAAATACATCAGCAAAAGTGGAAACGTATATTGTTATCTTTGGGTTGATACATTTTTGATAATTCAAAAAGTTAAATGAAATACTCTTACATTTACGGTATAACATTGTTGCTCTTGTATGCTTGTAAATGTTTGTATTCTAAGTTCCGGGAGATGTCGATGATGAAAAAGATAATATATAAACAAACTGGTAAAGAAAATATTCTGAGACATCTTGAAGGAAAGGAAAAAAAAAAAAAAAAAAAAAAGGACTCAAAGCCAGGAGATCGTGGGTTCCAATCTCAGCCGAGACAGTGAGGTTTTTCACGGTCGGCTCCCACCCAGAGGGAGCGCTCTGCAGGCTTAATGGGAAGGCTGTGCCCCACAGCCGTGTATCACCCACATACGAGTGCGCCTTTGGGGGGTTTCTCGGTGTTATGACCCAGCAATGGAGATGATAACACACCCAGGACCCGCAGGTACGGTAGACACCGGGCCTGGGTGACACCAGGATACAAAATAAACCAAAAATGATAGGACGCGAGTGCTACCGCCCTGTCAAGTCGTCCCAAACCGAAATGGAAACTCTGTAGATGACCATTCTTAGGTTAAATTTAGATAAGTCAGCATTAAAAAATGGAGGCAGTTACCTTCACAAAAAAAATGAACAACATAAGACTTAAAGAACTGCTTATATTCGTCTTGCAAAGTTAACAATTGGGGGGGGGGGGGGTCTTAAATAAAGAGCCACTTGAAGAACTACTTATATACGTCATTTGAATTAATTCAGTGTCTCCTAAATAATGCGCCATTTATCTAAAGAAAAGCACTCTAAGTAAAATCATCTTTTACAAGCGTCTTGCTTGTCTGCAATTCTGCCAGTTGTTTTGCTGTTATTAAAGATTCATAAAAAAACTGACTTGTGTGTTTATAGTCTTATACCTAATAATTTTCACTCTTATGCATAAAATAATGTCAAGTCCAGCAAAGGCTCTAAATGTTACAGTGCTACGGTCACCAACTTTTTACACATATAACAGGTGTGGGTCATACCGACCCTTTGTCCTAGCTTTTATTCGTGTTTTTTTTAAATATTTTTTTGTGTGCAGGTAACCGCCTCCCCTTGTTAATGCTAACTTAACTACGTATATGTACATCTTCATAAATCCATTCCAGTTTCGGACTACGTGACAGGGCAGTATCACACGCTACTTCTCATTTTATATCCTGGCGTCAACCAGGCCCGGTGACAAATGCACCTGCGGGGCCTGAAAGGGTAATCATCCCCATTGCTGTGTCTTACCATCGAGGAACTCCTGAGAGGCGCACTAGTTTGTGAGTGAAACATGGTCGTTGGGCACGGCCTTCCCATTATAGTCAGGTGGCTTAGTGTAAGATTTTGGCCATATCGTTACAGACCGGATAAAAGCACCAAAGTTTGTGTATGGGTAGAGTACACCAAAACGGATGATTTCAGAGGGGGTGCCCTCGTCGAGTACCCACGAGGTAAGTTTCAGAGCCTGAAAACCTTCTGCGCCTTGCGTATCACAGTACCCTCTTTTCGCATGAAAATGAAGAGGGTTAGGGAAGGAAAAATCACCTTAGATCCACTACGGTTTAATAAAATACAGTAAATTATATACCAAAAGAAAGCCAAAGAAGAGTACTTTCTATCATTACCATTTACGTTGTTATATTATACACCTATAGCCCAAAAAATGTAGAATATCGTGACGATACCTTTTCTCAAATTCGGGACTGGGGAAGCTACATGCAAACATTTAAACAAGATATTAAATGTATAAATGAAAATAATGTGCAAATATTTTTCTTTTTTACTATTGCTGAGTTTGTGATTCAGGTTTTTGGGAAAGTATTAAATGTTTGTTATAATGGATAGTTGCCTTAACGGGTACTGGTGTTTGAACTAAATGTGACCGATAAACCATATTTCCGATCAAGATCAATCTAACGTTCATATTTTAATTTGTTCTTGTTATTCATTGCAACTGATCTCTGTAAATCGTTGCAAATTCAAAATTTAAACTTCTTGGCAAGCACAAGGATTTTTTATCAGAATTTATTTATTAACTATCATAGTCGTCATGTTACAAAAGTGCGAGCACATTCCAGAAAATATGTTGACAAATTACAACTTAAACATCACCTGTTTCAAAATTCAATATAAATTGAAATTTAACACAGAAATAAAATCTTTAAAACTGCTATAACAAATAAAACCGGTCATATTATTAAAGTCAAATGGTTACAATGCGATATATTAGTTGTACTACCACATTCTGGAACACAACTTGGGTAGTTTATTAAATTCAGTCACATTTTTAAAGTTTGTACAATCAAGATTTGTTTTTTGTCGGGGGGGGGGGGGGGCTTAGCGTCAAATCTTGACTCTTATCGTTACAGATCGGATAAAAGCACCAAACTTTGTAGGTGGATAGAGTACATCCAGGGGGCTGATTTTAGAGGGGGTCCCCTTGCAGGTGAAGAACATACTAGTTTTGTTTTAGCGCCTGAAACCTATTTGGCCCTTGCTCTCCGAAATAACAAAATTAAGCATAAAAAATAGCATAAAATATGAAGGGTCAGGGAAAGGAAAAATCACTTCAGATCCGCTTTATCTGGATAGAATATTGCAAATAGATATACCAAAGAAAAGACAAAGAAAATACGTTCCATGCAGTTTAATGTGTACTTTTTACAATAAATCTGTCTTACAGTTTTGTTATTAAGCAAACTGTCTTGTTTGTATAGTGGATTTTACTGTGGCTTAATAAATATAGTGTTACTTGAATATTCATTATTTCATCCATGTCCTGTAGAATATTAGCCTACATTTTCCCTCTCCATTCCTGTAGCCCATTACTTTTTAACTTTAAACCTATTTTCTTTTTTATTTTCGGAATGTAAAAAAATACCAAAGATACATGATTCATTTTTCTATATTATATGCATGCTTGCGGGTTAATCAATTTCACAGGCCATTCTATTTCCGGTTTTAGGTTACAAATATCTTTATGAAATGATTTAATCGCGAACAAGATGTCTATAAATGAATGAAAGCTTGAAAGTATATTTCTGAATAACAAAATCAACCAATTATATTTCAGATCCAATAATTTTGTTATCTGTACCCCCAAACACTCTCTGAAATTCATCCATAAGTTTCTTGTGTGTTTAGGAATCCAACATTGACAAACAACTCTAAACAACTGAAGGTGTAGGTAAACTCAAGGCAAAGCCCACTTTTCCTGATAGATATATCGTGATTGCTTCTACAGAACTTTATAGACTGACATGAAAATGTCAGTCTCAGCATCATAATACAACTTTAGCATATTCGTATTCACTTACATAACTTAATAATCATAAACACTTAAAGTTAACTCAGTCTGACATTTCCTCCTATGTCTTAACAATTTATAACGTAGAACTTATTTAATCTAAACAACTAATATTACTGACACTAATTTGTATAAAGACATATCTATTCTAATCGAATAAAACAGCCAGCTGATCTTCATAAGTCCTCATTAACATAATGAGTCTCAGAGTATATAGATTTGAACAAAGCCACAACAAAATTTGTCATTTCAGTTAAATATTATTTAGGATAAAGTAAACAGTTGCTGCATTATGTTACATTCTGAGGATTTTCTCACTTGCCCGCATATCATATGACTGAGATGCATTAATGCCCAGTCCCTCAATGATCAAATAGGCAGCTCACCAAATTGTTTCAAAAACCTGTGTTCAGATGGTCTTTAAACAGATGGTCTTGCTGGAATAGACGACGAGTGTATGATATGATACACATTAACTTCTTAGTCAAAATGTGCGGCCGCCAAAATAACCATCTGTTCAGGTGTTGTCAGTTAAAAATAATGGTTCAGTCTATGCAGACTGCGAATATAAACTCAAATCATACACTCAGCTGCCCAGATCGCACCTATACTAGTATGATCTTTATCATCCAAATAATTATGGAGTATTGTTTATATTCAAATATATATTAATATTTCTGAAATGTTGAGCTCCAATATTTTGACTTAAAAACGTGGGGCCAATTAAAGGATGGACGGATGGCGTGACTTTCTGACCTGAAGCTGGCTACATTTAACCTTTAAACTAGTTTTGGTCTTTACCGCAACAGATGTTTGATATATTTTAAAGTGTTTTGTATATGTATATTGATTAAATGAAAATTAAATATAGATTCAACCGACTTTACCGGGTTATCCTCATTGTTGTAAAGGTCTGATAACGTTTTGTTATCCTGCTATTGTTGACTCTGGCCTGCTGAACTGGCACCTGAAAGACTGACCTGAAAATACTTCCTACAAAATTTGGTGTTTTTTTCTGAATATGTAACGATAATTCCGTTAAGTTAGATGACTCACTGTTAAGACTTACGCTAACATGACGGTCTCATCATCATAATACATCATTATCATATATATATATATATATATATATATATATATATTAATTTTACTTACATATTTAATTATAAACAATAGCGTAAATGTAGACAAACATTTTCTTCAGTGCAAAAACATTTAATATGAACTAGTTTTTTTATCTAAATAAAATGTAAATAAATACTGAATTCTTTTATTTAGTCTATTTCTGGCAAATTGAAGTTGAAATCAGTAAAATAATTTCATAATAAATTAAGATTAGGTAGTTATATAAAATTATCAGCGATGTAAGTATTTATTTGAATATATGAACAAACCATAATCCACTCTCAACCCATAAAAATACAACAGATGACTAAACGCCACTGGAAGCTCCGTCGTATTGAAACTTGAGCTAAATTGCTTCCATCGATGATTTTACAGTAATTTTTATTTTTTTTTCGAAATGTTATTATTCCAGACATATATAATACCCAACGACTGTTCAAGAACCGCCCATTGGCTTGTTATATACTCAATTAGTCCATTGATTTGCCGGTAGCCCTTTTCCCTCCAGAGATATATTATTTTGGATAAGTGTAAACAAATATTGCTTCATGATACATTTCATTATCCCATTTACCATATATTATGAACGAGATGTATATGCGCCCTGATAAATAATGATTAAAGGTGTTGACAATTTAATAAATTGTTTCAGTCACCTGGTTTCTTCATAAATACGACTTCAGATATAGCTTTCGAAAGGGATGGTTTCACTGGTAAAGTGTGTATGTACTAGTATATTCCCTATATATTTTAATGATATGGGTGTTTAATCTTTATAATCCTAACCATTATGCAATTTTTATTTTTTTTATTTTAAAACATATTTCTTATCTTCTCTAATATTTAGAACATGAGGGCATTTTATCATACAGGATACAGTTCCACATCAATGGATGACGTGACCTTTTGACCTCAAGCGACCTACAGTTATACTTCAACATCATTTTCGTCACAATTTCTACAATAACTGTTCATTATATTTCATTATGGTGTTCTTCAATCTAGTTCACAACATTCCGTTAATCGTTGTAATTGTGTGTAATTTTACGTAAAATCCTGTAATTTTGGACTCGAGCCAGCTGGAAGAACCATAAACTGAGTTCGGGAAGACACCCCATCCAGAATAATCAGCATTGACCTGTAGATATTTCATACCAATAATATCATAACGATAATTCCGACAAGCCACCTGACTATTAAGCATGCAAAGCGCTCACCCTGGGTGGGGGCCGACCGTGAAACATCTCACCGCCTCGGCGGAGATTCGAACTCACGATCTCCCGGCTTTGAGTCCTGTGCTCTACCCCTTAGCCACAGAAGCTTTAATTGATCTTATTCAGGCTTGAATGTTGTTGTAATATTTAACAATCGTAACCGACTTGTGTAACTTGATATATTCACAGCGTACCTACTAGTGTATACATTTTGCCTGATGTGTGAATATTGTCGTTAAATTGGTACCCGTTCCCAGTGAGTACTCACGATGTAAATTGCACAAGAGTAAGTACAGTCAGTGTGCCTGGTCGAATACATGTCTATGATTTGAGTATCTAAGATGTGATTATATATGATTATCGGCGAGGCATTACCTCCACGTGCCGGACTGATGGTCACGGCTGGAGGCTGAGCCGTGGCCCTCGTGGACAAGGACCTGTTTGTTCTAACTCTCAGAAGCACACAGGGCTCTCCCTTTGGAACAACACATTTGTAAGCACCAGACCTTGAGAATGAAATCCTCATCCCTTTAGCATTGATGAACTGGAAGTCTTAATGGCTGCATTTCCTGTTAGATTCTGCCCATGTTCCCTACAGACCAACTGGAAACCAACTATTTGGTCAAGAAGTGGACACAACCGTTGATCGTGAATCAGACCGATTTTGAATGAAGTCATGGTCAGTACTGACACGTCCAAACACAGCATGAATAGTATCTACATTCATTTCAAGGCAGTTATTGTCCCTACTCTGTTGTTCACAGTTTGATTACTTTAAGTTGGTATATTTATGAAAGGACAAAGTGCAGCGTTTTCATTAAGTTTTAAACTTTTCACCACAAACCATATTTGTCGAAACAAGGACGTGAACGCGTAGCAACTGTGCCGTGTCACGTGGGACAGTCGGTTACAGGCACACACCAGATCTGACCAGATTCAGACGCAAATCTCTACTCTGTTTATCATTTGCCGATGATAGCGCCGCCTTGTCAGGAAATTTCACAGGATGCGAAAAATATATGACTGATGAGCTATTACGAACTAATACTGCGATAGGACTGACATTTGTCTGTGCTAGACTATATATAGCTATTACACTTGTAACATTAAAAACAATTTTTTAGATGCCTTCACTAGTAGTATACAGTGGGAAAGCTATCTAAGGCATCCATAGAAATTTTTACGCGTAATTTCAAGGTAATCCCTGCAAGACTGATCGGAGACTGGTGCTCTTGGTACGAGTTTGTCTCAAAACGGTCTGATAGTATTGGAAGGTCGTAACTGTCGTTCATATTCAAGAACTATCAAAATACCGGTAAACATGTTTGACATCGAATAAATAGGTGGCTCCTCCAGTTTGGCACCAGTAACTCATTTGACTCCCCATGATAAATAGTACTACCAACTTTAAGGACAATAATTGAATCCACATAACAGAAACGGACACAGGTGCTGTAATTTGACAACTTACAGTATACGAGTAAAATAAGTAGAAAATCAAAGAAAAATATGTGTCACCATGTTATTGTTGAACTTTTTCTAAAAATCTAGTTTTTGTACAACACCTTAACCATAGGTGAGAAACTGACAGAATTGTTTAAATTTGTATAAATTAATGTAAAACAAACTATTAAAACCGCTTAAATTGCAAATGAAAACTAGATGTGTCGGAACGACACGAATGCCCCCGCCTGGGGCAAATTAGAAACATTTGTTAAATTTTGAAAACAATTTTAAGTTCAGGAGGTATCATATGGTCAAAAGTAGGTCAACAAGGGCAAAATGCAAACTCGATCTGTTACGGGTCATTATCAAGCAACACACCAAAAATCAGGCCAGTATCTGCAGGCACTGTGAAAAAAAGTCCATACATGTGCATTTTCCATTAAAATTTCTGTCTTTCATGAAATTTTCTATGTTGGGGAGCCGTAAAACAATCAAAAGTAGGTCAATCCGGATGAAACGCAAACTCGATCTGTAACTGTCATTATCTGCCCACACATAAAAAATCAGGGTGGTATCTGCAGGCATTGATGAAAAAAAGTCGGTACATATGCATTTGTTATGAAATTTTCTATTTTTCATGAAACTTTCTATGTTCAGGAGCAGTCAAACGGTCAAAAGTGGGTCAACTGAGACAAAACAAGAACTTGATCTGTAACTGGTCATTATCTGCCTACACACCAAAAATCAGGCCCGTATCTGCAGGCATTGCGAAAAAAAGTCCGTACATGTGCACTTTTTTTATTAAATTTTCTATGTTAGAGCACCGTCAAACGGTCAAAAGTAGGTCAACTGGAACAAAACATGAACTCGATCTGTAACTGGTCATTATCTGCCCACACACAAAAAAATCAGGCCAATATCTGCAGGTATTGGGAAAAAAAGTCAGTACATGTGTATTTGTCATGAAAATTTATATTTTTCATGAAGTTTTCTATGTTCAGGAGCCGTAAAACGGTCAAAAGTAAGTCAACTGGAACAAAACGCGAACTCGATCTGTAACTGGTCAATATCTGCCCACACACCAAAAATCAGGCAAATATCTGCAGGCATTGCGAAAAAAAGTCCGTACATGTGTATTTGTCATGAAAATTTACATTTTTCATGCAATTTTCTAAGTTAAGGAGCCGTAAAACGGTCAAAAGTAGGTCAACTGGAACGAAACACGAACTCCATCTGTAACTGGTCATTATCTGCCCACACTAAAAAATCAGGCCAATATCTGCAGGTATTGCCAAAAAAAGTCAGTACATGTGTATTTGTCATGAAAATTTATATTTTTCATGAAATTTTCTATGTTAAGGAGCCGTAAAACGGTCAAAAGTAGGTCAACTAGGATGAAGCGCGAACTCCATCTGTAACTGATCAATATCTGCCAACACACCAAAAATCAGGCCAATATCTGCAGGCATTGCGAAAAAAAATCCGTACATGTGTATATGTCATGAAAATTTATATTTTTCATGAAATTTTCTAAGTTAAGGAGCCGTAAAACGTACAAAAGTAGGTCAACTAGGACGAAACGCGAACTCGATCTGTAACTGGTCATTATCTGCCCACACACCAAAAATCAGGCTAATATCTGCAGGCATTGCGAAAAAAAGTCCGTACATGTGTATTTGTCATGAAAATTTATATTTTCATGAAATTTTCTATGTTAAGGAGCCGTAAAACGGTCAAAAGTAGGTCAACTGGGACGAAACGCGGACTCGATCTCTAACTGGTCATTATCTGCCCACACACCAAAAATCAGGCCAATATATGCAGGCATTGCGAAAAAAAGTCCGTACAACTGTTTTATTTCGGAATGACGGAAGGACGGAAGGACGGACATGGGTAAAACTATATGCCCCAGCCACTTTGTGGCGGGGGCATAAAAAAATTATTTCAATTCATGCATTACGTATTGAGATTTGTTGTAAGTTAACTCAAATGGACAAATCGCAATGAAAATCAGCAATTATCAATTTACATTTCTGAAGAGCTACACAGTCCGATATGATTAATTCACATGTTCAGTGATGCATTAAAGTTGTAACTGAGACAAATTATTACAACGTATCAACCTTTTGTTCACACTAAGAAGAATCTGACGTTTAGGTGTTCGAAACGATGCTTTTGTTCACGTAGCGCGCAGAACATGGGTAACCGTGACTAAATGTCGAGATTCTATAATGATTTCTACAGGACCAACGGGTACTCTTTCTGCCCTGTTCATGAACGAAAAAAGGTGATCATTTTGTTATAAGCTTACAAAAGGTAACATTTTGCATGAGTAAATTCCAAAAGTTTGACATATAAATGGTGGCAACCAGATTTTATTTCGATAATCTCATGCATTTTACTACACCCGTAATAGATTAGGCGATCATCAACATTAAAAATTTAAAGTGTTTAAGATTTGGTTGTGCTGTTTTATTAAGCGTAGGTGTTTAGAAATTTGGTTGTAGTGTTTCATTACGCGGGAGTGTTCAGAGATTTGGTTGTGGCGTTTCATTACAAGGGAGTGTTTAGTGAATTGGTTGTGGTTTTCTGTTATGCGGCAGTGTTTAGAGATTTTGTGCTTGTGTTTTATCATGTGGGAGTGTTTAGAGATTTGGATGTGGTGTTCTATTAGACGGGTATGTTTAGAGATTTTTCTGTGGTGTTCTATTACACGGGAGTGTTTAGAGATTTGGTTGTGGTGTTCTATTATACGGAAATGTTTGGAGAATGGATTCCGGTGTTTTAATATGTGGGAGTGTTTGGAGATTTTGTTCTGATAATTTATTTTGTGGGAGTGTTTGGAGATTTTTCTCTGGTACTATATTATGTGGGAGTGTTTAGAGGTTTTGCTCTGGCACTTTATTATTTGGGAGTGTTTGGAGATTTTGCTCTGGTACTTTATTATGTGGGAGTGTTTGGAGATTTTGCTCTGATCCTTTTTTTATGTGGGAGTGTTTAGAGATTTTGCTCTGGTACTTTATTATGTGGGAGTATTTGGAGATTTTGCTCTGATAATTTTAAATGTGGGAGTGTTTAGAGATTTTAGTCTGGTACTTTATTTTGTGGGAGTGTTTCGAGATTTTGCTCTGGTTAGTTATTATATAAATGTGGGAGTATGCATCTGGGGTTTCCTTATCTAGTGGATGTATTGACGGGTTGTGATCAGTCATTTACTGTCTGGCTCGACGCAGGCGTTGTTTCACCCACAACACGACTTAAAGGCCAGATACAGGATGTCGCATTGTAAACAAATGATAGTACGAAGCCTTAATTACTAGTAGATATACCAATAAAAGTATTCATAACTGTATAACACTAGATGTCTTACTCAAACATCTAAATAAAAATAAATATCACATTAAACACAGGACTGTCTGTGGCGAGTGGTCAGTTCATCGTTTCACATATCAAGACTGATTGTCATTACTGGTAATTTACCTCTGCTACTCGAGATCAGTTCAATTAGCGAAAGTCTCGCGAGACTGAGCTGGGGGACTCACGTGGCCAGTGATCTAGAAGTTAGACTAGAACAGAATTGCCCCATGACATGGCATGGAATAAGATGAAACTAATTCATAACGTCCCCACAGCAGGTTTATCGTACTAACTGTCACGAACACACATAACATATATGAGTAATAGCTAAATTGGGCTTCCTAAACTCACAGAGAAGCCAGTCATTCAATAAAATATCAAAATAAAACTATCGTGACCTCATTAGGCCTGTTTTCGATAAAATATGCATGTATATATGAACAAGAAAATTCGTGGAATTTATGTCCTCCGCTTCCGCCTCTTGTTATTTTAGCTTCCTGTGATCTTCATGCTTGCCTTCTCAATATGTTTTAGTTTTTATTTTCCCCTGAAGATGTCTCCACAGGTCATAGTGCCCGTATTTTAGTTTTCATTGTCCTCTGAAGATTTCTTCACATGACATAATTTTTGTTGTGAATTTGAAACAAAAGGGAAAATGTTTTGTTTGTTTGGAGCTGGTGATAATCAGTTTTCAGACAGACACTCCAAAACTAATCCCAACCAAGGTATGCATGAGAGCCATCACTGACCCAGACATGATCGAAATCGGATAATATTTAGGAAAGTTATCGCACGGAAACGAAAACCTGACGGTCAGACAGACAGACGGACAGACAGACAAACCCAAATCAATATCCCCCGTTCCGCGGTAGCGGGGAACAATTAGAAACAAAATGAGGTGTGCTGCCTGAACAACAGTTTTCTTTATGATAGTACACAATAAGGCCGGATAATATTTGTCAATATCTAACCAGACCGGTGTATGGACAAACTTTTTATAAACGGAATATACAGAATAATCCTTCCATGTCTCGGTGAATATTTACGTCAGCGTCTGGCAGACCAGAAATGAAGAAACAGATCATAAAAGATAAACTAATAATATTAGAATACACATTTTATGCCCACATTCAGCGTTTAATGTAACTCATTGTATTCAAAACAACGGCGTTCAGTAATGTTCAACTTATGCTGAGTTGCTGTCATATTTGAGGAAGATTAACGAACCCTGAAGACAGGCGATGGTGAATAGAAAGGCGACGGAGTAACTTCATTATATCACCCTAAGGATCAAGTCATATACCTAAATACAGTATATAACCCGGAGGATCAAGTCATATACCTAACTAAAGTTTATCACCCAGAGAAACAAATCATTTACCTAACTACATTATATCACCCGGAGGATCAAGTCATATACCTAACTACATTTTATCACCCAGAGAAACAAATCATATACCTAACTACAGTATATCACCCGGAGGATCAAGTCATATACCTAACTAAAGTTTATCACCCAGAGAAACAAATCATTTACCTAACTACATTATATCACCCGGAGGATCAAGTCATATACCTAACTACATTTTATCACCCAGAGAAACAAATCATATACCTAACTACATTATATCACCCGGGGATTTAAGTCATATACCTAACTACAGTTTATCACACAGAGAAACAAATCATACACCTAACTACATTATATTACCCTGAGGATCAAGTCATATACCTAACTACATTATATCACCCGGAGGATCAAGTTATATACCTAACTACATTTTATCACCCAGAGATACATATCATATACCTAACTACATTTTATCACCCAGAGAAACAAATCATATACCTAACTACAGTATATCACCCGGAGATTCAAGTCATATACCTAACTACATTTTATCACCCAGAGAAACAAATCATATACCTAACTACAGTATATCACCCGGAGATTCAAGTCATATACCTAACTACATTTTATCACCCAGAGATACAAATCATATACCTAACTACAGTATATCACCCGAAGGATCAAGTCATATACCTAACCACATTTTATCACCCAGAGAAACAAATTATATACCTAACTACAGTATATCACCCGGAGATTCAAGTCATATACCTAACTACATTTTATCACCCAGAGAAACAAATCATATACCTAACTACAGTATATCACCCGGAGATTCAAGTCATATACCTAACTACATTTTATCACCCAGAGATACAAATCATATACCTAACTACAGTATATCACCCGGAGGATCAAGTCATATACCTTACTACATTTTATCACCCAGAGAAACAAATCATATACCTAACTACAGTATATCACCCGGAGATTCAAGTCATATACCTTACTACATTTTATCACCCAGAGAAACAAATCATATACCTAACTACAGTATATCACCCGGAGATTCAAGTCATATACCTAACTACATTTTATCACCCAGAGATACAAATCATATACCTAACTACAGTATATCACCCGGAGGATCAAGTCATATACCTTACTACATTTTATCACCCAGGGAAACAAATCATATACCTAACTACAGTATATCACCCGGAGATTCAAGTCATATACCTTACTACATTTTATCACCCAGAGAAACAAATCATATACCTAACTACAGTATATCACCCGGAGGATCAAGTCATATACCTAACTACATTTTATCACCCAGAGAAACAAATCATATACCTAACTACGTTATATCACCCGGAGATTCAAGTCATATACCTAACTACAGTTTATCACACAGAGAAAGAAATCATACACCTAACTACATTATATTACCCTGAGGATCAAGTCATATACCTAACTACATTATATCACCCGGAGGATCAAGTTATATACCTAACTACATTTTATCACCCAGAGACACATATCATATACCTAACTACATTTTATCACCCAGAGAAACAAATCATATACCTAACTACAGTATATCACCCGGAGATTCAAGTCATATACCTAACTACATTTTATCACCCAGAGAAACAAATCATATACCTAACTACAGTATATCACCCGGAGATTCAAGTCATATACCTAACTACATTTTATCACCCAGAGATACAAATCATATACCTAACTACAGTATATCACCCGGAGGATCAAGTCATATACCTTACTACATTTTATCACCCAGAGAAACAAATCATATACCTAACTACAGTATATCACCCGGAGATTCAAGTCATATACCTAACTACATTTTATCACCCAGAGAAACAAATCATATACCTAACTACAGTATATCACCCGGAGATTCAAGTCATATACCTAACTACATTTTATCACCCAGAGATACAAATCATATACCTAACTACAGTATATCACCCGGAGGATCAAGTCATATACCTTACTACATTTTATCACCCAGAGAAACAAATCATATACCTAACTACAGTATATCACCCGGAGATTCAAGTCATATACCTTACTACATTTTATCACCCAGAGAAACAAATCATATACCTAACTACAGTATATCACCCGGAGGATCAAGTCATATACCTAACTACATTTTATCACCCAGAGAAACAAATCATATACCTAACTACGTTATATCACCCGGAGATTCAAGTCATATACCTAACTACAGTTTATCACACAGAGAAAGAAATCATACACCTAACTACATTATATTACCCTGAGGATCAAGTCATATACCTAACTACATTATATCACCCGGAGGATCAAGTTATATACCTAACTACATTTTATCACCCAGAGACACATATCATATACCTAACTACATTTTATCACCCAGAGAAACAAATCATATACCTAACTACAGTATATCACCCGGAGATTCAAGTCATATACCTAACTACATTTTATCACCCAGAGAAACAAATCATATACCTAACTACAGTATATCACCCGGAGGATCAAGTCATATACCTAACTACAGTTTATCACCCAGAGATACAAATCATATACCTAACTACAGTATATCACCCGAAGGATCAAGTCATATACCTAACCACATTTTATCACCCAGAGAAACAAATCATATACCTAACTACAGTATATCACCCGGAGATTCAAGTCATATACCTAACTACATTATATCACCCAGAGAAACAAATCATATACCTAACTACAGTATGTCACCCGGAGATTCAAGTCATATACCTAACTACATTTTATCACCCAGAGAAACAAATCATATACCTAACTACAGTATATCACCCGGAGATTCAAGTCATATACCTAACTACATTTTATCACCCAGAGAAACAAATCATATACCTAACTACAGTATATCACCCGGAGGATCAAGTCATATACCTAACTAGAGTTTATCACCCAGAGAAACAAATCATATACCTAACTACAGTATATCACCCAAAGATTCAAGTCATATACCCAACTACATTTTATCACCCAGAGAAACAAATCATATACCTAACTACAGTATATCACCCGGAGGATCAAGTCATATACCTAACTACATTTTATCACCCAGAGAAACAAATCATATACCTAACTACAGTATATCACCCAAAGATTCAAGTCATATACCCAACTACATTTTATCACCCAGAGAAACAAATCATATACCTAACTACAGTATATCACCCGGAGGATCAAGTCATATACCTAACTACATTTTATCACCCAGAGAAACAAATCATATACCTAACTACAGTATATCACCCGGAGGATCAAGTCATATACCTAACTACATTTTATCACCCAGAGAAACAAATCATATACCTAACTACAGTATATCACCCAAAGATTCAAGTCATATACCCAACTACATTTTATCACCCAGAGAAACAAATCATATACCTAACTACAGTATATCACCCGGAGGATCAAGTCATATACCTAACTACATTTTATCACCCAGAGAAACAAATCATATACCTAACTACAGTATATCACCCAAAGATTCAAGTCATATACCCAACTACATTTTATCACCCAGAGAAACAAATCATATACCTAACTACAGTATATCACCCGGAGGATCAAGTCATATACCTAACTACATTTTATCACCCAGAGAAACAAATCATATACCTAACTACAGTATATCACCCGGAGGATCAAGTCATATACCTAACTACATTTTATCACCCAGAGAAACAAATCATATACCTAACTACAGTATATCACCTGGAGATTCAAGTCATATACCTAACTACAGTTTATCACACAGAGAAAGAAATCATACACCTAACTACATTATATCACCCGGAGATTCAAGTCATATACCTAACTACATTATATCACCCGGAGATTCAAGTCATATACCTAAATACATTTTATAACCCAGAGGATCATGTTGCGCCACATTAGTAGAATTAAACGGTTAACTTGAATTTATCTCCTATCCAATTTTATTGTCTCATTGCAAATTATTGTCCCACGTGGGCTCCTTTTCAGGCCATCTTCGCACCAATCTTGAAATGTGGATAATATGTCAGAATCCACTTATTGTCTTTTTTTTAAACTAGTCATTACAGTAAGACAAATTGTCCATTGTAGGGCAAATGAGGCCATGCAATTTTGACTCGAGAAATTCAATAGGGTGGTTGGGGGCCTATTCTACACAGGGATATTAAATTCACATGAAGTGTTTTCTCCTTGAAATATCATGGTGACTCTGCTAAGGAACCGATTGCTTTCTCATTTACACAATTGTACACAAGTGTTAAAAAGAATGCACACGCCACTTGCTGGCCGTACCGCGCAACTTCATAATTAACTTCGGTGTTTCTTAATAGAACAGTTTTTTATGTTTATTATGTAAGAATTCTGGTCACGCAGTGTTGCTAAGGTAAACTAGGGACTGTGGTTACTCACACAAAGATCCCGAAACTATCAACATACAAATAAGTGAATTGGAGAGAGAAATTCCATGTGCCGGGGTGGTTTTGTTGGAAACTTTTGTACTCATCCAAAATGAACAAAAAGCTTGATAAAACACATATTATGTAAATGTTCATATATTATAAAAGTTAGGTAGATGGATTTTGTAAAAATTATATGTACTTTTCTTCACTCAGAGTGTGGCAAGGATGCAGCAGGATCGTGACAGAGGATTAGAAGCATCAATATATGACTAAGGTATATTAAGAGGATCATTTCATGATTCTGTTTTCATTGGTGTGCATTTTATGCAAATAAATAAAAAATAATGTGAAAAGCGTCTTGACTTCTCTCACATGAAGTAAATGTGGATTTCAAACACTGATAATACAAATAATTTCATATGATGCGGCAGAAACACCATACCATTTAATAAGGACAACCAATGATAATCACACAAGGCTTAATTTCAAACCTTTTTCAAGCTCACCATGGGAACATTTTCCACTGCTGTATTCTTTTTTATTATTGAGTCTGTCTTAATGATGGAGATAGACACATATTCGTTTACCTATTGATGATGTCATGGTGACATTTGTTCCATGATTTGGAGGACATTCCGTGGGGCGAATAAAAATGTTAGGCCTCCTAAAGGTTACGTACCATTCTCAAGTTGAGTCCTTAATAGATTCTACCGATTAACTCCCGAGGATTTGTACCGATGAGGATATTCATTAGTCCCCTCTTGAGTAAGACTATGAAGGAAATGGTAACGTTGTTTTATTATAGTAGATACTTGTGGCATAAATCCCTAATTTATTAGTTTTCACTGTCTAGACAAACCAGGGATAATTTTTTTGGTTCAAACTATATATATATATATATATATATATATATATATATATATATATATATATATATATATATTGTTCAAGTAAAGGCCGATGTGATGTATTCAATGTACGTGTGAAAATAATAAATATTAACAAGGGACCCATGGGTCACGGCGCTCAGCTGATCGTGATTGGACTATAAATGTTTCTCCACTATGAAACTATATCGAGTCGATAAAGCTTATGAATATCATGTACCTGTTGGGCTATTATAAAGGAATGTAATGTAAAATGTGAGTAAATGATAAATGAAATTACCTGACTGATGGATTAATAGAGTCAAATAAAGTGGTTTATTTTTTATTTATTTAGGAGGGGTTGAAAATTGTGATATATTTGAGCAAATATGAATGCAATGACAGCAGTAATAAGCAGTAGTAGATGATAAGGCTATTTGTTGAAGGATCTAAAGTGTATGGTAGTCTGCAAGCGTTCAATTTGACAGATATGATGTTATGATTAACTATGCTGATGAAGTGATTTATAAAATTTGTGACTGTATGACACAATATCTCTTTAGTTTTGACAAGGTACATTATTGTGATGCCCACTATGTCTACATATTACACAATATTGACATAATTTCTGGCATGTACATAGGTACCTATGGACGAATAGTTATACAAAATATTAAAGTATGAATATATCTGATTCATCTTGTTCTTGCTTACTGAGGCTGACTTTGGGATGGGGTTCGGAGAAGGGAAAAGTGAGGGCAGCACGAAGGTGGATGTAGAAATATTCTATTGTAATGTTTTTCATTTATATAAGAATATGAAAAGCTAAGAGGAAAGGGGCCCTCCTACTTGGTTATAGTAAAGTTCTAAATATATTATTGCAAACTAATACTCTGACAAGACTGTCATGAAGAAAAACAGTAAAAGTTTTGAGATACTGTGTTGCATACGAAAATTTACAGATGGACAGGCAAGTGGACAGAATGGACTAATACCTTTATTTCACTTTCAAGAGAATAATGCATTTAAGTTTATATATAATCCTATTTTTTTAAGCAGATCCACTTTTTCCATTAAGAAGTTTTTATCTGTATCATTTTTTTATTTACAGGTTTATAAATTTTTAATTAAAAAACCTGAAAATATAAGTTAAAATATTAGAATTGTTGCAAAAGTTGCAATCATTATATATACAGAGTAAAAAACATTGGGTCATATTATGCATACACATATATTTTATTATTTTTAAATCATAAATGTTTTAACTGATTTTAAAAGAAAATAATGCCACAACATGGCATCTACAAGAATATTCCTTGAATCACTATTAAAAAGTTTTGCATATTGGAGTTTTCAGGACATGCTTAATTTTATTCACCAAAATAAAATAAAAGTAAATTTGACAAAATAAATTAATAATCTTTTCAAATAAAGTATACACACTGTTGGTTGAATGAGGGACAAACAATATCATTGTGCTAATTACTATCCCAGTTTTAATTAATTACTGGAATTAATAGTCAATTTCACACCTGGTGAAGTTTTTACTCTTCTGAAGTAAGGAATTACTCATCTCATGAACATCCAGACTTTCACAGCAATACACCACTTTGTGGACACAATTAAATGTACACTTTAATCATTGTAACCCTGGTGGTTCAATACAAAATCTAAAATGTAGCATGTCCAAGAATAAAATAAAATACAGAAAAATTATAACATTCATCTAGTTTATGCACCAGCTGGGGGGGGGGGATGAGTGCAGGGCGAGGGGAAGCCTGCTAGTAGTGGCCAAGCTGGGCCAAGGTAAGCTGCCTGGGGTGGGTTACATAATGCAAGTGAAGGCTGTACTACTAGGTGGGCTAGATGTAAACAACACTTGACATGGTGTGTGAAAACATGAATAAAAGCTATACATTCCAATCAATTTCTTTTGAAAGTTCAGATTTTAAAAGATTAAATCCTTATGCATATATGCTGGGAAAATTAAATCAACAGTGCCAAAGTTGGACAAAATTTAAGGTATTGTTTTTTATATATGCTAATAACTTGAAAAATTTGCAAAATTCAGATCTAATTTTGGGTAAACAATTGAATTTTAATTAAATAAAGTTATATTCCTGAAAAAAAAGGTCTCTAGGTTCAGCAATTCTCATGTGAGTAAATATATTTCCTGATTTTTTAAAAAAATTGCATTATGTTTAGGCCCATAACTTCAAAATAATACTCAATACTGACCTAATTTTTGACATGTTCATAGAAAATGTATAAAAGAATGTGAATACTAAATACGATCAAAAACAGATCAGTGGTTTTGATATTAGGCAGCCTTGAAGTGTAACAATGGCTTTTTTTTTTATGGAAAACAGAGTTTTTTCCTTAATATCTCGAAGGCACAAAGTCCTAATGACCCAATTTTCGGTACGGTACCTTTAACACTTTGGGTCTTAAGTGACAAAATATCTTCCTGATTTTTTTACAAAGTGCATTATGTTTGGGCCAATAACTTTTTTTAATTATATAATACTGACTTAATATCTGGCATGTACATAGGAACTATATAGAGGAATATTTATGGTAAATATGAAGAAAACCAGATGAGTGGTTTTGATATTAGGCAGTCCTGAAGTGTGAAAATAGATTTCTAATAAAAAAATTGAGGTTTTTCCTTAATATCTCAAAGGAACGAAGTCCTATTGACCCAATTTTTGGCATGGTAGGAGATTATGGGGACATCTAACTGTATGCCGAAATTCAGATTTGTAGGTCCAACGGTGTCGAAACGTGCCAGTCTTACGGACGGACATCCAGACGGACAGACAGACAGACGGACGGACGGACGGACAGACAGACGGACGGACGACGGACAATGGACCATGACTATAGCTCAGATGACTTATAGTCAGCTGAGCTAAAAAGCTGTGAGGGAGTTGACTGCATAGTCTAGATTACGAGAAACCCGAAGGTTATTTTGTCGTTTTCATACCCTGTGTACTGATTTATTGCTCGGGCGATTTGGTTGTATTACTGACGTTGTGACAGCATGTATTTGGATTATGTGGTAGTCTTTTTCAGATAAATATGTTGTGATTATGATATATCCAGCCGACTAATTACCTGATTGATGCATCACTTGTGTGTGTGTGTGTATGTGTGTGTGTGTGTGTGTGTGAGAGAGAGAGAGAGAGAGAGAGAGAGGGGGGTGGGGGTGGGGGGAATAACAAAGCGAGTTAGATAATGAGAGAGTAAAAGAGAAAAAATAAGAAATTATAAAATAAATCGAAAGATCGAGAGAGAGATGGAGGAGAAAAACGAAAGAGTGAGGAAGATATGAGGAGATAAATACATTCAGAAGGAGAGAGAGAGAGAAAATTGAGATGAAACACACAATTGTAGATTAATTCTTACTGATCAGTATAGTTTTAAAATATGGGGTTTTGCCGCCATCTTCCCGGGCATTCCATTTGTTAGAAAGTAGGTCACTCCACAAGCGTGTCGTTCCAACGGTTGGCCGTTAGTCAATGGCCGATCGTAACTCGTGTCAAGTGGCACATGAAATAAAACTGCTCCTTTGTTATTTCACGACAGACACTAAATAAATATAAGATTTTCCAACAATATTCAGAATGCTTATGAAAAATACCGACGCTCTTCTCCATTTACATGGACCGAGCGGCCATCTGGCCCTTGCCCATCAAGACTTAATTAGGTCACGCGCCAATCCGGACCCCGCTCATGAGAACCACGCTCAGGAGCCGCACGCCTAACATGATCCCGCCCATTAAGACCCTAGTTGTCTTGGTTACCTCGATTTGGAAGTGCCGGTTACCGTGTTTGGCGGTATCGGGTACTGAGAATTGGAAGTCTCGCTTACTGTGTGTTAGGAAAGCGGTGGTCAGTTAAGTGTACCGCAGTAAAGCTGCCGCACCGTTGCCCCAATTAATCACTTTGATCACTGGCATCCTAGATGAAAGGTCCAGGTAACTATAAAGGCCGCAGGAGGAATTTGGCGTCATGAAATGTGGTGTTTTTACCATTGAGATGGCGTTTTTTCCCTATTGTCACGGATTATTCAGGGCAATTGTGTATTTAGAGGGTATTTTTATATATATATTTTTACGTTTATAAAAATATGCGTTATATAATGAAAGGTGGTGTTGTTTGAGAGTTATTGTATCTCTCAAGCCGAATTTATCAGCTCAGATTTTGAATTTTCATCATTAACGTTATGAATGACGTTGATGACGTCAACAGGAAAACGTTGCATTGAACAAGCTCTATTTCAGCCCATTTGGTCATTACATACTGACAAAGTGACACAAGATTGAGATCAGATGACTTAACCAGGTTATGGAGAAGACACAGAGGAAGAAAACAGGCCATCGTTAATGTAATTGAGGTTTTTAGTTTTGGAGATATGGCCAAATTATGATATGTTGGGGAGATTCGACTGCAGCGACCTCTAGCAGCCATATCTGGAAAATGAAAATATATGTTTCTAGATATAACTGCAAGTCAAAGATGTACCAGTTTCAAAAGGATTTCTCAAAAACTTTGGCCTGTAGAAGGTTACATGTGAGACGCCTGAACCCTGAAAGCAAGCGAATTTGAGGACAACTGGCAAACAGACAGACACACTGACAAAGTGACACAAGTTTGGGACCAGATGACTTAACCAGGTTATGGAAAAGACTCAGAGGAATGAAATAAGCTAAAGTTTATGTAATTGAGGTTTTTAGTTTTAGAGATATGGCCAAAACATGATATATTGGGGAGGTTCAACCGCAGCGCCCCCTAGCGGCCAAATTCCGAATATGAAACATCTGTTAAGAGAGATATTAGTGTCAGACATAAGATATACCAGTTTCATAAGAATTCCTTCAAAACTGTGGTCTGTAGTTTGCTAATTGTGTGACGCAAGAACCAGCAAGCAGGCGACCAGCAAGAGGGCAACTGAAAAACAGACAGACATACTGACAGAGCGAGACAAGATAGAGACCAATCGACTAGACCACATAATGGAAAAACCAAGAGAAAGAAACTGAGCCTAAATTTGTGACGACAGGTCCAATATTGACGAAGTTATTGCGAAAATTAATTTTCGACGTTTTTCGATGACCTTGACCTTGTCCTTTGGCCAATAATGAAAACAATCAATAGGTTTTCGGGACTTTTGGTCTTATATCAACTGTGTAAGTTTGAAAGTGATCGCTGCAAAACTGTGCATTTTAGGCTCGGGACAGACAGACAGACAAACATCGTCACATACATACGCAACTAACCAACATGCTTGCCGAAATCGAAGATTTCCGGCAAGCAACAATGCGTCAAAGATAATGAAATAAGCCTTTAAAAATTCTCTGACATGCACATTTGCCTTATCCAGGACCCCTGGCAGGGCAGGCGATAATGAAACACCTTAGGCCTACAGTGGTCGAGAAGAATGAAACTGAAGAAGACTGTGGAGGAATTGAGAAAAGTATTTTTTTTAATATAACAAGGAACTTACTTGTATATTTATGTGTATTTTGTATGTTATTGATGTGTATATGCAACTTAGTGTCCGCATCTTAACATGTTGATATTTTGTATAATGTGTATAGTTTATATCATGAATGAGCTTTGGAGCTTTAATTAGTGGTTTATTTATAACTAGAAAAGCACTTAGAGAGCGCAGAACTCCTCCAAGTCAGCTCATTAGCCTCATATATGGAACAGAAAAGCAGCAATTTTCCTATAAAATATTCCTGGATCGAGAATTTTTCCGTATCAATATTTAATCAAATTTTCCTTCGATCATTGCCGAGCTATCCTGAAGATTTCATCAAAATCCGTCAATAACTTTTTGACAAGTGTTGCTAACAGACAAACAAACAAACCGACACCCACAAAAATAATAACTTGTCGAAGTCGGGGTTTTGGCCCAATCAGCGTAGGGGTGGGGGTTTTGGGGAGCTTAAGCCATTTACTTTCTTATTAAAACAGGGCCAGGGGCTATAAAACAACTACAAGCAACCGTGTCCCCTGCTTTTCGTTGATTTACTGACACCTTTCAGGGAAACGGCACTTGCACGTGCAATGACGTCATTGTGCTCTATGACGTCACGACTCACCAAAAATGGCCATTTCGTCACCTGCTAAATGTCCAAGAGTAAGCAAATATGCAAAAGACCCCCCAAAACACCAGAGCTCATTCCGGGCTTTTATACGCATGGATTGGCCCCAAATTTAATCAATTGTTTCTTGCTATCCTCCGTTAACAACAAACAATTAACAACCATGGCCAGCCCCCCCCCCCCCCCCCCCCCCCCCGCTGTACGTTGATTTACCGACACCTTTCGGGGAACGGCACGTTCACATGGAGTGACGTCATTGTCCTTTGTCGCCACCTGCGTATACAAATATATGCTATGGACCCCCCCCCCCTAAAATAATAGAACTCTTACGGAGTTATTTACTCATTGATCGCCCCCAAAATTTAATCAAGTTTTCCTTGTACCATTGACGAGCTATCCTGAAAATTTTATCAAACTCCGTTGAGTACTTTTTCTGTTATCGTGTAAACAGACAAACAGATAAACAGACAGACAAACATACGCTGCTAAAAACATAACCCCATCCACTAGGCTTGGCGGAGGTTATTATAATGATATGTAACATACAATGTTTAAACTATATCACAGGTACATCAGTAAATTTTACTTATCCAGTCCTTATTGGGCTTATATGTCACCTCAAATATAAACACACTAAATACGAAGTGGTAGACATCACACACCATCATAAACATTAACATAGTGTACGCGGGTTGTGCGTTTTCTCTTTTTCCAACAGCCAACCAAATATTCTACAAAATCTTAGTCATAACTCATTAAATAAACCAACTGACCTGTTTTAACAAGAACGGGAATTGTGCATAATTGTGTAAGATGTTTTATCAAATAGAATTGTTCGGTGTTCATAATAGGCAGACAATTCAAAACTGTTGTGCCTTCATCTTCGACATTACCGCATTTACATATCGGACAACTACTTTCTTCAATTTTTAGATTCCTATATTTATTTTTTGGTATCATCCTTGGTGTCTGAAATCTGCCAGTTCTTAATGATTCTGAAACCTTGGACCATGGTCATACTTTTTAGCGTAGTTGCCAGCCAGGACCAAAAAAAAAATGCCACCTAAAGTCGTAAATAACCAAATTTCAGGGGGGTTGGCCGGTCGACTAGTTACAAACACAGATGTACAAATTACTTAGCATAGACGTACATACGCAGACGTACATACACAGACGTACACAGTAAAAACACAGACATACAAACACATACATACAAATTACTAAAACAGACGTACAAATAAAGACGTACAAACACAGACGTACATACACAGACGTGCATACACAGGCGTGCATACACAGACGAACATACACAAACGTACAAACACAGACGTGCAAAGTACAAACACAGACGTGCATACACAGAGGTACAAAGACAGATGTACAAACAAAGACGTACAAACACAGACGTACAAAGTATGAACATAGACGTACAAACACAGAAGTAAAAAGTACAAACACAGACGTACAAACACAGACGCTCGAACACAGACGTTCATACGCAGACGTGCATATACACAGACGTACATACGCAGACGTACAAAGTACAAACACAGACGTACAAAGTACAAACACAAAGTACAAACACAGACGTACAAACACAGATGTACAAACACAGGCGTAAAAAGTACAATCACAGACGTAAAAAACACAGATGTACAAACACAGACGTGCATATACAGACGTACAAACACAGACGTACAAACACAGACGTACAAACACAGACGTACTTACACAGACGTGCATATACAGACATACAAACACAGACGACAAACACAGACGTACAAACACAGACGTACAAACACAGACGTGCATACACAGACGTACAAACACAGACGTACAAACACAGACGTACAAACACAGACGTACAAACACAGACGTACAAACACAGACGTGCATATACAGACATACAAACACAGACGTACATATTCTGACATACAAACACAGACGTACATACACAAACGTACAAACACAGACGTACATACACAGATGTGCATATACAGACGTACAAAAACAGGCGTACATACGCAGACGTGCATATACAGACGTACAAACACAGACGTACATGCACAGACGTGCATATACAGACGTACAAAAACAGGCATACATACGCAGACGTGCATATACAGACGTACAAACACAGACGTACATACACAGACGTGCATATACAGACCTACAAACAAATGTACATACGCACACTTGCATACACAGACGTACATACACAGGCGTAGGAAGGCTGACCCGTGAAACTCGAGTATCGGGTTTTTACAGTAACATATGCAAAACAGCATGTGCTCCGGGCCCCGCGTTTTCGAGGGCGCCGCATTAAATTGTAGTAGAATGCCTTCATCAAAAAGTAAATGGTGTGTAGATTCCTGCCTTAATAGAACAATTACCGTGGTATACGCCAGATGAAGAATTTTAAAAGAAATAAAATATATCCAGTTGTACCTGGATTATAAAGTTGGACGAATTTCATGATGAACAGTTGTTATGGTTGATTACGTTTGAAAACTGAAAATTTCAATAGACTTATTCTGTCAAATCTAGAAATGCTGTGTGCCTCAATTAACAGAGGAGAAACCCATTTCAAATCTGAAAGGAGCTAGCACTGATGATTGATGACTGAATCACAGATGATTGTAAGATCTTACTCCATGTACTGAGTATAAACATTTCAGACAAATCTGCTCAGGTCAAATGAAAAAAAAATCTGAATATAAGTTTAATTTTTTTACTGGAACTAATACTTGAGTTTAAAAATTTATCATTGGCATTTTTTTGCATTATCTTTCACTAAAACTAGTGTCACTAGGAGAGGGAATGCTTGATGGATTCTTTGTTTTTACCTGAAATAAGAACAATATCGATAACAAAAGGCAGACCTGCTGGGAGCCCGCATGTGACTGGGGCTCTCCTTTCATAATCAGTTAGGACTCCCCGCGGTATCGTACAGATTACCCGGCTTGTAGAAGGGCGGAGGCCTGGATCTTTCTTCTGTTGCCTAGACAACCACCAGTATATGAAGATCAAGGTCATAGGCTGACTGTATACCTGTACAGACGGAAGCTAAGCCTTCCCTGAGGCCGTAATATCCACATACAAACGACTCTGAGCTGTATCCGCAATTATATCGTCTTCACCATGCACGGCAAGTTTCAGTATGTTACCCTCTCGGTGTTGGGACGGAATAGTGGGACGGAATATTATGATTTACATAATGATTGTGGTGTGCCAGAATGGCACCACAGGTAGGTGTGTTACCGTTGGCCATCCAAAGACCAATTTGTGCCCTGTTCTCAAACCAATACTACATAAAATAATCAAACCGGCTTCTGTCGCTCTGGGGTAGAGCGCAAGACTCAAGCCGGGAGATCTTGAGTTCGAACCAGGGCCGTAGCCCGAGCAAAGTTTGAGGAGGGAGGGAGGGGGAGAGGAGAAATTTCCTTGACAGAGCGAAGCATAACGAAGGGGCGTAGCCCCGAGGAGGGGGGGGGGGGGGCGATCCCCCTCCCATGGTGTGGAAATTTTTAAAATACATGCTATACATTGGCATATTTGTGGGGTTTTTTGGGCAGGGGTAAAAAATAATTGCCTGCTTTTATTTACGTGGCTAAAGGGTAACTGAGTGATAGTCACCAGTCAAATGGAACTTTTTTGCAAGTACTGCCAACATTTTTTTTGCCTAAGAAGCCCAGATCTCGGGGGGGGGGGGGGGCGCAGCTGGCCCCCGGAGGCTACGGTACTGTTAGCGCTCTGTAGGATAAATGGGAAGGCCGTGCCAAACGGCTGTGTTTCACTCACAAACGCTTTTCGGGGGTTCCTCGATAGTATGACCCAGTAATGGGGACGATTACACATCCAGGGGAAGTTGGGGCAGTAGTCACCGGGCTTGGGTAACGCCAGGATTTATGATGAGCCGAAGCGTGTGATACTGCCCTGTCACGTAGTACGAAACCGAAATGGAATTCTGCGGATGTATTTATATGCAGTTAAGTTAGCATTGAAACAAAGGAGGCAGTTACCTCCAAAATAAGAATAAGAAAAATAAAAAGAAAATAGTCAATAAGATATATGTCTAACACATTTAAATATTCGTAGATAATCTGTTACACGGAAAACACACTTCCCGTCATCCCTTTTTTTGGTCTTTTGAACCGTTGGATTATAAGGCATGGTTTGGGATGTTGAAGCGTTGACAATATAGTTTTCTTTTCGGAACAGGGATTTTTTTCCACCTCGGAGAACAAAAAACCATCCATCGGTCCTGACATGGCCTCCTATTAAACTTATCACCTGTGAGCTACAGCAATGGTGCGGCGTCCGTTTGTCGTCTGTCTGTTAACAGTAGCAGCTTTGCCGGGCAATGAATGGACAGTTAACCTGAAATGTTGTGTACAAGTATAAAATGGACCAAGTAGGTCACAATCCGAATTGGCGGCTCAGATATCATTTTGGTTGGTTTTATGTCCGTCTTTGTGTGTTATTTGCTCATAAAATATTACATTCTTTTGTACACTGTGGCCTATTATGAAATCACGGTGTAACTAATAAAACAAAAGCACCGCAAACTTGGATAATACGCCCGTTTAAATCTCTTGTGACCTTGGACCTCATTAGATATGCGTGGAATCTGCTGAGAAATTTAATAAAGGTGAGAAACTCTATTTGTAAATAGGTTTCATGAAAATCAATAAGATTTTTGTTAAGTCACCACGGTGCTTCCAAAGTGCGGTGATCTCGGACCTAATTAAAATCCTTCATATTCTTCATACGTTATCGACACCACAATGTGGTCTAGTGACCACTGACCTAATTAAATATGCATGGATGTTGCCAATAATCGAACTCGGGCGAGATAATCTGTTGGTAAGCAGTTCTGGCGAGTTTCGTGAAAATCCATCGAAGCCCCAGTGAGTTATCGCGGCGACACTAAAAGTTAACGGACGGCCCGACGGACAGACGGACGGACGGGCGGACGGAGGGAACGACGGAACGACGGACGTTGGGTATACCATAATACTCCCGTCATATGACGGGCGTATAAAAATTAAATATATGCATCATCCTGGTATATATCCCTGTCATCATGCAAATATTGAAAAAAAACTGATACAACCATTTTCTTTCAGAAGCATATCTGATACATTGCCTTAGTTTGTACCCTTTTCCATTAAACTCAGACACAACGGATGGCTTTTCTCAGCAAAGCCTACATGAATATTCACTTATTGTGCACATATATTGATCTAGGTTAAAGCATGTCACTTGGTAAATATGAAGGGGGGGGGGGATCTCCATTTTTGAAAAATTGTTCTCAGCATTTTAAAATTAACAGTCATGTGAGTGTATTCATGCATGTTCCACTGGAATCTTTAAATATTTAAAAACAAGTTCGTCAGAATCTTTACTGGCATTTCTAAATATGGATAGTTTGAAGATAACGCCTACAGCGAATGACCTTCACCTGAAAGGTCCTTGGAGATAATGCGCCGAGGATATCCCTTGGGTATCACATTTTTCGCCCTTTCCTTTTGGTATCACATGTTTCGCCCACTCTCCTTTGTATCACGTCCGCCCCTTCCCCGGGGTATCACATATTTCGCCCTCCCCATGATATCACATGTTGCGCCAACCCCCCAACCCCCGTATCACGTAGTCTGCCCTTTCCCCGGGGCATCACGTTTCGCCCTCTCGTATGGGCATCATATAGTTCGCCATCTCCCCTTTGGATCATATTGTCCGCCCCCTCTCTGGGTATCTGATGTTTCGCCATCTCCTCTGGTATCACATATTTCGCCCTCTCACATTTGTTTCGAGTAAAGTTCGCCCCCTTCCCTGGGTATGGCGTTCGCGCTCTCCAATTAGTACCACGTAATCAAATGTTCCGCCCTCACCTTTTGTATCACGTAGTCCGCCCTCCCCCTGGGTATCACGTTTTGCCCCCTCACCCTTTGTATCACGTAGTCCGCCTTCTTTCGGTTTCATATGTTTCGTCCTCTCCCCCTGGGCATCACATGTTTTGTCCTCTCTGCCTGGATATCACGTTTCGTCCTCTCTGCTTGGGTATCACATGTTTCGTCCTCTCTGCCTGATATCATGTTTTCCGTCCCATCCCATGGGTATCATATAGACCGCCCCAAACAGGATGTTTGGGATCAGTTGGTGAGTATTAATTAGCACTCTCGTCTCACTGAATTGTCCATTTAACAAGTTTTAAACGAAAAGGCTGCAGGGTATGACATGTGTGAGGCCTCCCTGAACTCTGCAATTAACGCAGTTCCGGATATCTTTGACCATTCAAAAAGACCCGCAGATATCCCGTGAAGCTGTTCATAACTAACCTAACTACACCAAATACCAAGATCAATACCTGGGTACATCTGTTCATGAATTATCTGTGTGTGTGTGTGTGTGTGTGTGCCACCACTGTCAGGGAGCGGGAGCCAGGTTAGTGATAATCTCCTATAGGGACACCAATAGAAACACGAACATGCCAACCCATTTGCCCACAAACACGGCTTTTATCAGTATAGAATGTAAAATATGACTGAATATATAATAAACATTTTTAGATATCGCTACGCATACGAAATATAAAATTTAGAACAATAAAATCATATTAAACAAAAAACATTCATGTGTAACCAAGACCTAAGCATGTCTGGTCACCCATAAGATACACCTTCGATTATAATCAGAATTATCCGATTAATTTTTTTAAGGAAGACGGACGAACAGACAGGCGGCAGAGCTGATGACGTCCCCATGCACGCTCTGCTTGAGAGAGGAGAGTATAATACGGGATATCGCTAATAACGATACTCTCATGTGTGGGGGCAGTAAAAAACTGCCCATTCATTCAACACTGCTGTGTATGCACTCGGCATTGTGTTTTTAATTGCCGATCACCATGATACTTATTATTGTCTTATATATTATGCTATGTTAAAGCATATTACAGTTTGCATTATAATTTGATCTTAAATCACCTGCCTTGTAGGATGATATAAGGGATATGTACACAGAGTCTTTCAGTCGTTGATAAACGTCAAGTTTTGCAAACGTGTTTCCTTGAATGTGCCGTACATTCTGGTACAAAACAATTGAAACCTCGTGTTTATTTCATGATCATTTATCTCGTTTATCTCCTACATCTACATGAGAAGCTGCATTACCGATATCCCGTATTTATATATATATATGTGTATGTGCTTGAAATTTGTTTCATTTCAACAAATTTAGCATTCTGTGCTACAATGATACCAATCGATAACTTTTCAGAGCCGTTTGTACGTAATATGATATGTAAATGAACTGTGTCTGCTAAATTATCTGAAATACAAATAAAAATATCATCAACGTTTACACTATTTCACTAAAAGACCCCTACAACAAAATAAAACCCTACAATGCTTTACATATTGAAATGAACCGTTTAAATTAGGATATATTAGTCGTAAAACGTGCACCAACCTCTAAAAAGTGTTACCTTAACACTCTTTTCACAAGTAATCAGATTGATATATAAAATTTAAAAAAAGTGAAGGCTGTCGTTCAACACCAGCAAATTACAGAAGACTCCTTGCGTGGAGTGTGTTGATGTACAAAATCTTTTAAAATACACTAGCCTACTGTACCAAGTAAAAATCTGACGTGTGTTGATGTACAAAATCTTTGATAACACGTTGTTCTTTTATGATTCTGATTACGTGTCATTCTTTGTGTTTTTGATAACACTATGTTCTTTGTGATTCTGATTACACGATGTAATTTTATGATTCTGATTACACGATGTTCTT